>JAZKJV010005721.1:600000-989119 GCA_037367405.1 Ottelia alismoides | reverse complement strand
TTTTGCTGTCTGCGGTTCGGGTTGGGATAGCCTCCACCCACCTAGATAAATAATCAACCGCCAACAAAATGTACTCATGTCCTTGGCTGTTGGGAAAGGGACCCATAAAATCTATGCCCCATGCATCAAAAACATCACAAATAATCATCGGTTGCATGGGCATCTCATCTCTCTGTCCAACTGTCCCTCCCATCCTTTGACAAATCGGGCACGACCGTACAAAATCAATGGCATCTCTAAACAAGGTCGGCCAATATAATCCACATTGAAGTACTTTGTGAGCGGTTCTCTTTCCCGAATGGTGTCCTCCAGCCTCAAGTGAATGACAATATGTGAGGACACTATGGTATTCCTCCTGAGGAATACACCTTCTCCAAATACAATCCGGTCCTTCGAAGAAAAGGAAAGGATCGTCCCAGTGGTATCTCCTCGAATCCGACTTCAGTCGATCAATGCTGCTCCTAGTCCAACCATGGGGAACCTGCTTCGAGACAAGATAGTTCACCATGTTGGCATACCACGGGAGTGAGTCAATAGCACAAATTGACTCATCTGGGAAGGTCTCTCTAATCCGCTCATGATCAGGAGAATCTTTCAGTTCAATCCGAGAAAGGTGATCAGCCACAACATTCTTCACTCCACGTTTATCTTTAATCTCCAAATCAAATTCCTGGAGGAGTAAAATCCACCTAAGAAGACGCGCCTTCGCGTCCTTCTTTTCCATTAAGTATCGAATGGTTGTGTGATCAGTATAAATTGTCACCTTAGAGCCCAAAATATATGATCTGAACTTCTCGAGGGCCCATACTACCGCGAGCATTTCCTTTTCAGTCACTGTATAATTTTTCTGTGTAGGATCTAAAACTTTGCTCGCATAGTGAATCGCAAACGGAATCCCCTCTCGTCGTTGTCCTAACACAGCTCCTATAGCGAAATCTGAAGCGTCAGTCATGATCTCAAAGGGGAGAGACCAGTCAGGAGCTTGTAGGATAGGTGAGGCACAAATCTTCCTTTTCAAGAGCTCAAAGGCCTCCAGACACCTGTGATTTACAACGAACTCTATGTCTTTCCCTAAGAGCTCAGTCAGTGGGCGGGCGATCTTTGAAAAATCTTGAATGAATCTCCTATAGAATCCAACATGCCCTAAGAATGACCGCACTGACTTCACGTTGGTAGGTGGATCGAGTTTCTTGATCACCTCCACCTTGGCAGGGTCAACCTCCATTCCCCTTTTGGAGATGACATGCCCCAACACGATACCCTCCGTCACCATAAAGTGACTCTTCTCCCAGGAGAGTACCAGATTCACCTCTCTACACCTCGTGAGGACTCGGTCCAAGTGCGCTAAACATGTATCAAAAGAATCACCATGGACCGAGAAGTCATCCATGAACACTTCCAGGAAATCTCCCACCATCTCGACAAATATGGCTATCATGCACCGCTGAAATGTGCCTGGGGCATTGCAGAGCCCGAATGGCATGCGCCTGAAAGCATAAGTACCGAATGGACATGTGAATGTGGTCTTTTCCTGGTCCTCAGGGGCTATGGCCACCTGGTTGTAGCCTGAGTACCCGTCAAGAAAACAAAAGAACTCTTTCCCTGCAAGTCTCTCCAAGATCTGATCAATAAAAGGCAAGGGAAAGTGATCTTTCTTGGTCGCGGCATTCAGGCGCCTGTAGTCGACACAGACGCGCCACGACGTGGGTACTCGTGTCGCGATCTCTACCCCCTCCTCGTTGGTGACCATCTGAATTCCCGACTTCTTCGGGACAACATGAAGTGGGGCCACCCACTTGGAGTCAGAAATAGGGTATATAAACCCTGCTTTGCACCATTTCTCAATTTCATTCTTCACCACTTCCCGTAGATTGGGGTTAAGTCTCCTCTGAAACTCACGGGAAGGTCTCACGTTATCCTCAGTAAATATGTGGTGCGAGCAGAGAGCGGGGTTGATGCCCACGAGATCCGACACTGTCCAGCCTATTGCTTTGCGGTTCCTCTCTAAGACTTCTAACAACCTAGACTCCTGCTCTAAAGTCAAGTCTGAGCTAATGATGACAGGATATCTCTCTTTGGGTCCCGCAAGAAAGGCGTACTTGAGTGTAGGAGGTAGTGATTTCAGTTCTGGCAATGTGGTATCATCAAGCAGATCTGGCTGAACTGAATCTGAATCTGGTTCCGTGCTGCATGAAGGTGGGCTAAGATGAGTAGTACTCGCCACCAAATCAGAAGTATCGGGAGTCGGATCGTCAAAAGTATCCAAACAATCGGCAAAAGCCACGTCCGACTCGTCATCTATGTCCCATGATTGTTCCGAAGAGGATGGAACTGACAGATCCGGATGGATCTCTAAGTCATCATGAGAATAGGTTGATGCATCTCTAGCAAGATCAGACAACACATGGCAAACTGCATCATGCACTATATCCTCTCCAGATGAAAGGGTCTCACTCTGTCCTGAAGGAATCTGTCCCCAAATCCCAACTGTGCTAATCAAACTGCAGTCTGCCTCTGAAGATGAGTACTCTGTGCTACTCTCTGAATCAGGTCGCTGACACTTGGTTTGCTTCATCTCAAGGTTCACCTCTCCGCCTGGAGAACGGAACTTCATCATTCCCGTACCATAATCAAAAGCTGCGCCTGCGGTCCTAAGGAAGGGTCGCCCGAGAATGATCTGAGATTCTCTCCAATGATTGGGGGTCTCCATGTCCAAGACTGTGAAGTCCACCTGATAGTTCTGCCCCTCAATCGAGATAACGACGTTCTTCACTTCTCCCTTAGGTCTCTTCATTGAACGATCTGCGAATTGGAGTAAATCTCTAGATTTGCGAAGTGGTCCCAACTCCAATTTCTGATATAATGCTAAGGGAAGTAAGTTTATCGAAGAACCGTTATCTAAGAGTGTGCGTGCAAACGCAATGTCGTCAATACGACTCTCCACATAGTGAGCACCCATGTCTCTCTTTTTCTTTGGCAAAGTCTGATTCTTGAGACAATAGGTTGTGGCTACTGATAAGACATGTGTCTTTATATTTCGGTTATCTTTCTTCCTGCTAACCCTTCTAGGTGTGCATCTCACCTTAAGGTATTTTTGGAAGGCAGGATGGTTAGCCACATATTCATCAAATGGCACCTTAACTGTGATGTTTTCTTTACAAAACCGTGCCATATCGGGGTCATCTTTCTGAATCTTTTTGATGTGCTTTCCTGCCGTAAGAGCACGGGGGAAAGGGATTGAAGCTAGGGAAACAGAGGATGAAGAATCTGAATCATGAACTGAAAGATCATTCTTTGCATTAACGGAAACATAGTTCTTCATACATGAATCTTTGTGATGCAACATGGACTCAAAATCTAAACTATCTACTACAGGTTGTGGAATAGAAGCTGGAGTGGTATCCGCCACAACCGGAGATGCAAGGTCCTCCGTAGACTCAGAAGAATATCCATGCTGACGATGCTGCATACGTACTCTCCTCCTCCTCTCGGCTCCCTGAGTAGAAATCCTCGAATGGTGCTGATGGGGCTCTGAAATATGATGCCTCTCCTCCTCGTCCTCTGAAGACTCCTCAGGTAGAGCTCCAGAGATGCCCCTCCTCGTGTCCCTCGCCCGGTCAGGTACGACCACGGTCCTTCCGCTCCTGAGTGACATGTGGTTAGCCTCGTCACACGAAAGAATCTCATGTTCAGATTTAGGAGATGCTAAATAGTATACCTGACCAAAGTGTTGCTGAGAACTAGAACGGTTCAGGCTATTAGGGTTAGCCTGAACTTGGGCTGGGATCGAGGTAGAGGGTGCAGTCTGCTCGTCTCGCCATCTGGACAGGCGGTTGACATCCACCCGTAAGTCCTGAACCTCGTTCCTGTAGGAACGTAGCTCGTCGAGTATCTGCTGTTGAATATCCACGGGACTAGACGATGAAGGAAGTGGATAAGATTGGGAAGAAGAACGGGAAGACTGGCCCTGCTGGCCAGTGTACTGCCTCTGCTGCTGCTGCTGGGGTTGCGGGCCCTGCTGGCCCGTCTGGTAATGGCCCTGTCGGCCATACTGCTGGTGCTGATGCCTCTGCTGCTGGGGTGGATAGAATCCAGGGCTTTGCTGTGAAGGAGGTGGTGCGGAGGTGAATGCGGTGTTGTGAAAGGTCGGGGGACGCTGATAGGTCTGTCGGTCTCCCGTACTTCCCTGCCTGGCAGGGTCCTGAGTATACCATATCCCATTCACCTCCCAAACTGGTGGAGGCTCCTCCTGGACTGTCTCTGCTACTGGAGGTGGTTGCTGGAAAGAGTGGTTGTAGGATTGGTCCTGCTCCCACGGTTGGGGTTGCCCTGACACCAACTGCTCCTGAACATGGTGAACTCGGTAAATGGGAGCAGCGGGTGCAGTCACGGCGGGTATCCGTATCTTGGATACCTTCTCAGTCAACTCCTCCATCTGTTTTGGAAGTTTGGAGACACTCCGGTCTAACTCATCAATCCTCCTGTCGATCTTCTCAACTACAGTAAGCTTGTCAGCAAGAAGTCCCATGCTAGGGATTAAGTCCTGAGAGAGATCGACTACAGCTGATTTTCCCCCTCCAAATGAGAGTGAATTGGGGGATGGTGTATAGGCCCTGCTGGCCATCTGTGAGAGGCTAGTTTCAGCCATCTGCTCGAATACCCTCCAGACGGTATCCGCTCCTCGTGATGTATAGCTGCCTCCACAGGCAGCGCTCACTAAACCCTGCATCTCAGGGTTGAGACCAGTGAAGAAGGATTGGACCAAGATGTTGTCATCTAATCTATGACAAGGACACTTTTGCAGGATGTCCTTGAATCTTTCCCAAGCATCACAGAAGGCTTCATTGGGTAATTGGGAAAAACTCGTAATTCATGTCCTCATCATGTTAGTTCTACTCAACGGGTAGAACTTCTTTAGGAATAGGTCCTTGAACTGGGCATAAGTGGTGACGATGATCCCAAGATTCTTTACCCAGTAATCGGCTTTTCCACCCAAGGCAAATGGAAGGGCTTTGAGCCTAATATAATCCTGGCTAACATTGTTATGTTTGAGGTTAGCACAGATGAGCTCAAAGTCCCTTAGGAATGCATATGGCTTCTCAGAAGCATTCCCATCAAAATGTGGCAGCAGGTTCAGGAAATGCGGCTTCAATTCAAAATCAACCTCGGGTTCGGCCGGACTCAAGTAGTTATGAATTTGATATTGTCCGGGGTTATATGCCGCATCCATTGGTAGTTGGACCCCAACATTTAACTGTCCTAACTGAGCTCTCAGTAATGCTTGTTGCTGCTCAGATGCAGCCAATCGGGCTAGTATACTTCTCATCGGATCTTCATGGTTCTCTTCTTCCTCTTCTTTCTTCTTTGGAGGCATTTTACTCGTGTCTTCTATATGGCCTGAATCAGCAATGTGTTCTTTATTAGAAGAGGATTTATGAATCACGATATTCTCACCAAGGCGATGGTCTTCCTCGGTGAGGTGGGAAGAGAGAAATGGAATGGTTTGAGGGTAACCATCCCGAGGGTGAGTGATCCTGGGCTCAAGAGGGTCATGAGTCCAGGTTGGTCCAAGTTGCGCTTGGACCTTTGAAGACGTACTATTTGGAGGGTTCAACGAGAGATTCGCAAAGTCCGAATAAATATCCCCCCAATCAGTCATCTTCGATGTCAAAAGAACCGATTAGATCACGATAGTCAATGAGGCACTAGTTCTACGGTGCACGTAAATGTGCGGAGTGAACTCACACAATACAAACGCAATTCAAACCCCCAATTTCACCAACTCAACACGTGATGGCCGTAAGAGTTCGGCCGATTTATCTGGTCAATTTTAGTTGGTGAGAATACAATCTTTGGAAAGATTAACGAGCTGTTAGGTGCCCGTATTTTCCTACAGACTGGCCCAGTTCTTACGACTAGTTTGACCTACTTTCAGCCAGTATAGGAGTAAGTACGGACCGTACAAATACGGCTACCCGTTCCTTGAGGACTAATGCGTCCTCTAAACCTCCCACTCTGCTAAGGAAGTTCGGACCGTTTACCGGCTACCCGTAAATCCTCACTGAAAAGTAGCTAATCGCCTAAAAAGAAAGAACCAGTAGTAAGTAAGAAATCCGGACTTGGCTCTATCCTGGGGTCGTCTCTCTCTCACTTGCAGGTAAAACAAACAATGAGGGCTTTATGCACCCGAGAACAAGGGTTCTTTTTATTCCAATTAATTAGATCGACCTGCTCAATTCAGTCCCAATTTTAGAGTTAGGTTATCACTTGAATTTTATGTGAACACACAAGCACGTCTACCGTTCAGTCCCAATTTCCTTTTGACCTTAAGTTGTAAAACAAGATGGGAATCGGAAATCAGAATGCAAACGAGAAACTATGATGCATGCTCAGAAGAAGGTATACTTACAGTGATTCCCAGCACTCTTCATGCGTTATGCAAAACTGAATTTGTAAATATTACACTAAATGCATGCAGATCGAGAAAACCGCACCTAAACAATATACTATTAGCGGGGAAGAATTGATTGAATTTGAGCTAAGTAGTACGTGTCTATGTGCGTCTCATTATGAATCTTATAAGATATGTGAATCTTCTAAGATAAGTGTGGCCTAAATTACGATGGGCACAAACAAGTTTGATTCTAAACTACCGTGTGCCTAATCCTTAATTTTCGCCACTCAAGTCAAGCCCCACCCTCGCCGGAGAGTGAAACAGGCTCGACACACCACAAATAATGTCTAAGTCTTTTTACATGCGCGAGCTCTCAAACAAGAGCCGCTATAAAGAGCAAGCTAAATAATTACAACAATTTACAAAAAGGCTCTCTCGAAATAAATATTTCTCCAAGCTCTTCAGCAGTCGGCGCGCGTCGCGTCCGTCGACCTCCGATGTACTCCAAGTCCACCGGGCCCTCGCAAGGAAAATGAGATTTATGTTAGAGAGATGAAAACAAAATATATACAAAAATATGAAGAGAAATAATTGCAAGGAAAATGGATTAAATACAAGTGGCTCGGGGGTCAGACTACCCGAGTAAATGAAAATCTAAATCTAAATTTTTAAACTAATTCCTAAGTCGTTTGCCTCCCCGGCAACGGCGCCATCTGACGAGTCGCTGAATACGATAATTAATCTGGTCACGTTGTAGCACGTGTACTTAGCGATTCGGTCAGAACCGAGAGAAGATCTCCGTGAAGAGTGTCTCGGCTTAATTTATATCCCGGGCAAGTCCGGGGTCGAACTCAGGGAGGCAAAGGAACAACTTGGGGTTAATTCAAAAATAAAGATTTTAGATATCCAAATGCGGTTTTTTTTAGATATTTTTTATGCAAAAATCAAAGCAAATGCAAATGCGGGTGAATCAAGACACTAAGAGAATACACAACTTAGCCAAATTAATTTTAATGTTAAATTAATCCAATTCAGCCAAATTATATTTTTCCTAAAGTCTTAATCCAGTGGTGAACACAAAACATATTTTTTTGGAATTTTAGGGGTTAAAACGCAATAACTAAAAATGCACACTTTTTATGGGTTTTTTTCGCAATTTCTCACACAAACAGCAAGCAAAAATTATGAAAAAATTACTGGAAGTAAAACATGATGCAAGGAAGCTACAGTAATCTTTTTGGAATTTTTTGACAAGTTATGAAGTTTTTATGAATTTTTTAATGAAAACAGAGTGGAAATGAGTAATTAATTCCTATTAAATCCACGTTATCAAATTAGTCAGAGATCAAATTATCCCAAAAAGATATTTTCATGTACAATCCAGGAGACTTGAAATTTCGTGAAAAGGATGTCTGTGGATTTAATAAAAAATCAAATACTAAATTCACTCTACAAATTATTGCAAGCACAAGACAACTCCAATTTAAATGAAATTTAGACAGTAATTACATCACATATCAAGGCATCATATATAATTTTTGTGGATTTTTTTAAGCAACCGTGTGTGAGAAATAATTTTCAGATCACTGATTGGGTAAAATATGCAATATTTCAGTTAATCATTTTTAATTAATTACCCATGTAACATAAAAATCCAAATAAATACTCAAAATGTGCACAATTAGTTGCTCCACACAGTGATATTTTTCATTGAATAAAAAGATGCAAGATAGATGTCCAAATTAACAAGAAAACACAGGGGTGTTTGTGCAAATACAAAAGCTGAAATAAACAAACATTTATATACAGGGACCTATCTGTAATTACAAAAACTTAAGAAATAAAAGGTGCAATTTTTACAATAAAAACAAATAAACAAATGGACCTTCTTCTTCCCTTAGGGCACGGTGGAGGAATGGAACCCAACAAAAGGGGGAGGTCGGGCGGCGCCGGCGGTGGCGCGCCGCGCACGGAGGGCGGCTTGCAGCGGTGGCGGAGGACCTGCGGCAGAGGGGGGGCGACGAGCGGCGGCGAGTGGCGGAGAACAGGGCGGCCGGGAGGGCTGGCAAAGGGAGGACGGCGGAGGTTGAGAGCGGGCGGCGCCGCCGCTGCTCGCGGTGGAGAGGTGCGGCGGCAGGCCGCGGTGGTCGTGGGCGGCGCGGCCTGCCGCGGTGAGGAGGAGGGGGCGGCCGGCGTTCGCGCTGGTGAGGAGGGGGGCGGCGGCGGTGGGCGGCACCCCCACCGCTGCTGCGGAATTTTTTTTTGTTTTTTTTTGTTTTTTTAATTTTTTTTTAAATTTCTTTTACTGCTGTAATAATAAAAAGATTTTTTTGTTTTAAATTTTTTTTTATATTTTTTTATTTTTTTATGTTGTCAAACAGTAAATAATTATGTACATATAAAGGGGGAAATGGTAATTGGTGGAGATGTGGTGGTGGAATGATATGATGAACTAAAAAATGATGGGGTGATGGTGATGTAATAAAAGGATTTTTTTGTTTTAATTTTTTTTTATGTTTTTAATTTTGTTTAAAACAGGGAATGAACATGATGAGAAAAGAAAAAAAAATGATGATGGTTGTGTATGATGAGGATGATGGAGATGAGTGATGAAATAAAATGATGGGGTGATAGTGATGTGGGAAAGAACCTTTTTTTTTGTTTTAAATCTTTTTATCTTTTTCTTTAATTTTCTTTAGATAGGAAATATGTACACAAAAAGAAGGGGGGGAAAATGATAGTGAGATGATGGTGATGAAGATGAAGATGTATAAAATGATAGATGGTAGGTGGTGATATGATGGTCAAAAAAAATACAAAGATAAAAATAAAGAGAAGATGACTTAAAATTACCTACGATGAACGCGGGCGCCTATGGAGTGCTCTCGTGAGCACGATTTTCGCTCGAATCACCGGCGTGCGATGAGCTCGAGCAGCGCGCGGTTGCGGCTGCGATGTTGGCCAAAAAAACCAACGGATCACACCGGAGAGAGGGTCGTCGTTGCTCGACCGCGGTTGCGTCGCTGTCACCGATTCAACTTAGGGAACTAGGCTCTCCTCACATAAAGATGGATCAAGGGCAAATTGAGGAGGATGGAATGTATATATAGATGATGAAATGAGAAGTTATTATGTGGGTGGAGTTGAATGGGAAGTTGGATTATTAATGGAGTTGAATGGGAAGTTGGTGGTGGAAGAGAGTTGAATGGTGGTTATTGTAAAGAATGTAAAATAATTAAATAAATAAAATGAAATAAAGTAGGCTACTTTAATTACAACAAAATAAAGAAGGAAAAAATAATGGTGAATTTACAAGGGAAGACAAACAACATGTACACATTTTTTACTTTTCTAATATGTAATTTTTTTGTCTTTTTAATAAGAGATATTTACAACGGAAAAATACAATAAAATAATATAAATAAAATACAACACAAACATGATATTTTTGTACTTTTAATAATTAAGAGAGATACAATAAAAAATGAAGAAAGTATGAATATATACATGGTATACAATGTACATCTAGGTCCCAAAACCCAACTTTTGCAAATGAGCTCCGATTTTAATGAAACCACTTCCGTTGGATAGATAATTTTCTAACTTGAACTTTAAAAGTGAGTTTGGTGAATTTGGAGTTCATACGGAGCGGGAATTTAGCTTGGAAGTTGGACTTTACGGCTTTTTCTCTTTGGGATCTAGGAGCATTTATTTAAGGTAAAATTTGTTTTGTATTTTTGTATTTTTATATACATTATTATGAACAAGTTAGAGAAAGAATTAGCCAAAAAAGAGTTGAAATGAAATTATTAAAAATCCATGAAGTTTTGAGCTATTTACAAGTATAAAACTCCTTTATTTTTGCGGCTTTTTTTATGTTAATTTATTTTATACAATCCAATATACAATAATTAGTGTGTTTTATTTACAAGAGTTATTTTGTTAATTTATTGATTTTATGGACATTTTTCTGGAATTTTACTCGGGGATTTTGCTAAGATCAAGATATTGCGATGATGAATCGTGGATTCATCAGAGACTCGCTGGGAGAAGGGCGGTTGCGATGGAGAGATCAAGGGCCTGATCAAGCGGTGTAGATGCTGCCACGTGGAGGGCTCAGGTGAAGGCGCTAATGTGCGGCGTAGATCAAGGCAGGAGAAGATCTGATGGCCCAGGCAAAGGGGCGTGCGTGGAAAAGGTTGGACCGTTGGATCTGAAGCGAGATCCAACGGCTGAGGACGCAAGCGGATGAGGCGAGGGGAAGCGGGCCGCGTGGCGCAACCAGAGGGCACCACGTGGCCTGTTTTGAGTGGCTGGAAGAAGAGACACGTGTAGAGAGAAGAGGGGGCCGAATTTGGAAAAACTCAAAACATGAAAGTTGTAGATCTCGATGAGATCTACAAGTTTCATGTTGACCAAAGATGGAGATGAGGTCAAATATGATACATAAGTACAAGGATACATAGATATACATATGTAGTGTACAAAGTGGCCCAAAAACCCAACTTTCTCATACAAGCTCCAAATTCAATGAAATTAGTCTCATTTTAAAGGTCTTTTAATGTGTAGTATTCTAAGAGTAAGTAGACCTAATTCGGAGTTTGTATGAGGGCTTTATGTGTATTTTAGTGTACAAGGGGCCTAGGGCTTTATTGACTAATTTACAAGGGGGATTTTTGGCATTCTTCCCTGTATTATTAACTAAGGAGTATATATTATAGAGAAAAGGTTATTTTAGGGATTGGGTATTTTGCAAGGGATTTTTGGCTTCTTATTTAAATGCAAATGAGCTGCTAAAATGTATGATTTATGAATGCATGCATGAGTGCTATTTATGCAATATAAAGGGAAATATGCCTCTATTTTCTCAGGAATAAGGCTCTATTTTTGACTTTTGAAGTGATGAATCACAGATTCATCAGATATGCAGATGAGATGCAGATGACACGCTATGAAATGCAAGACTCTTTTTCTTTCTTTTCTGATGTAGAGATGATATGCAAGAGTAAATAAGAAGCCTTTGAATTTTTCATTTTTCATTTTTTTCAGAATTTGGTATACCTCCTATGTTACAAAAATTTACATGGGTTTTATAAGTATTATAGAGATTATACAAGTGTATTTTACAAAAAGAATTTCTCCAAATTTTACCCAGCCCATAATTATTGTGAAATATATACAAAGATACGCGAACGTACGAGCTATGAGTAAAGTATATATGTAATATATACCCACCCCCCTATACTTAGCGTGTGCTATGACCTCAGAGCACGAAAAGCGAGGAAAAAGACATAGCTCGTGCTAAGTGTAAGAGATCCAAAGAGAATGAAAAATGTAAAGAAGTCGTCCTACCCCTCCCCCTATACTTAGGCTCTGTCAGCCTAAGTGTAGAAGAAGAACAATAATGACGCGGACGGGGTCAAGAGGAGAAATGAATGAATATACAATGTGGGCATCGGTCCCCCCTATACTTAGGCTCAGGTCAGCCTGCGTATAGGACATAAGTGAGTATGAGGACTAATGTGATCTGTAGGATATACAGAGAACAGACTCAGGTGGCTCATCCCCCCTATACTTAGGATCTGGTCATCCTAAGTATAGCCCAAGATGGTGATTAATGAAGCTGGGATGAGTTACTAGAGTCGCGGGAGAGAGAGAGCAGAATGTACAGGAGTGGTGGTATATACAAGTGTGTCGATATGAATCTTTCAAGACGCTGCTGATGGCTAGAGCTTACTGCTGCAAGGTCTCATGCGCGGCTCGATGTGTATCTGCTGAATCTATCTCACGCATGAATATAATCTCCTCAACATGTACTAACTGCTCATTGGATTCGACGAAGTGCTTCAATAGTTGTCCATTCACTAAGAATGTAGGTGCATCATCTGCGAGATCTGAGATCTCGATACATCCACTATCGTACACCGTACGGACAACAAATGGGCTTGTCCACTTGGACTTCAACTTGCCTTGGAAGATCTTCAGCCTAGCATTAAAAAACCATACCTTCTGTCCAAGAACAAAGGTCTTTCGTCTGATATATCTATCGTTCCAACGCTTAACCTTGTCCTTGTACACCAAACTGTTGTCGTATGCGCAGTTTCTGACTTCCACAAGCTCATTCAGATCCATTTCTCTCTGCTTTTGCCCAAGGTGTGTGTTCCAATTGAGCTTCTTGATTGCCCATTCTGATTTATGCACTAACTCTGTGGGCAAATGGCACGGCTTTCTGAATATCATTCAGATTGGGGAGGTTCCTAACGGTGTATTGTAAGTTGTCCTATACGCCCATAGGACTTGATCCAAGATCTGAGACCAGTCCTTCCTGTCTGGGCGGACAAGCTTTTGCAAAATAGTTTTCACCTCCCTATTCGACACCTCAGCCATACCATTAGTTTGTGGGTGGTAAGGACTAGCGACACGGTGTTCGATGTCGTAGTCCTTCAAGAGTTTCTTCACCTCTCGGTTTACAAAGTGGCTACCACAATCTAATATCATCATTTTGGGGATCCCGAACCTAGAGATAATATGCTCTCTGCTGAATTTGCAGACAATCCTGATGTCTGCGGCTCGGGTCGGGATAGCCTCCACCCATCTGATAGGTAATCTACCGCAAGAAGGATGTACTCGAATCCGTGGCTAAAGGAAATGGGCCCATGAAATCGATGCCCCAAGCGTCAAAGACATCACAAATTATGACAGGCTGCATCAGCATCTCATCCTTGGAACCAACGGTTCCTCCCATTCTCTGGCATACTGGACACGACTTCACAAAGGTGATGGCATCGTGAAACAGAGTCGGCTAGTAAAAGCCACACTGAAGTACCTTCCATGCGGTCCTCTTCCCGGAGTGGTGTCCTCCTGCCTCCAAGCTATGGCATAAAGAAAGGACACTCTGGTATTCTCATGAGGAATACACCGTCTCTAGAGATAATCCGATCCTTCAAAGAAAAGGACCAGATCCTCCCAATGGTAGTGTCTAGCATCTGACTTCAGTCGGTCGATGTGGCTCTTGGGCCAACCTTCAGGAACCTTCTTGGAGACAAGATAGTTCACGATGTTGGCATACCATGGGAGTGAGTCGACAATAAAAATAGACTCGTCAGGGAAGGAGTCTTGAATTGGTGAATCCTCGGAAGTATTGATATCTTCGAGACGAGAGATATGATCGGCTACTACGTTCTTCTTTCCAGATTTATCACAAATGTCCAAATCAAACTCCTGGATAAGCAAAATCCATCGAAGAAGATGCGCCTTCGCGTCCTTCTTCTCCATCAAGTATCGTAGTGCCGTGTGGTCAGTGAACATGATAACCTTGGATCCAACTAAATGAGATATGAACTTGTCCAAGGCAAACACTACCGCAAGCATCTCCTTTTCCATAACTGTATAGTTACGCTGAGCAGTATCAAGCACTTTGATTGCGTAGTGGATTGCAAATGGGACGCCATCCCTCCTATGTTCTAACACAGCCCCAACAGCAAAATCTGATGCGCCCATCATGATCTCAAAAGGTAGAGACCAATCTGGGGCATGTAGGATAGGTGTGTCCATGATCATTCCTTGCAACAGCTTAAAGGCTTCAAGACATTTGTGATCAACAATAAACTCCATGTCTTTGCCTAAAAGCTCAGTCAGCAGTCGGCAATCTTAGAAAAATCCTTGATAAATCTCCGATAGAATTCGATATGCCCGAGGAACGACCGCAACTGCTTAACATTGGTTGGTGGCTGGAGTCCTCTGATCGCATCCACCTTGGTAGGGTCAACCTCCATTCCTCTCTTGGAGATGACGTGCCCCAACACAATGCCCTCAGTCATCATGAAGTGACTTTTCTCCCAGGAGAGCACCAGATTAACCTCACAACAGCGTCTGAGGACTCAGTCCAGATTTCTAAGACATGAATCGAAGGAATCACCGTGGACCGAGAAGTCATCCATGAAGACTTCCAGGAATTCGCCGACCATTTCGGCGAATACAGCAATCATGCACCTTTGAAAAGTAACTAGAGCTTTGCATAACCCAAAGGGCATGCACCTGAAAGCATAGGTACCAAAGGGGCATGTGAATATGGTCTTTTCTTGATCCTCTGGAGCTATGGCTACTTGATTGTAGCCCGAGAACCCATCTAAGATACAGAAGAATTCTTTCCCCGCTAGTCTCTCTAGGATCTGATCAATGAACGATAAGGGGAAATGATCCTTCTTCGTCGCAGCATTCAGACGTCTGTAATCCCACACAGACGCGCCACGAAGTGGGCACTCGCGTTACGATCTCCTCTCCGTCCTCGTTGGTGGTCGTCTGAATTCCCAACTTCTTCGAGACAACATGGACCGAGGCCACCCATTTAGAGTCAGAGATGGGATAAATGAAACCCATGTTACACCATTTCTCTATCTCCTTCTTCACTACCTCTCGTAAATTTGGATTCAAACATCGTTGGAATTCACGAGAGGATTTGGCTTCATTCTCCAAGTAGATATGGTGCGAATATAGAGCGGGATTTATCCCATGGAGATCGGAAATGCTCCATCCTATTGCCTTAAGGTTTTTCTCCAGGATCTCTAGCAAGCGAGATTCCTGCTCCACGGTCAATCGTGAACTGATGATGACCGGATATTTCTTCTCCTGACCCGCAAGGAAGTCGTATTTTAGTTTTGTGGGTAAAGGCTTGAGCTCAGGTAAGGTGTATGTGTCTAGGAAGTCTGGCTCAATCGAATCTGGTTCAGTGTTGAAAGTGGCTAGATCTGTCTCTGTAATTTTGCCACTAAGTTATTCAGCCTTGTAGTTGGATTGTCAAAGGTCTCCATGCAATCAGTGAAAGCCACGTTCAACTCATCATCCTCATCTTCCGATTGTCCTAAAGAGGGAAGGACTGACAAGCCCAGGTGGGCCTCTAAGTCATCGAAGATGTAGCGGGATGCAGGTTCTGAGCTGTACTCATTTCTGAGGACCTCGCAAACTGACTCATGCACGGGATCATATCCGGAGGGGAGGGAATCATCGGTACTGGCTGGGTTTTGTCTCCATGGCCCAACTATGTCTACATGGTCGCATTCTTATTTGGTTGAAGAGTACTCTATGCTGGATTTGGAATCTGGTCTCTGCCATCTGGTTTGCTTCATCTCCAGTTCCTCGTCTCAACTTGGAGTTTGGAACTGGATCTTCCTGATCTTGTAATCGAACAAGGCCCCCGCTGTTCTGAGGAAGGGCCTGCCTAGGATGATTTGGGAATCTCTCCAATTGCAAGGGATTTCCATATCTAGGACAGTAAAGTCCACCATGTATTCTTGACCCTCGACTTTGATGACAACATTCCTCAATTCTCCTTGGGACCTCTTGGTTGATTTATCAGCGAACTGAAGGAGGGCTCTAGATTTCCTAAGAGGTCCGAGATTAAGCCGCTCATAGAGGGTTGTAGGCATTAAGTTGATTGAGGAGTCGTTGTCTAGGAGAGTGCATGCAAATGCAATGTCATTGACATGACTCACCACATAATGTGCACCCATGTCTCTTTGTTTCCTTGGAAACGAGTTCTTTATTGCACAAGTTGTGGCTACTGAAATGTGTTTCTCAACACGTCTTTTGGTCTTCCTGCTAACCCTATTAGGTGTGCATCTCACCTTAAGGTATTTCTAAAATGCAAGAGTCATTTCCACGTACTTGTCAATGGGGATTTTGACCTTGATATGTTTGTTGCAAAACTCTGCCGTCTCAGGGTCATCTTTTTGGATTTTTTTAGTTTTCTTCTTTCCACCCTTAAGAGCTCGGGGGAAAGGTATTATTGACTCCAACTCAGATTCTGAAACTGAAATGTTTTCATTCAAAGCGGGAACTGAGTTCTCTACAAGACTCAGACTCTGAAACAGACTCAGACTTTGACTCTGACTAAAAGGAAAATGTTGCTGCGAAACCGGTGATGCATCTTCCGCGACTTCTGGACGGTCCTCCTCATATGGAGGTGTGGGCTCTTCATCGGTTTCGGCAGACTCTCTGCTGGTGCGGGTTTGTTGCTTCTTAGAGGACCCAGAAGTCCTCTTCTTCTGCCAGTGGTGGTGATGGTGGTGTTGCTCCTCTTCTGCCTCCACGTTCTCCTCAGGTAGAGACTTGGTAGCTTCTTCCTCCGGTGCCCGTGCCCGATCAGGTACGATCATGGTCCTTCTGCTCTTGAGGGACATATGGTTCACATTATCAAACGAGAGGATCTCATGTTCAGATAAAGATTTATCTGAATAGTATACCTAATCACGAGGTCGATTCTGGCCTTGAGTCAAGCTGTTCGGGTTGGCCTGAACCTGGGTGGGAATTGGGGTCTTTGGCGCCATTTGTTGATCCTGGGTATGAGAGACACGATTCAGATCGATTCTCATATCCAGATAGTTATTCTGGATCTGTTGGACCCTATCAGACAGGATCTGGATCGTCAAGGTGACGGACTCCAATTCGGTGGGTTGGGCTGGCCGATGCTGACTTGCGGATGAGGTTCTGTATTGGACATGTTGGCCATGTTGATACTGTTGTTGCTGATGGGATGGTGACGGGCCCTGTTGGCCCGAGTGGAACGTGCGCTGGTGCTGGTGCTGCTGAGGCTGGTACCCTCGTTCGGGCATGTACTGAACAAAGTGCGGTGCGGGGACGGAGATGGTTTCCTGGTAAGCTGGGGAAGGTCAGTAAGGCTGACCGTTCCCCATCACCGACTGTCTGCCGACTGGGTCATGGCTGTACCACAGCTCGTTGATCTTGAACACCTGTGGAGGCTCCTCGTATACGCTTTCCACTTGTGGGGGTGCATGCTGGTCCTGTTAGGTGTAAGTCTGATCCTCTACCCAGCCACTCTGAGGCCCTGGTGCCTGTTCCTATACAAGATGAACTCGGTGTACAGGCACAGGTGGTGTAGAAGGGGCAGGTAGCTTGATCTTAGCTACCCTTTCAGTAAGTTCCTCCACTTGCTTCGGCAAACGCGAGAGAGACTCAAAGTCAGTGACCCTCTTGTGGATCTGCTCGACCATGGTTAATTTATCGGCTATCATCCCCATGCTGGGAATGAGGTCCTCTGTCAGATCCGCTACAGTCCTCCTAGTTGTCTTGTTGGATAGAATTGTTGGAGACAACTGATAGGCCCTGGTGGCCTGCGACCTGCATGTTTCCGCCATCTGCTATAGTATCTTCCATACAGCATTCTCATTCTTGTTCAGATAGCTTCCTCCAAAGGCGGTACTGACTAACCCCTGCATCTCCAAGGTCGTGCCACATAACAAGGTTTGTACTAAGATCGCCTTAGAAATGCCATGGCAGGGACATTTCTGAATTAGGTCATTAAACCTATCCCAGGCTTCATGGAATGGCTCACTGGGTCCCTCGGAGAAACTAGCGATCTTTGTTCTCATTTGATTAGTCCTACTGAGGGGGTAGAACTTATTCAGGAATAGGTCCTTGAACTGCATCCAGGTTGTACATATTACCCCTAAGTTCTTCAGCCAATGTGTTGCCTTATCTCCTAAGGCAAATAGGGTGGCCTTCAGTCGAATATAATCCTGCCCAACCCTAGGATGACTAAGGTTGTTGCAAACCAGCTCGAAGTCTCTGAGGAAGGCATATGGTTCTTCGTTGTCATTTCCATTAAACTTCGGTAGCAGGCTAAGGAAGTGGGGCTTGAGCTTAAATGCTTCGGGGGGGATTTCTGGTGCCAACCAACTGTGCATCTCGTTCTCTGTTGGGTTATAGGCATCAACCATTGGTCGGTCGATTCCTCCTGCCGCAATGATCGGTCTCATTCTAGTTGTAAGATCCCCAATCTGGTGTTCGGTTGTGGCAAGGCGATTAAGAATTTGTCGCAACTGGTCCTCATCCGATGGCTGCTTAAGTGGCATCTAGTCCTCTAATCCTGGGTATGAAACATGGTCTGAGTCAGAGGTCGAATCAAGGAAGGTGTTCTTACTGAGGCGATGGTCTTCCTCGGCAAGTTCAAAGGAGAGGAAAGGGTTGGTTTGAGAGTAACCACCCAAAGTGTGAGGGAACCAGAACTCAAGATGGTCATGAGTCCTGGGTGGTCCAAGTTGCACTTGGGCCGGTGAAGAGGAGTTTCGTGGGGGACTCAAAGAGAGATTGGTGACTAAGGAGTTAATATCCCTCCAAGTACTCATCTTTGTTTGGCGAGAAGATTTGGGAGTTCTAAGTGAAGATAGGATTTGACTCCTACCTGAAGCAAACAATTCAATCCAAGACCCTGGGTTCACACTCAACATAGTGAAGGACCCAAAACCGAGTCCAATTAATCTTGTTGATTTTAAATGTTATTTTCAAGCAAGATAGCAAGGATTTACACGGCCTATAGGGAAGTCAGCTTAGAGCTGGATGCGTCTTCCCTATTTAACCTTTCGCCTAAGATACCGTCGGTCCTTCCTTTCTTCGCTCCTATCCCAAGTTGATGGATTCAAAGACCTGCCCCTATCTACTTGCAAGCAGGCAGAGGCTGACAAGGCCGGAACTTCACCCCGGGGGTTACTGGCAGCTTGTCGCGAAGTACCGCAATTTTGCCTCTATCTACTTGAGACAGACGGAGGCTACTTGGTACTAGTCAGTGAACCTTAATAAATTCAACTTGTGATATTTGTTAGGATTAGTCGGAATGTGATATGGAAGGAGGGGATTTGGGCTCTGCCTTAAGGTGTTCACACACACTCAAGTACCCTCACTCAGCCTGAAAACAAGATTAGGGATTAGTCTCCCGCAAACAGATTTTCCAATTTTATTTATTTTTTGTCAATAATGTTAGCATTCCCGGTTTTAAGTTCAGTCATCACTTATTAGTCCAACCACACAGCACGCCTATCATCCAGTCCCAATTTCCGTTTAACTTAGGTTTGAAAAATAAAGAGAGGGAAATCGAGAAAAGCCGATGCATGAAAATAATGATGTGTATGCTGAGTGAAGAATACTTACAGTGATCCCTTCGCTTTTATGCAGGATGCAAAATAGAATTGAAATCTTTTTTTACTCTATATGCAAATGCAAACGACAAAATCCGCTCCTAGACAAGCAAGCGAGTGAAGCACAGGTTGATTTGGCTAGTTCTACGGTCTAGGTGTGTCTTTTAAGTGTATTGTGTGGTCCTAAAAATTTATGAGCATAAGCAAATTCTAGAGTGGCTCGAGGAGTTGCTAGTGCAAGCCTAATCTACAATTCAATCCACACAGCACACGGGGACACAGTTCCACTATGTTTACACATGCGAGAACCCAAACGGGAACCGCTGGAATGCAAAAAAAATATAAATGAAAAAAATACAAGTCCTCTCAAATCACTCAAAAAAAATTAAAATGCAGATTCCTCGAAGCGTCTTCGACTCCTCGCGTTCCTCACGTAAAAATAAGTTGAGGTCAGATAGAGAACGACAAAAATACAAAAATTAAAAGACAGGAAATTATTCACAAGAAAATCGGGGGTCAGACTACCTAGGGACAGAAAATCAAATACTTAGAAATTACTACAAATTAACCTAAGCCGTGCCTCCCCAACAACAACGCCATTTTGAACAGCGTCTCACTACCCTTGTTAATTCAATCAAATTAATGGTCAAATTAATCGATGTCGTTCGTTGCAGTCGGATAATAAGAGCAGATCAAAAACCACTTTGAATTAATGTCAAGTTAATCACACGTGGCAAATTTATTTTACTTGGGCAATCCCAAGGTCGAACTCAGGGAGGCAGTTGTCTCCTTAGGTAGATTTTTAACAATTTCCAAGGTTTGATTTTCAGAGGATATATATTTTTTATCTTTTTCAATATTTTATGCAAGACAGATGCACAATCTAGCCAGTTTACAAGTTACTTCAGATAAGTGATCAAATCAAGTCTAAAAATTATGAAACTTAGCCTGATGATGAAATGCAATGAAATTAAGGTCCTCTAATTTTTTAGAATTTTCTAACACTAAATGAATTTACTGTGAATTAAAAATGAATGCAGGAAGATTTGGACTAAATTAATTTTAATAAATACAAAATCACAATATTTTTGGAAATAAAAATTATCCTAGATAGATCTGAGGGTGAGGAATCCAGTAAAATTATTAAACCTAATTTTGATGTGAAATAATCCTATGAAAAATTAATTAAGGAATCACTAAATGATTTATTCAGGCCTCGGGACGCATGCAAATGAGATGAAATTTTTATACAATGTAAACCTAATTATCTAATGTGATTTTTTGGGGATTATTGGAGTCACAGAGAAATTACCATGAATTAAGAGGCATAAATAGGCAAAATATAGCAAAATTCAACCAATTAATTAATAGAAAAATCCACTGATATTACAAAAATGTGTCAAGTTTCAAGATGAAAGAGGATAACATAAGCTACACAATGCAATTTTTCTAATTGAAAAATAACTTAAAATGAGTGCCTAAATATGCATGCAAAGACAGGGGTAT
Organism: Ottelia alismoides; assembly: GCA_037367405.1. Taxonomy (NCBI): domain Eukaryota; kingdom Viridiplantae; phylum Streptophyta; class Magnoliopsida; order Alismatales; family Hydrocharitaceae; genus Ottelia; species Ottelia alismoides. The sequence continues at coordinate 968,290 of JAZKJV010005721.1, read as the reverse complement.
AAATGCAATTACAGGAGTTAAAATTGATAAAAATAAACATGCTGACAAGGACCAATATGCAATTACCTATAATGTTGAGGGGGTGGATGCAATTTTTCTATAGAACATGTGCTCCTCAGGTGGGGTCTCCTGATAGGGACTGAAATGCAAATCTTGAAACCTCTAGGGCCTCGATGTAAATAACCCAAGACGCATGTGCAGATCACTTGGGTGTCCCAGGCTCAATGGTCTTCGAAGGCTTGGATTGAGGCTAGGGTGGATCTGGAGGTTCGGAGCTAGCTCGGAGTAGCTTCGGGGATCCGAGCCTAGTGGTCGGGGAAGAGGCTCGGATCGGGCGACGTGGCCTGATCTGGACCATGGATCAAGTGACGATCCAACGGTCAATGGATGCTGAGGTGTGGCACGTCTGGATCCGTTAGATCGCAAGTGATCCAACGGCGATGGTTCGCTCTTGAGGCAAAGGCATGGTCGATCAGTGATCGTTGGATCTAGATTGATCCAATGACACCTGGAGCACGATGAAGCGGTGACGTGGATGCGTCTGAAACGTCGGATACTCCTGATCCTAAGGGTGTGTGATGTGGGCGACGTGGCTCGATAGGGACCGTTTGATCAAAAAGATCAAACGACAGTTGTTCTTCTTCCTCGGCCGGTCGCCACCTCTTGCGGCGGAGAAGGCCGGGCTCCGGCGAAGGGGCCTGACTCTACCTCATCCTCTGAGCATCGATGAAGCTCGATGGAGGCTTCCAAGTAGCTGGGAAGATTTGCAGAAGCTTCAGGGAGTCTCCGATGGTCTAAGGAGTGGTTGAGCAGTTCTGGAGTGCGGTGGCAGAGAAGCTCGGAAGCAGCTTCGATGAGTCTCCGACCAATCGAAATGGATGTACCTGCAGGGGCTTAGAAGATAGCCGAAGCGTGATATGTGTCTGTGGGGTGATCAGGAGTGAAGTGCGAGGCCTGTGAAGAAGTGAGGGTGGTTTGATGATCGAGCTTCGCCAAGGTGGCGGAGCTGGCATCGGTGAGAGGTGAAGCTAGTCAGTGGAGGGAATGAAGGGTAGTGCGAAGATCAGAGCTCCCTTGGGAGCTCGAGGGATGGTTGGCGGAGCGATAAGTTATGGAATGACGGCGAATAAAATCGGAGAAGAAGAAAGAAAAATAAGAAGAAGATCGGGGAGATGGTGGAGATGTCTACCTGGGGTCAGAAGCTCGGATGGAGATTCCAGGTTGTCGCTCAAAGGACTGTAGGGGACCTGAGCTCTTGCAGCTCACGGATGAAGCTGCAGCATGACGATGAAAGGCTGTGGATCTCGTCGGAGGTGGTTCTCGGTCTTCGCTCGACCTCAGGTCAAATTGTTGTCACCAATCTGAAGGTGGGTGCTCGGAGATACTCTCTGTGGTGGCGGATGGGGGTGAAAGTGGTCGGAGGCAAAGTATTTAAAGGATGGAGGTGATGACATGGATGGCGAAGAGGTGGAGTTCGTGGGTATCGTGGAGCGAGGTTGAGGGTAGTCATGGAGATCGAGGGGGTTGGCGAGGATGAGGGATGTGTGGGCTGCATAGTCGTGGTGTCAAGTGGCGGAGAAGGTGATCGGCTTGGCGCCCAAAATAGAAAGGGGGCGGCCCCTTGCGCACGATGGGAGACGTGGGCGCGGGGTATGCGGGAGGTAGACGACGAAGCTTCGACCATTGGATCGAGCGATCCAACAGCCTAGATGGAGGTGTGGGTTAATGCTTGGGATCGGATCTAGGGAGCAAAATCGAAGCGCTCAGGATGCGCAATGTGGCGGACGCAGGGCGAGGCGCTAACGGGAGGTCCTGATGAGGTCTGGGGTTTGATCGGAGGGTGCGTAATGCACCACGTGGCGTGCTGAGGATGCGGCGCGAAGGGACGGGAGTGATTAGATCAGATATGTGATCGGATGGTGGGGAGCAAAGGCGGTGATGGACGGTATAGATCAAGGCGCTCACAGCGAGATCGGATGGCGCACAGAGTGCCACATGGTGGACTGTGGGTGAGGCGCTAGCGGACGGGGCGGATGTGAGCTGGGTATGATCAGACGGTGGGGAACCAAGGGCATGCGTGGAAGTCATTGGGTCGTTGGATCTAGATTGAGATCCAACAGTCAGGGTGCTGGCGGAACGGTCAAAGGGGACGGGCCGCATGGCGCAATCAGAGGGCGCCACGTGGCCAGCTCTGAGTGGCTGAGAAGAAAAATAAACTTAGAGGGAGAAGGAGACCGATTTTGGAAAAACTAAAAACATAAAAGTTGTAGATCTCGATGAGATCTACAAGTTTCATGTTGACCAAAAACGAAGATGAGGTTAGATATGATACAAAAATACAAGAGTACAAATATACATATATGTAGTATACAAGGGGACCCAAAAACCCAAGTTTTGCATACGAGCTCCGAATTGAATGAAATTAGTCTCATTTTAAAGGTCTCTGGATGTGTATTAATCTGAAGATGAGTAGACCGAATTCGGAGTTTGTAAGAGAGATATATTGGCATTCTAAGGTCTAGGAGTTTGGGGCTTTATTGGGTATTTTATAAGAGAGAGAGATTTTGGCCTTCTTCCTTATATTATTAACTAATAGTACACATTATAAGGAAGGTGTGATTTGATTTTGGAGTGGATATAAAATAAATAAATAAATAAATAGGTGGATATTTTACAAGTGGATTTTACAAATGAATTGGCTTCTTATCTAAATGTAAATATGAATGCTAAAATGCACATCTTGTGGATTGATGCATGAATGCTATTTATGCAAGAAAAAGGGAAATATGATGCTAAATACTCGGGGACAAAGCTCTATTTTCAACTTTAAGAGTGATGAATCACAGATTCATCACTTATCAGTTTTAGTTTAGGTGATAAATCAATCTTGCAAGGTGATTAAGCGAGCTGTTAGGAACTCGATGCTACCAGGAGACTGGCCCAATCCCAAAGCTAGATTTTTCCTAGCCAGTACAAGTTGCGGACCTTTTACCGGCTACCCGATCAACTCGCTTTGTGAAGGACGTCACGGTCCGCTTTACCGGTTACCAGAGAGATCCTCACTGGAGAACAATTAACCCCAAGACCAATAGTCTATCGGAAGTTGAGGTGTGGCTCTATCCTAGTATGCGGGTCACTCTCTCGCTCAAGCAAACCAAACAATGAGGGGTGACTCTTCCCAAAACAAATATTTTTAGATGTAGTAGGTTTTAGGGTCAAGTTTGCATTAACAGCCCCAGATTTTATTGTTTTCACTTTTTTATTTTTTTCAAAATCAAACAATGCCTAATGAATTTTTCGATTTCCTTTGATTATTTTGATTCCAAAAACAGAGGAGGAAGTCGAAAAAGCCGATGCGTTGTCAAACACAATGATGCATGCAGATATAGAAATGCGTACCTTGCTCAAGTACTCTACATGCAATATGATCCGTGCATAAATTAAATAAAGAAAGTAACTATATGATGCATGAGGAAATCGGCCTTAGACGAGCAGCTTTTATAGATCATGAAGAAGAGATAGCTAACTAATCAGAAAGAGAGGCCTGATTCTGGTCTCAGATATCGATCGGTGTCCGCCACAACGGATCCTGCGTGTTGTATTCGACCTCTAGCGGCACGTGGCATCTCAAACGATTATGTTAACTTTTTAATTTAAATTTTTAGCGAGGTCCAATTACGTTCTATAGGAACAGATAATCTATTAGGTGTTGGGCCTTAGCTATTTACACCATAATAAACAAAAAATTCTACGTCTAGGGGCTAAAACCATGAGAATCATATAGATAGTTATGGCGATGAAATCAAGAAAACACGGAAAACAGCAGTGAGGTCCCCCAAGTGCACCGGCACTTAGCAAAACAGACCCTGAAAAAATGTCCAAGTCCACAAGTCCACAGTTCTAAATTATTACAATAATCTTAGAAATGCTCTTTAAAGTAAAATAAATACTTTCTTCTCGTCCTTGCTCTTCCTCATGTGCGGGTCCTCCAAAAAGAAACCAAGTCATCCTCCAAGCGGTCCCTCGCACAAAAAGCAAACAAGAGAATGTCATAAAACAATTATAATATAAAGAGACAAATCACAAAATTGAAAAATGACTACAAAGCCGTGTTCCCCGACAACGGTGCCATTCTGATGACCCGGAATCTGACAGGTAAAGATGAGAAAATAAATATCATGATTATCATTGTTCTCAACCACTGATGGTTCCGGAATAGTGATGAATCCATGATTCATTAACTTTTCTCTCGCATTTTGTCTTAAAACCCTTAACAAATGCATGTAAATATTCATTAATTTCCATCTTTTAATAAATCATCCTTCATGAATAAAAACTCACTTTTAACCATCAAATCATGTAAATAAATAAAGGACAAAGAAAAGAACAAAGGCAGATTGAATATATGTATATATGTACAATATGACTTAAAATATAAATATAATTGTAAGGTATATTTATAACCTAACCTCCAAGACCAAGTCAGCACGGATTGGTCGACAAAACAAAAAGTAGGGGAGATAAGGAAAGAAAACAGTAAAAATAAATTAATACACACACCATATGCACCGTCTACTATTTATAAAATAAATATAAAATTTGAAAGATTTTTAGTTAATTCATATATATATATATATTTTCACCAAACTCTTTTCCTAATTATTTCTAAAAATGTATATAAATATATAAAAATAAGTTAAAAATATTACCTTGTATATATGCCAAGAAACCCGGCCTATAAATTGTCAAAATCTCAACTTCCGAACATGATAACTTCTTCATACGAACTCCAATTTCACTCTACTCACCTTTAAAGTTCATAAAATAATATTCTCTAATTAATAAAGGTGGTTTCATCGAATTCGGAGTCCGTTTGAAAAAAGACGATTTTGGGACCAAAAGACAACGGGGTTTCTGGGCTATTTATTTTATATAACATACATTTTTATAGTTTTCTTAATTTTATAATTTCCAAATATTTTCATGATTTTATATTTTCACCCTAATTTATTTCATAATTTTTGGAGTTCATTTATTATTTTAATAAAATCAAAAACCCTAAATTATAGGTATAAATGAACTAGATAACTTATACCTCTATTTATTAAAATATGTAAATTAATACATAAAAATTCACACAAGCCTGATTTATTATTCTAATAATTTAGAAAATATAAAATTAATTTTTAATTATTTATTTAATAAATTAAAAATCTAAAACCTATTTATATATATTTATTAATATAATATTTATATTTTGAATAATATTTATTATTTATAAAAAGTATTTATTCCATAATTAAGATTATTTAATTATTTACATTTCATGTATTCATATCTATTTAAAATAAAGTTATTTATTATTTAATATCAAATTTATACTGAAATTTGAACTTATGGCCAACCAGGTGCTGACACTTGTCAGCACCTGAGTCTTCTTCCCCAAGAATCTTTTCAGCCAGGCTGTTCCAACTGGCCGACTTCAGCCATTTCTCCAGCACGCATTTCAACACCTTCAACCGATTTAAACCATCGATCCGATCCTCCTAACAACCACCTCCATCGCTGACCATTTGATTCGACTTGCAGAGCACGAAATCTCTCTATTTAAAGCTTCAAAGTTCCCCATTCACGAACCTAACTCTCCAACAACCTAAAGCTATAGCTCCAATTGCCCGATCCCCACCTTCCAAGCCGTGCTCCGCCCGACGTGGAGGTGACAGCTCCAGTCCAGCCAGCCCGCGTGGAGGAGGGATCTTCGGAGGGGGTTCCAAGGTCGTTCGCCGCCTTGCATCGCCTCTTCGAGCCGCATTCCGCTCTGGCCAAGGTCGCCCGTCGAGCTACGTTTCCAAGTAATACACCTTGAAACTCCACAGACCTATCCCTCCATCTTCTCAGTTTTTTTTCTCGATCATCGAGCCACGATTAGCGTGGTTGATTGCATAATTAGGTAGCCTAATCCTGTAGGTTAGACGCTTAATCAAATTCCCTTCTCAGATTGTTTCGAATCTCATTCAATTCGTGTTTCAATTCATCATAATTTTCACGCCATTCCTAATAAATCTGGAAACTAAATTTTTCACCGTGTTTTGAGCTTGCATCCTTTAATCCTTGAGCTTATTCTTCGTGAATCGAGCACGTATAATTGTTAATTGTAGGTTCATCTTCCATCAGGAGCCATCTCCCCAGATCTGGAAGCTTTTATCTTCACGGAATTCAAATCCAAAGATGGCATGACCATCTGACTTTTAGATGCGATTGCATCGGACCACCGTCTTCGTCGCGCCTCCACTGCTGCTCGGAGCCGCCACCGCCAGCCACCTACCGTGGGCGAGCTCGAGGGGTGGAGGAGCCACCCCTCTGGCCCCGTCGGAGCGCCCAGAACGTCGTCGTGTGCTCGGGAAAAATCAGAGAAGGAAGCCCCTTCGTCACACACGTAACAGAGCCAAGAACCGTTGCAAGAACAGCCGAAGTACAGATAGCTGACACGTGTCACACGCACAACCGTCAGATCCGCACCTTAAACTTCTAATCTGAGCCGTCAGTTCCGAACCGGTGGAATTTTTGCATCATAACTCAAGAGAACTTCCAGAAATTTCAACCTGCTCCTCAGGTTTCCAGAATTTGCATTTAGGTCCCTCCGTAGGGACCTAAATGTAAAGATCTATTTTTGTTTTCAAAACAGTCCCTGAAGGATCTATCTGCAGAACAAACTCAGTAGTTTTTTTTACGCTTATGCCCATGGGCTGTAGGGGATCTTGGGACCTCATTTGACCTTGTTTCTTGACGATTTCTTTAGGGTAGTTACACAACTACCCCAGCTAGCTTGTATTAGATTTTTGTGTGATTTTATCTTGTTTTTATCGAGCTTTGATTTTTCGAAAACTGCATCCGTTTTGTTTTTATTTCGTGAGCTTGTTCGAGCACGTTGCTCGGTTCCACCTATTATATTTTACCATATACCTATATCCACCTATTATATAATAAATAAATCTTTTTGAAAAATATCCCTTTTTGAAAATTAAATAAAAATTTGAAAAGAATAAAATCAAATAAAAATTTAAAAAATAAAAATAAAATAAAAAGTGCTTCTTTTCCCTTTGATCACTTAAAGAAGAGATAGAATAAAATTGCAAAAATATTTCCTAAAAAAATCAAAATCTTCTATTCTGCCTCCTTGAGTTCGATCCGGGCACACTGACCTGGATAAATAAGTAGTGTAGGTTTTCCATCGGAAAAACAAATTTGTTTGATACGAGCTGAGATCTAAATTTCGCGGCTTTTTCTACACCGACAACTTCATCATCTAAAAAAGCCGCGAACTGATTTTTTTAGCTTTATCAAAATGGTGCCGTTGCCAGGGAGGCGTTAGAATATTTTGATTTTTTCCATTCTTTGTGATTTTATTTTTTCTCTTCTTTTTGTTTCGTTTTTCGTTGTTTTTCGTATGGTTTTTCGTACGGCTTTTATCGATCGTCTTTTCGTTTTTTTATCGTAGATATTTCGGCTTTTCTTACGGTTCTCTCTCGGCTCTTTTCTCGATCGATTTTCTCTGCTAACTAATTTTTGTAGGGCCTGCAGGATCAGCCGGCTTCTTCGGAAGCCGAATTAGTTGAAAAAGCAGAGGCCGGCTTCTTCTTCACGAGTCGGCTACAGAGGGCATAATTAGATTAGTAATCTTTTGTAAAAGAGAGAGAAAGAGGGAGAAACTATAAAAGGCAATAAACAACCCCCCCCCCATTTTTTCGAGGTCTGATTCGCCGGATACCGTGTATCCGAGGGATCATGGCACCCACCACAGTTTTTCTTGCTTATTGGTTTTCCGCGGCTTTTTAGATGCTTGCTTAGGTTTTTGACTCTATTTGATTGTGCCTATGTAGTTAGCCTTAGGACTCGCAACCTAGGTGCATGATTTAGGGTTTTTATAAAAAGAAAAAAATCGGTAGACATTGCTTGAAAAAACCTAAAAAAATTACAAAACCGCAAAATAAAATTGGAACTGCTAATCATATCTGATCTAAAAGCCGTAAACCGATTCATTTGCTTTGGGAGGGTAATCCCCACACAACATCTCAGAGTGCGCGAGCGAGAGCCGACACATAAGGTTAGAGCCAAAACCCCGTATTTCCCGCGAAATACTATTTAGTTCATACACCTGATCACTATTCCTTAGTGGGTAAGCTCGGGTAGCCGGAAACGGTCCGGGTTTACTTAGCAGAGTGGGAGGTTTAGAGGACACTGTGCAAGGCTCCGTCCTCAAGTAACACGGGTAGCCGGAAACGGTCCGTACTTACTCCCATACTGGATGAGTGCGAGTGATATTCTTTAAGGACTCGGGCCAGTGTTTCGGAGAAACTATCGGGCACCTATCAGCTCGCTCAGTCCGCGATAACCGCACTACTTGTTTGCTAATTACAACCCTAAAACCGACAAGATAAAAAGACCGAACTCTTATGGTCTTCATCGGGTTGAGTTGGTGAACACGGGGTTTGCTTTGTGTTTGCTTGCGGGGCGTGAGTTGCCGCGGCTTTCGCATTTATCTTCTCATTTGAATCATAAAACGTGCTCTCCCGATCAAATCTCTTGACATCGAAGATGACGTCTCGACGGCTTTTTTGCTCAGACTCTGTGAGCTTTAGACCGTCCACCGTCGAGCGTACATCTTCACAGGCTCGGGATGACCCTCTTCCCGAGCTGGTCCCATCAGATCTCGAGGCGAGTCAGACCCAGACTCCCTCGCCTCCTGGCCAGACTATTGAGGCAGACCCTTACCTCAATACACACACCATATACACCTTCTACTAGTTATAAAATAAATATAAAATTTCAAAGATTTTTAATAAATTCATATGTACATATTTTTCACCAAACTCTTTTACTAATTATTTCTAAAAATGTATATAAATATATAAAATAAGTTAAAAATATTACCCTGTATATATGCCAAGAAACCCAGCCTATAAATTATCAAAATCTCAACTTCCGAACAACATAACTTCTTCATACGAACTCCAATTTCACTCTACTCACCTTTAAAGTTCATAAAATAATATTCTCTAATTAATAAAGGTGTTTCATCGAATTCGGAGTCCGTTTGCAAAAAGTTGGTTTTGGGACCAAAAGACAACGGGGTTTCTAGGCTATTTATTTTATATAACACACATTATTCATAGTTTTCTTAATTTTATAATTTCTAAATATTTCCATGATCTTATATTTTCATCCTAATTTATTTCATAATTTTTGGAGTTCATTTATTATTTTAATAAAATCAAAAACCCTAAATTATAGGTATAAATAAACTAGATAACTTATACCTCTATTTATTAAAATATGTAAATTAATACATAAAAATTCACCCAAGCCTTATTTATTATTTTAATAATTAAGAAAATATAAAATTAATTTTTAGTTATTTATATATTAAATTAAAAATCTAAAACCTATTTATATATATATATTTATATTTATATAATATTTATATTTTGAATAATATTTATTATTTATAAAAAGTATTTATTCCATAATAAAGATTATTTAATTATTTACATTTCTTGTATTCATACTTATTTAAAAAAAGTTATTTATTATTTAATATCGAATTTATATTGAAATTTAAACTTCTGGCCAACCAGGTGACGACACTTGTTAGCACCTGGGTCTTCTTCCCTAAGATCTGTTCAGTCAGGTTGTTCCAACTGGCCGACTTCAGCCATTTCTCCAGCACGCATTTCAACACCTTCAACCGATTTAAACCATCGATCTGATCCTCCTAACAACCACCTCCATCGCTGACCATTCGATTCGACTTGCGGAGCACGAAATCTCTCTATTTAAAGCTTCAAAGTTCCCCATTTGCGAACCTAACTCTCCAACAATATGAAGCTATAGCTCCAGTTGCCCGACCCCCACCTTCCAAGCCGTGCTATGCCCGACGTTGAGGTGACAGCTCCAGTCCAGCTAGCCCGTGTGGAGGAGGGATCTTCGAAGGGGGTTCCAAGGCCGTTCGCCACCTTGCATCGTCGCTTCGAGCTGCGTTCCGCTCCGGCCAAGGTCACCCGTCGAGCTACATTTCCAGGTAATACACCTTGAAACTCCACAGACATATCCCTCCATCTTCTCAGTTTTCTTTCTCGATCACCGAGCCACGATTAGCGTGGTTGATTGCATAATTAGGTAGCCTAATCCCGTAGGTTAGATGCTTATTCAAATTCCTTTCTCAGATCGTTTCGAATCTCATTCAATTCGCGTTTCAATTCAACACCATTATCACGCAATTCCTAATAAATCTGGAAACTAAATTTTTCTCCATGTTTTGAGCTTGCATCCTTTAATCCTTGAGGTGATTCTTCGTGAATCGAGCACGTATAATTGTTAATTGCAGGTTCATCTTCCATCAGGAGCCATCTCCCCAGATCTGGAAGCTTTTATCTTCACGGAATTCAAATCCAAAGATGGCGTGACCATCTGACTTTTAGACGCGATTGCATCGGACCACCGTCTTCGTCGCGCATCCACCGCTGCTCGGAGCCGCCACCGCCAGCCACCTACCGTGGGCGAGCTCAAGGGGTGGAGGAGCCACCCCTCTGGCCCCGCCGGAGCGCCCAGACCGTCGTCGTGTGCTCGAGAAAAATCGGAGAAGGAAGCCCCTTCGTCACGCGCGTAACAGAGCCAAGAAAAGTTGCAAGAACAGCCGAAGTACAGATAGCTGGCACGTGTCACACGCACAACCATCAGATCGGCGCCTTAAACTTCTAATATGAGCTGTCAATTCCGAACCGGTGGAATTTTTGCATCATAACTCCATAGAACTTCCAGAAATTTCAACCCGCTCCTCAGGTTTCCAGAATTTGCATTTAGGTCCCTCCGTAGAGACCTATATGTAAAGATCTTTATTTTTTTTTCAAAACAGTCCCTGAAGGACCTATCTGCAGAACAAACTCTGTAGTTTTTTTACGATTATGCCCCTGGGTTGTAGGGGATCTTGGGACCTCATTTGACCTTGTTTCTTGACGATTTCTTTAGGGTAGTTACACAACTACCCCAGCTAGCTTGTATTAGATTTTCGTGTGATTTTATCTTGTTTTTATCGAGCTTTGATTTTTCGAAAACCGCATCCGTTTTGTTTTTATTTCGTGAGCTTGTTCGAGCACGTTGCTCGGTTCCACCTATTATATTTTACCATCTACCTATATCCACCTATTATATAATAAATAAATCTTTTTGAAAAATATCCATTTTTGAAAATTAAATAAAAATTTGAAAAGAATAAAATCAAGTATAAATTAAAAAAATAAAAATAAAATAAAAAGTGCTTCTTTTCCATTTGATCACTTAAAGAAGAGATAGAATACAATTGCAAAAATATTTCCTAAAAAAATCAAAATCTTCTATTCTGCCTCCTTGAGTTCGACCCAGGCACACTCACTTGGATAAATAAGTAGTGTAGGTTTTCCATCGGAAAATCGAATTTGTTTGATACGAGATGAGATCTGATTTTCGTGGCTTTTTCTACACCGACAACTTCACCATCTAAAAAAGCCGCAAACTGATTTTTTAGCTTTATCAAATAGCCGATGTTAAATATATGTATTGTCGTGCGTTAAAATTAATGTCGTTTCATTTTAGGTAGGCAATCGGAATCGGTCAAGAAAAGACCACATGAATTTTTTGTCAATTTTAATCAATGTGGTTTCATTTTTATTTTACTTGAGCAAGTCCCAAGGTCAAACACAAGGAGGCAAAGGAATAACCGAGAATTTTGTCTATTAAAGTTCGAGTATGGTTTTCGAACGGTCTTTTTTTTATTTTTTATGCAATTAGAGATGCAAAATGTTATTTTGTCCTATTTTAGGGACTAAAATGTAAATGCCAATCAAATGATGTCCGAAAAATATGAAACATGGCCAAGACGATAATTACGATGACATGAATGCACTGTAATTTTTTTTTGGAAATTTTGGATGCAAGATGATTTTTTATGAATTTTTAAATGCAAACATAATGATTTTCAATATTTAATTATAATAAATATTAAACCTAATTATTTTCAAGGAATAAAATTATCCAAGATCTATCACTAGGTGATAAATCCCAAAAAACCCTAAACCTCAAAAATGTGAGATTTAATACCTATTAAAATCAAATATTGAATTATGCAAAATGATTTTTATAAGAAAAACTATGCATGCAAATGCGATTTTTTTCGGGCACAATGTTAAACACAATTATTTCTACAATCTGTAATTTTTCGATAATATTTAGAGCAATGATTAATCAATTATAAATTGTAGAACTCAAAATGGGCAAAATAAGCAATTTTCCACAAAATAATTAATTATTAATTAACCATCGATCACAAAAATGTCAAGAATAAACTATCATGTAGAGAATTAGTCGTAGAACAAAGTGCCTATTTTTGAATAATAAAAATATGCAATGTAGCTATCCAAAACAAAGGGGGAATACAAGGGTATTTATGCAATATATAAGTATAGAAATAAAATGAAAAAGGACTAATAGATAATTATCGGAATCTCTCGGGCAAAAGTGCAAAATTTCCAAGGGAGCACGTGCGGCACACGTGCTCCTTGGGAGGTTGGACAAAGCTACAATTTGGGGGACTCTGGGGGGCTCATTGCAATTTCTCCAGCAGGTCACGTGCGCTGCACGTGACCTCTAGGGCAGGGGTTCCCTCTGCAAATCTAGAGACTTAAGGGGCATTTCTATAAACTATCCCCAAGAGGATGCCAATCACATGATCCCTCCTGCACATGCGCCTCACGTGTGGAGGGTCTCGGGTCTTCCGCCCGGCGGTAACGTGCATCGGAGAGAGGCGAAGAAGCTTCCTGTGGCTGGGCTGGCTGTCTTTGGAGTGTCTCCGTTGGCTATTGGTCGATGGTGTGGAAGTGGGCATGGCTGCGGAGGGCCTCCGCCTCCTGCGGTGATCGATGGCTGATGGAAGATGCTCCTGGCATTGCTCGAAGTGCTAGATGGTCGATGAAGTCACGGATGGTGGAGTGATGCACGGAGGTTGTCATTGAAGATGGACAATGAAGTCGAAGACATGGGTGGTCGATGGTGCAGCGTTTGTTGGAGAAGAACTTGGTTGACGATGACAATGGCGTTGAAGTTGTGGCAAAGACGATGGAGATGGTGTTGATGAAGAACGTCGGAGTTGGCTCAACGGAGACGTGACCCGGAGCGAAGCAGCTAGGGTAGAACGCCTTCCTGCAAGAGGCGCCAAGCCTCGGACCTCGTCGGAGAAGAAGGAGGCCGGGCTGTCACCCCGAGCCCCTTCTTGCGTGCAGTCGGTGGATGGGTCTTAGAGGTAGGCGCCGCCGAGGTTTTATAGGGTGTGCAATGGGAATCAACCGGAGAAGGAAAAGGGGATTTGACGAGGTGTAGCGAATCGGAGATTGGTTGGAATCGGCGATTAATGGAAGGCGGCGAAGATTGAAGCAGTGGAGTTGAAGTGATTTGACGAGAGGGCAATGGCAAAATCACAGGCGGTGTAGATTTGGGGGATCACGGGCGGATGTTCCAAGATTGGGAAAGGCGCCTGGAGGTGGGCGATGGCCCCCGGCTGTCCGATCGGCCAAGATCGGGCGGCCAGAAGGGCGCCACGTGGCGACAAATGGGGAGGGCTGGCGAGGCACGTACTGGTCACGTGCGGCAGAGGCACGTGACCTGCCCGTGTGGCTTTTGTTATTTTTTTTAAATTAATAACGAATAAATAAAAGCCTCAAAAATGGGTGACACGTGGCGGCTCCAGGAGCTGCCACGTTTCAGCCCCACAAAAATCAAAGAAGAAATACTTTTACAAAATAGAAAAGAAATAGAAAACGACCTTAGATTGAAAAAGTTTTTCACAAAAATTGATCGAATCGATGAGATCTACAACTTTCATGAAGACATCAAAACCAAAATCGATCATTTGCATAAAGTGATATTTTTTGGGTATCCCATGTACATATAATACCGTGATTTTTGGATTTTATATTTTTTGTCATTTTTAAACCAAATAAAATCTGAAAAAATATGGTAAAATCAAAGATAAATATTTACACAATAATCTATTTTTTATTAATTAAAAAGAAGAAATAAAATAAAACACGAAAAAAACCACTTTTGTACAGACAATTAGTGAAGACTTGGACCCAGTTTGTTTCTTTGATTTGATTTGGATCTTTGTGCATTTTAATATTTGAAATGTACATTAGTTCAAAAGTGATTAAGATTAAAATGGACACTAAATGAGGAAGATATGAGGGTTTTAGTTCAAAATCCTAGAACTAGGGTTTGGGTTTTTTGTCCAGTTATTTGGGTTAGTGATTTTTTTGTATTTTTCATTTATTCTTGTTAGTGATATATGCAAAGTGGAGGTATTTTGGGTTATTCGGAGTTAGCATGAATTAGTTAAAAATAGGGGAAGTTAGGCTATTTACATATCAATTTTAGTTGGGATTTTTGGCTTCTTATTTTGTGGAAAAATAAGGGATAAAATGCAATTCTTATCAAAACATGCATGAATGCTAATTATGCAGAATAAATAAAGAAATGCCAATGATTTTGAGGGATTTGAGCTTATTTAATGAGATTTAAAGTGATGAATCTGAGATTCATCATCCCCCTATACTTAAACCTGAAGGATATGGTTAGATCCTCAAGCGCATCACGGAAGCGTGAGCGTCGTATCGAATACGACGAGGAGCGACTAGTCGCACTAGTTGCTCGATGCAGCGGAACTTTAAAAATTTTTATTACGACGAGACCACATGATCCAAGAACACTTCTCGGATCGTCTCGTCTAAACCACAAACAAGTAATAGGATTACCTCTTGAAGCGTGGTTGCAATCAAGTCTCTAAACAAAGAGACCTCCTGTCTCAAGTCCGATCCGACGGAGGAGACGCTTGCGAGCGCGGGGATGAACCGCGTGCTTCTCGCAATCCATGTTGATGATCCAAGCGGCGGATCTCCTGATCTCGACACACGAGATCCGACGTCTTCTTCACGAGCGGGGCGCACCGAAGGAGACGGAGATCCACGAGCAGAAGAACGGGCAGCATAACGACGATGCCGCGGCGATGGAGAACCTCTCCATGGCATCCATGGTGGACGGCCATGAGAGGGAGAGAGAGGGCTGACCTCTAGAGAGAAAGAGAGAGAGAGAGAGAGAGAGAGATGCTTCTCAAGCATTGTGTGTGTATAAAGAGAGAGCATGGGTATGCCTCTCTATTTATAGGGTTTTGGGATCCATGGATCTCAATCCATGTGTCATATAAAATCAATGGTTGAGATTGATTTATGACAATCCAATGGTCAAGATTGTTGTTGGTAAAAGCCAACAACTTGTGATTTAATTTTGATTAAATATATTTGATAAATCAAATATATATTAATACCAAATTAAACCAACTAAATAAGGAGTGAAAAAACAAATGAGAGCCTCCTTCCCTATTGGGAGGAGTGGACGGCCACCAATTCCATAAAGGAATTGGTGCCGCCCCCCTCTTCCCATATGGGGAGGGCAATCCCATGGATTCCCATGGGATTGCATATCTCCTTGTTTTTCTCTCAACTAATTTTCCAACAATTATTCACCAAAAAATAATTCTCAATTAATTTTGGGAATATTGCAATCTTGACATTGAATTATTGTGAATCAAATTCACAACCCAAAACAAAATGTAATTTACATTTTCAATTAATTAAACAATGTGTATCCAATACACATTAATAATTAATCTACTAATATAAATTATATTTAACTCTCTCTAATACATTATAAATCACATTTATAATATATTATGAATAATTGGATATTACTATCCACATTATTCTTATCCTTGATAATTAAATCATATTTAATCATCTTGGATCTCTTTATCTCATGTGTTCAAATAATATGAATCACATTCACATTATTTACATCTTTGATAATTAAATCACATTTAATTATCTAAGATAACTCTCCTTATAATATGAATCAAATTCATATTATTCATGATAATTAAATCACATTTAATTATCCATTTTCTCAATGCTCGGATACATATATCAACAATAGAATTATCCATGAACTCTTTCAAGGACAATGCGCTTTCTCCGCGAATACTTGGAGATAAGGACAGGGTGATTGTATTGTTCCACGTATAGTAACATGGATATTGAGATCACATCTCAAATCCATATCTCGGGCCTCCCATAGATGCTTGATTAAATCAAGACCGCAAATCTAATCTTCTCATTGAATCTGAATCACATTCAGATCAATGTCCAACATTTGGACTAAGATCAGATTACTTCTCTACTGAGAGGAGTCACTAAAATCCAGACCCGTTTCATCACTCCCTAGGAATGGAAGCGTCATGGTTATACAATCGTTTATGATCACATCACCCTCAGGTATTCCCAATACCTGTACATCCTGCATACTGGAAGACTCAGAATAAACCCGAAGTATTAGATCAACTTTACACTGTCTACTTCAGGGTTACATCAGTAAGTTTCTCATTCGATCATTGGGAGTCGGTATCGATCATATACTTTCCAAAAGCATACATCATACCTAGGTCTTGATCATATACTTTCCAAAAGTATATATCAAACCAACAAATTCAGTCAAGCTTCCAAGCGAGATGACCGTGCGCACGGAATTTGATTCTTCCCAATATCTCATGAGTGAGCTCATGTCTTCCGGTTCAGTAGTGAACCTGTATGATCCCTTTGAGAGATCGTATTACTCATATGCCCTTATATGCACACCAGCGCGCCGGTGTATAGACCTTGATTAGGTCATCAACCTATTGGTCTGCCAAATGTACATACTCAGACATATAGTAACACATCTGTCTCCGGTCAGAGGATGTGTGCCTATATCATGACAGCATATGATATAGGACTTTGGTTATCTCGATCTCGTTATGTCAACTCTTTGATCTAACTAATCTGACACTTCCGAATCTCTATTCCTATGCAGAGGACCTGCATCAAGAAGTCGGTCAGATATCAGCCTAACTGAGAAAGGATTGCCATTTCCTACTCAGGCTGGAGATCATCTCTTAATAATCATTTGACGGTGCTTGATGAGTCCTCAATCTAACTCATTAGATATTCATCTAAGCATCAGCCTCTATGATTCAATAATTGAATCAACAGCTGTATGATCATTAAGATGGCCATGGTACATAACCCTAATTGTACTAAGGGACCTATTATGCAAATTATGTATTCTTCATTTCAGATTAAGGAGTGAATTGTAATAACATTTATTGCATAATGGCTCGCCGTGGGCTCGCATGTCCAACAATCTCCCACTAGCCCAAAGAGCCATTAATGGGCTAATCATTTAAACCCACACTCATGTGACAATCATAGGCTATTTAGAAAATAGCTAGGTAAGCTGATCAGTCACTCCGTTCCCAAGAGACTACGCCAAGTCCTTTTACGACACTTGCATATCTCCTAGTAACAGTGCTCGCATCCAATGCGAATGTTGCATCTCATGCAACCGATACTCAATTTTGTTGGTTATAGTGTCCTTGACACTACATCTTATTTATTATCATAACCAGTATTCCCATAATCCTTATTAGAATACCTTCATTCCTGGAGATCTCTATCTCCTAAGGTATCTACAGTTAATACCCTTATAGATCACTATCTACAAGGTCTTAAACCTTTGAAGATAAGACTTTGAGATCACTATCTCTAAGTTTCATCATCTTTGAAGATATTGTTATTACTGCAATCAAGTGTTTTATCTCCATAGTAGGATTAGTAACAGTTCACTACTCCCACTGCATGGTAGACATCTGGTTCTTGTACACATCTAGCATACATTCAGCTTCTCATAACTGATGCACAAGTGCAAGCAGTTCTAGCATTTACTTCCTCAACTCTTTGAGGTGCTATCCCTTTAGACAGGTTACTACCACATCTTAAGGGAAGGAAGCTTTTCTTGGAATTGTCCAGAAAATGGAATAAGTCCAAGGTGTACTACTAATGCGACAGTCCCAATACCCTCTTCTCTTTGCTTCTGAACGACTTCAGAACTAAGATCTAAGAGGTATCCTTGAAATCATATCTCAAGGTATGGAACAACCAAATTATAAAACACTTATCATTTATTCTTATATGATTAGAATAATATCTACATTATGCACGATGAACACAATGGCACTCCCACTAAGCTTCACATGGTTCATCAAGATTTTATCTGAAATCATAACATTTATAATTTCATCAAATCTCATCTACAAGAAACTTATTGGAGTCCAAATATGGAGTTCTTTAGCTAGCACACCTTGCTTTCCTCAACCATGAAGCCCTGGGGCTACTTCATATGAATATCCTCAGAGAGGTATTCATAGAGGAATGCAATCTTGACTCACATCATGAAGATGCCATAGTCAAGTTGTGCAGCTATAGTTAGCAATATTCTGATGGGTTAAAGCAAGGTCACTGGAGAGCAAGTCTCATCGTAAACGATGTCTTCTCTTCGGTGTGTAGCTCATGGCTACGAACCGTGCTTTGAAGGTCTCTTCCTTCTCATCAGGTTCCCTCTTTCTCTTGAAGATCCATTTACACCTTAATGGGTCTGACCCATACAGGTGGATCCTCGAGGGTCCATATACGACACTTGTATATGAAGTCTACATTAGACTTTTATTGCTAACATCCATCTTTCCATGTCATGATCCTCAGGAGCTTCATCACATGAAGTCCGATCATTTTAGATTTAACTAACACATGGAATCCATCCTCAAACTTATTTGAAGAGGTATTAGTGTTTCATCTTTAATTGTCCTTTCAGTTTCCAATATCAGGAGCCTCATTATCTTTTCAAGATTAAATGAGTTCCTTCACTTCATTTTCATCTTGATTCTCAAGAGAGTCATCCTATAAGAATCATATTCTCAAAGATTAGATCTTTTAAGAATCTCAAGGTCATAAAGTAGGTATCCAATACCATCCTTTATTTTCCTAATGAAGTAGCACTCTCTAGTGCCAGATTCCAGCTTAATCACATGGAACCTTATTAAGGATATATAATGTAGTCTCTACCACATATACATATACCTGGAAACTAATAGATAATTATGCTAGGATTAATCATTGATTAAATCATGTCACACATGATCAATTGTATCTTCCTACAACTCCATTGAGTTAAGGTTTATTAGGAGGATTGAGATAGAAATGATATTCATATCTCCGTAATGTATTTCTTGAATTCATCTAATAGGTACGGGCTACCTTGGTTAGATCAAATTCATTTCATCTTCCTTCAAACTTTGGTTCTAAACCAAAATTGTGAAATCTTTGAACATTTCAAAGGTTTCTTAGGTGAAGAGAAGAGATCCCATATCATACATAATCATTAACAGATATCACATATCCATAATGTTTACTATGATATAGATGATCTGCATACATCAATATGTATGAGATCCTTAATACCTAGGCATCTTACACCTTTCCCAAGGAAGGATGTATTAGACATTTTACTTTGAATACAATATTCACAAGTATGTGAGATTTGAATCTTTAGACAATCTAAAGTTTCATGTCTTACCAGTCCATTGATTTCATCAACAGACATATGTCCAAAATTCGATGCCAGATCATTGTCAAATGATCTTTATCCTCCTATTGATCTTTTAAAAGGTTTAATTTTCAGTATTAGAAATCTTAATGAACCATTCAATAATTTTCTAATTTAATAGAGTCCACTAGATTTTAGATTACTATCTGAAATACTTCCATCATAACTCTTTATGATAGATTTATTACAGAATTCATGTTTATATCCAACAATTAGAAATAAACAATGAGTGTATTCTAATATCTAGGTCATAGAGACATTCTCTAAGACTAAGGGCTCCCACTGAAAATATGAAGTCTATTGATCTCATGGAAACTGTTGCAACACTTGCATCACTTTCAACATGGATGATCAATAAACCTTAAGATCAAATTTCTAATACATATGCAACCAATTGCAAGTGTCATTAGAAAATTTTGAGATACAATTATTAGACTTTACCTTATCAAATAAGTAAGTCAATTTCAATGATTATATGTAGATTATACTGATGCTCCATCCGAGTCCTTTTCTGAGGATTCTAGACAGACTTGATAGTCATACTATCAACACATCAACTTATTGCAGCATTGGCATTCATCCAACTCTTTGGATGTCATATGGAAGTCACAGAAGTACAGTCAACTATTTGATTATACTTCTTGCTTGAGTCCAACCCATGCTTCCACTGCGCTCCCTTTATCTATAAACAACCATTGCTTAAGAATAAGGATCTCTTATGTTAAAATCAAAAATTTCAATATAAGAGTATTTCAACATTTATACATGCTTCATTAAATTCATACAATATGAATATTATGAAGTTTCATGAATGACTAGAGTAAAGATAGTAGAATGATGACACTCATCACCTACATCCATCTAAACTCTTAAAGCATAGGTTCATGTAGGTACTCAAACAATTTGAATACATCATCTCTTATAGAGCTACCATTCTGTATGATGTAGAGAACCACATCATTCATGATTAAATGTCGAGAGCACATATGTATGCCAGAATATCTTTATTGATTTTATAAGGATTAATTTGATAATTACGATCATCGTCGACATGTCACTTCAAAAGTACATTCGATAAGATCAAGACTTATAGAGACATACAAACCCTAGGGTTTTAGTCCTATTGTCTATTTAATTATCACTTCTCATTGTTATGAGGAAACTTGCACATTGCAACCACATACATTGTGTGTCCAATTGCAAGTACAATATCTGGATTATAGGGTCCAATCCACGATATTTTACTGGTTATTATTGAGTATAGAATTGAGTGGGTTTAATGAAGGATTATCTGAAATAAAAAAATTGCATGAGTGTATATATTTATATATATACATGTTATACTTTGAATTAGGAATTTTATATCAAAGTTGTCTTGCCATGTCAACAATGAAAGTTCATTCCCTTAATCACTTTCAATGTCAGAGATATACTTACCATTATATCTCAAGCAAGATCTGGGATCTCCTTCCTTATCTTTGTTGCATCCCAATAATATGAGAACCTACAACTCGGATAAAAAGAAGCGGGAACACATTCCGCCTTGCAAGTCCAACTTGCATCTCCCAATTCGGTCTTTAACACCCGGGCCCATCACCCCTAAGGTGATGTTGACCCGTCATTAATTGAACCAACCGTCAACAGGAATACAACTCGCTATGCGCAATCCAATATCGCCCCAATAATATGAGGACCCGATATTGGGGTCACTACGCATACGTCCTTACTCTTTCGAGAAGCGACGAGCCCGATCCAAATGGATCATATGCAGGAGCTGTCACTTCGGACAGGCGTCTCCCACATATAATATCTGGCGACGAAACCCTTCGCCTTGACGGGAGACCATGGATGTCACTTATGTGATCCTCCATCTCTTATTCAAATTTAATTAATTACTATGAATCACATTCATATAATTAATTCTTCCAAGGGAATTCTTAACTCCAATCATATTAGAGTATTTTAATTGGACATAATTAACTTAATCATATTAAATTAATTATCAATCCAATTCAATCAATCAAACTTAATTTTATGCTTGAATATATATGGTATGGTATTATTCTCAAAGTACGTATTAATTCGTATTTTAATAATTAGAAAAATACATCATAATCCCTCGGACATTATCCCGGCCCTACCCGCTGTCATGGCCAGTACCGACGGGAGTGGGGCGGACCACATACGTTGCAACCCGCTGACCCAGCAATCCCCGACTAGACACCATATCCGCCTCGGGAAAGGATAATGCCAAATTGATTACTTTGTACTTGAGATGATCATCGGTTCTTCAACCGAAATTATACCATATAGTAATCAAAACAATTTTGATTTTAAGGAAATTTGCTAGGCAAATTCCCAAGTCCTATTCAAGCAAGAAGTTTGATGATTGTAATTCCAATTATGGTTTAGATCAAATCTAATCAACTAATTGGTTGGGGCCAAGTCAATTAGGCAAATAATCATGTTTCAATATTTCACAAATATTTTTCAAGATTATTTCACGAAATTAACAATTAATTTCACTAATTGACAATCACTTGGTTCTAGATTAGGAAAGCAATTTCAGCAGTGACCCCTACTTACTAAAATTGACATATCTCAATCATATTAAATCCAAATTAAGCAAAGTCAATTTCTAAAGTTTGCTAATTTGATTTAGGACAGAACCTAAGTGATGTTTCACGCATTTCGAGGCAAGTCTAAACAGTAATTAACATTTTAATCACGTTCAGATTCACAGTTCCCGCAACAGTGCATACATGTTCATTAAAACTACCATATCTAGAGCATACGAAATCCGATTTACGCAAACTCAGATCCTATGGTTTCCTTATTTAATGGGGAACATAATCTAAGTATAAAATTCGTGTTTAAACAATTTAAACAGTGCCGAATTTATTTACTAAACAGATCTGCGAAATCAAATGCGATGAAAACTTTCGCGACCTTAGCGAACCCAAGTCGTCCTCGGTTAGCGAATCACTATTCGAAACCATCGACCTAAGGCTATGATACCACTTGAAGGATATGGTTAGATCCTCAAGCGCATCACGGAAGCGTGAGCGTCGTATCGAATACGACGAGGAGCGACTAGTCGCACTAATTGCTCGATGCAGCGGAACTTTAAAAATTTTTATTACGACGAGACCACATGATCCAAGAACACTTCTCGGATCGTCTCGTCTAAACCACAAACAAGTAATAGGATTACCTCTTGAAGCGTGGTTGCAATCAAGTCTCTAAACAAAGAGACCTCCTGTCTCAAGTCCGATCCGACGGAGGAGACGCTTGCGAGCGCGGGGATGAACCGCGTGCTTCTCGCAATCCATGTTGATGATCCAAGCGGCGGATCTCCTGATCTCGACACACGAGATCCGACGTCTTCTTCACGAGCGGGGCGCACCGAAGGAGACGGAGATCCACGAGCAGAAGAACGGGCAGCATAACGACGATGCCGCGGCGATGGAGAACCTCTCCATGGCATCCATGGTGGACGGCCATGAGAGGGAGAGAGAGGGATGACCTCTAGAGAGAAAGAGAGAGAGAGAGAGATGCTTCTCAAGCATTGTGTGTGTGTAAAGAGAGAGCATGGGTATGCCTCTCTATTTATAGGGTTTTGGGATCCATGGATCTCAATCCATGTGTCATATAAAATCAATGGTTGAGATTGATTTATGACAATCCAATGGTCAAGATTGTTGTTGGTAAAAGCCAACAACTTGTGATTTAATTTTGATTAAATATATTTGATAAATCAAATATATATTAATACCAAATTAAACCAACTAAATAAGGAGTGAAAAAACAAATGAGAGCCTCCTTCCCTATTGGGAGGAGTGGACGGCCACCAATTCCATAAAGGAATTGGTGCCGCCCCCCTCTTCCCATATGGGGAGGGCAATCCCATGGATTCCCATGGGATTGCATATCTCCTTGTTTTTCTCTCAACTAATTTTCCAACAATTATTCACCAAAAAATAATTCTCAATTAATTTTGGGAATATTGCAATCTTGACATTGAATTATTGTGAATCAAATTCACAACCCAAAACAAAATGTAATTTACATTTTCAATTAATTAAACAATGTGTATCCAATACACATTAATAATTAATCTACTAATATAAATTATATTTAACTCTCTCTAATACATTATAAATCACATTTATAATATATTATGAATAATTGGATATTACTATCCACATTATTCTTATCCTTGATAATTAAATCATATTTAATCATCTTGGATCTCTTTATCTCATGTGTTCAAATAATATGAATCACATTCACATTATTTACATCTTTGATAATTAAATCACATTTAATTATCTAAGATAACTCTCCTTATAATATGAATCAAATTCATATTATTCATGATAATTAAATCACATTTAATTATCCATTTTCTCAATGCTCGGATACATATATCAACAATAGAATTATCCATGAACTCTTTCAAGGACAATGCGCTTTCTCCGCGAATACTTGGAGATAAGGACAGGGTGATTGTATTGTTCCACGTATAGTGACATGGATATTGAGATCACATCTCAAATCCATATCTCGGGCCTCCCATAGATGCTTGATTAAATCAAGACCGCAAATCTAATCTTCTCATTGAATCTGAATCACATTCAGATCAATGTCCAACATTTGGACTAAGATCAGATTACTTCTCTACTGAGAGGAGTCACTAAAATCCAGACCCGTTTCATCACTCCCTAGGAATGGAAGCGTCATGGTTATACAATCGTTTATGATCACATCACCCTCAGGCATTCCCAATACCTGTACATCCTGCATACTGGAAGACTCAGAATAAACCCGAAGTATTAGATCAACTTTACACTGTCTACTTCAGGGTTACATCAGTAAGTTTCTCATTCGATCATTGGGAGTCGGTATCGATCATATACTTTCCAAAAGCATACATCATACCTAGGTCTTGATCATATACTTTCCAAAAGTATATATCAAACCAACAAATTCAGTCAAGCTTCCAAGCGAGACGACCGTGCGCACGGAATTTGATTCTTCCCAATATCTCATGAGTGAGCTCATGTCTTCCGGTTCAGTAGTGAACCTGTATGATCCCTTTGAGAGATCGTATTACTCATATGCCCTTATATGCACACCAGCGCGCCGGTGTATAGACCTTGATTAGGTCATCAACCTATTGGTCTGCCAAATGTACATACTCAGACATATAGTAACACATCTGTCTCCGGTCAGAGGATGTGTGCCTATATCATGACAGCATATGATATAGGACTTTGGTTATCTCGATCTCGTTAAGTCAACTCTTTGATCTAACTAATCTGACACTTCCGAATCTCTATTCCTATGCAGAGGACCTGCATCAAGAAGTCGGTCAGATATCAGCCTAACTGAGAAAGGATTGCCATTTCCTACTCAGGCTGGAGATCATCTCTTAATAATCATTTGACGGTGCTTGATGAGTCCTCAATCTAACTCATTAGATATTCATCTAAGCACCAGCCTCTATGATTCAATAATTGAATCAACAGCTGTATGATCATTAAGATGGCCATGGTACATAACCCTAATTGTACTAAGGGACCTATTATGCAAATTATGTATTCTTCATTTCAAATTAAGGAGTGAATTGCAATAACATTTATTGCATAATGGCTTGCCGTGGGCTCGCATGTCCAACAAAACCATGCTCTTCCTTGAGCATCAAAAGAAATGACATGAGGTGAAATGAGATTGGGTTCCATACTAAGACCATCAGCTGAAGGTGAAAAATGAAACTTGACTCGACTTTGGATTATTAGTTTGGCAGAACTTCTGTGAGACTTAGAATTTTCAAAATCAACAGCCTTCAAGTTCTACACATCATTGTCACAGTTTCGGCTCAGAAGTCATATGAGATCAATCCTCATCCCAAAGCATACCCTATGAACATTGAACAATCGACTCATGTGTGTGAAAGATTTTAGTTCTTCACATCCAGAATGTCGGACTAGCATGCAAACCTCCTCTCTAGTAACTCGTCCTCGGGGAGTCTGGTATTTCCTTCTAAGGTCTGTCGTGCTGTGTTCACAATCGAAAGGAGAAGTTAGAAGAAGGAGAAAATAACTGGAGGGTGGCCAGTGTAGTCACCTCTCCTTGTGAAGTTGTCCAATGTAGCCGAGTCTCCACCAAGATCTGCAGGTTTTCTTGAAGCTTGGACCCTTTTTTGGCCAGATATTTATTTGGTAGAATGCTTCTTTGTATTTGGGTTTTTGGTGGTTCTGCTTGGATCTTGTTGTTACCCTACGGATATAGAATCTTTTTGTTTCCGTACATGTTTTGGGGTCTTAGAAAAAAATGTGCTTAGCCATCCATCCCTTTTCCAAAGCTTTATTTCAACCCGTACTCCGGTCTTTAGATTTCCACACTACAAGAAAAGAAACTCACACAGTCTTCCAACATCTCATCTGAGTTGAGCTAAGTGCATAGTATGAGAGTACAAATTGATTCCTTATTCCAGAGTAGTACCTTGAATGAAGAGACCATGTTAGACACTAAGAGTCAAATGCTACACATTGTCATGTTGAACTCAAAGAATTAAGTCAAAGACATGAAGCTTCTAAAATCCTATTTCTCGGTGAAGTTCTTCTGAAAATTAGGTGGATTAAGGTCAAGTCTAGACCACTCTCGGTTTCTTCTCATAACTCGGTTCAGAACCCAAAGACTTTTCACAGATGCAAATGAATGAAATGCTGGATGAAGTGCTGGTGTGTGAAATGCAGGAACATTTTTTCTTTTGTGATTTTTTTGATTTTTTATGCAAGGGATTTTTTAAGTCCTTTTTTATGCAAAAATAAATAAGAAGCCATTTTTTTCAAAAATTTGGGTTGGACACAGTCAGTGTTAGTAGCAAAAATCTTTTTTTGTTTTTGTTGTATTTTTTCAAGGTAATTATCCACCCTGTAAATACATATAGACTTACGCAAAAGTATGAGGTATGGGTAAAAAATTTTATACACATTATATATACAGACCCCCCTATACTTAGCGAGTGTTGTGTCCTCAGAGCACAAGAAGAGTGAAAAAGACATAGCTCGGGCGGCTAAGCGTAAGAGAGTGAAAAAGAAAAAGAAAAAGAACAAGGTACATTGGTCCGCCCTCCTATACTTAGACTGTGAACAGTCTAAGTATAGAAGAATAGTGAAAAAAAATGAAGCGGTCGAGATATGTGAATCAGGAAAGTATATACAGATGGGCATTGGTTCCCCCTATACGTAGGCTCTGGTCAGCCTAAGTATAGGATAAGGGTGGAAATGCAATGATTGCGAAAAGGAGTTTATTGAGGAAACTGGTATATACAGATGGCATCGGTCCCCCCTATACTTAGGTCTTGGCCTAAGTAGAGGAAGAATATGTACAAGGAGATTGATGTGGTCGGGAGGGAGGGTGGGTAGCCGATGACTAAGGTGGATTTCGACCCATCTTTTTGTGAGCTTGTGGTGGGAGATCGTAATGACGAGAAGGAGATGAAGCATATGATTCCCAACTATTATCAGTGTTATCCTCGGAGAAATCATGTTGGATATCAGATGAAGCGTATGAGTCAGATGAAAGGTAGCCTTCATCGAAGCTATCCTCAGAGGAATAGTATTTGAAAGTGGACACACTCGAGATATTCTTGTCTTTTTGTTTCTTCACTTGTTTTCTCAGAATTCATACCTTTTTGAGAACAAGTGTTTTATCCTCGGATGAATATTCTGAAGCACCAGTCTCAGTCAGCTCATAAGAAATAATTCCAGTGTATTTAATGAGAGCAGGAGCATCAGCTTTTGATGAATAATAGTTAGGAACGGGAGTCGTTCAATGGGATTCGAATTTTGGATTCTTGCGAATATATGGCTTTAGAACTGCCGAGCAGACCTCACTCATGTAGATTACCTTTTCCGGACCTGATGAGGGATCATCAGTTGATTCCTCTTTCGGAAGGTCAAAGGTGACTTTCTTTTTTGATGAAGGAGTAGTCATTTTGTTTCGTGAAGTTGTTGGTCCACTTGAGTCTCCAGAAGAATAACCATTGCAATTCTTCTCCTTAGTCGGTGTTCATCCTTCGTATTTGTTCTAAGTGTTCTTAATGCTGGTGTACTCTTGGTTTAGGATGATTTGGTCAAGGTATTCAAAGTAGGTTGACCCAGGATGCGACCATGCATGTCTCAGGATCATATAAGAAACATTCTTCTATTGTGAGATCTGCAGGAATTGAAATACTGGGGAGAGTCTCTGCATGTTCGTTTTAAATTGATTTGACATTGGAGCAGTCATGTGTCGAGCTGATGTGATCAAGGTAGTCAGAATAGGTTGACCCAGGGTGCGACTATGCATAAGTCTCCGGATCATCTGATTCATATACTTGATTTTCCATGGTGAGAGCAGTTGGGAATGGAGTAGGGGAGAGAGTCTCTAAACCAATAGTCTCATCTACAACTATTATCTCAGATGTAGCAACGGGGTAGGGCTCTTCTACCTCTTGATGGTTACGGCTGTCGAGAACTTCGTGGGTTGCCTCAGAAAATCGTGGTTCCTCAAAGACTGGGTGAGATCGAAGTGCTTCCAATACTGTAAAATTGATCTCTCGAGCCTCTCACTCAATAATTGCCTTAGCTAATGCTAAGAATGACTTTCCAAGAATAATTTGAGAATGGGTGAATTCACCTGATGTTCAATATCAAAGATCGTGAAGTCTACTTTGAGCCGAGCACCTTGGAATGTAATGATGACAGCGCTTTCGCTACAGCTCCGGCCCTTAACCAAATGATTACTCTCGATCGCTTTATCGATCAGTCAGCCAATTGAATAATCTCTCGTATCTTCCTGATTGGTCAAAATTTGAGTTCGTGAAATACAGAGGTCGGGAGGATATTGATTGGTGAATCGTCATCAATTTGAGCACGGGTGAAAATTGTATCTTTGATTCCACAGTCAAATCTGGGCAACCGCTTCACTATGCGGCTCTTGGTTTTTCTCCTCAACACCAAGGAGGAGGCCATTGACAAGATATGTCTTTCTGATTTTGTTCTTATCCTACCCGACTTTTCATCATTAATTTGTCCATTACAAATCCTTTAAGGTTGGGGAAGTGTTCAATGGCCTGTATAAAGAAAGTTCAAAGATCGGTTTCTTCTCCAGTGCTTCCCGTACAGCAGGATCTAAATTCTTCAGATATTCTTCAGTTTTAATTTTTATGTATTTTTCAAGATTTTCAATTTTTTTGTTGTTTTCTAATATTTCATTTTTTTGGTATTTTCTGTGTGGTGTGGTGATGTGGTGTTTTCCATAGATGAGCAAGGGCTTTGATTTTCTGAGTAGGAGTCGGAGGAATAGTCAATCCTAGGGGAGTAATAGGCAGATGTGTCGTTGTCAGGATCGTCCCAAGGTTTTTGAATATCCTCAAAATTTTCCTCATGAAATCCAATCTTTTCCTCATTCATTTTTATATCTGAGCTTTCAAAAAGTGAAATTAATTGCTTGGCAAACCTTCTAAATCTCATCCATTAAATCAAATCTCTTATTTATCCTCGAAATATCATCATCCAAGATCTTTTCATGATCAATCATGGGAGCAGTCGGTGTCTGTTTTTGCATTTGAGATTCATCTTCCATTTTTCTGTATGTGCTGAGAGGAGATTTTCTTGGATTATCCGATATATGATCATTATTTTCTGAAAATTTCTCCTCAAAAATTATGGAAGGAGGCTACTCATGTAATCCGGGCATGTGGAGTTGGTCTGAGTAGAGTTCAATCCTTTTATCATGATTGGTCGGATCTTGATATTGTGGAGTTAACATATAGGGGTTATGTGTTTCTATGTCGTCAGTCCAGTCCTCTGTATGAATGTCATGTCTGAAGATGGGGTTGTCATAGTCAATCAAAGATGATGGTTGCTCATTTGTGTTCAAAGGTGGGGAAGATAGAAGATGTGAAGAAATGTTAAATTCGATCATGTGGTTATAATCTCCCATGAATGATGGATTGACATTTACCAAATATGAAGGATGAATTATATGAAGTGGTGATCTCGGTCGGTTTTGGTTTGTATAATCCGAATACAAAGGGTTGTCATTCATAAAGTAGATCGGATTTTTATAGAGTGTTGGATCTATTGGTGGTTGAGATTCTCTTGTGGAAGTTGGATGGTGTGTAGTTGGAGGAGGTTTTGAAGTTTTGGGTCCAACCGATACAAATTCATTTTCATAGTATAGCTCTAATGGATTCTTGGATAACTGTTCCGCCATTTTTGAAAGAGATGAAATGAATGACGGTTTGGGTTTGTTCGAGACGAATTGATTTCATGATCTGGATCTGGAGAGTTCTTGGACAAAAGTTCCATGATTTTCGAATGAGGTTTATTGGTTGAGAAATCAAGAAAGGAGAGTGATGGCATAAGTGTGCGGCTGTTGATTTTCAAAATTGGTTCACGCACACAAAATCAAACACAAATCAAACCCCAGGTTCACCAACTCACACTATGAAGCCGTAAGAGTTCGGCAATTATCTTTTCAAAATTAAGTTGGTGATAAATCAATCTTGGAAAATAATTATCGAGTTGTTAGGTGCCAAAATTTTCTTAATGACTGGCCTTAATTCTTACGACTAGTTGCACCTACTTTCAGCCAGTATGGATGTAAGTACGGACTGCAAAATGTCTACCCGTGTTACTTAAGACGGATCCTTACGCAGTGTCCTTTAAATCACCCACTCTGCTAAGGAAATCCGGACTGTTTACTGGCTACCAGTAGATCCTCATTGAGAAGTAGCTAATCGTTTTTGGTAGAATGAGTAGTCAATATGAAAATCTGGGTTTGGGATCTAGCCTTAAGTATCGTCTCTCGCTCATTCAGAAAAATAGAAGAATCCAAGGTCAGGGTTGCTCTCCCGCAAAAATTCTTTATTTTATGAGCTATTTAAAGTTGGCTATATTTAGCAGTCCCAATTTTAATTAAGCGATCACTGAAGAATTAGATAAGCACAAATACACGTCTACCATCCAGCACTAATTTACTTTTAAAATTATGTGATAAAATAGGAGGGAGAAATTCGGGAAAGCTGATGCACGTGAAAATAATGATGTATGCGCAGTTAGAAGACTTGTAGTGAATCATCGCAATCTCCATGTGGGATGCAATACAATAATTGAAAGATTACTCTAGATGAATGCAAGCCGATGAAAAACTGCACCTAGCAGAAAGTTCTATTAGCGGTGAAGAATTGAGTTGAATTTCACTAAATTGAACGATCTATGTGCGTCTCAATTAAAGTAAAGTGTAGCCTTAGTCCTACGAGTATAATCAAAAAAATATTAAATGCTCTAGGAGCCGTATGTGTAGGTCTACCCTAATCGCCTAATCAAGTCGGGCCCCACCCTCATCGGAGAGTGAAACAGGCTACAACACACCACATAAAAAGTTCAGAGTCTTTTTTACACACGTGAGAGTCCAAACGGACACCGCTATAAATGAGCAATTAATTACAGAATTTAAAATTGCAGAAAAATCCTACACTCTACGCTCTCTCACAACTCGACTCGATCTTCAATTAATTGTGGCTTTTTCGGAAGTCGGTGAAGATGCTTCAGTTTCCAAAAACTGCACCACGTACGCCGGGTACCTCGTAAGAAAAATAAGAGAGAGAATATAAGAGAGTGACTCAAAAATAAAATAAAAAAATAAATGCTGAAAATAAAAAAATAAATGCAAGAAAAAATGGAATTTACAGTGAAAAATTCAAGGGTCAGACCACCCGAATGCAGAAAACCGAAAAAAAATTAGATAAAAAACTAAGTTGTTTGCCTCCCCGACAACGATGCCATCTGACAGTTCCAAAATAGCCGATGTTAATATATGCATTTTCGTGCGATAAAATTAATGTCATTTCGTTATTGGCGAGCAATCGGAATCGATCAAGAAATAACCACAAATTTTTTGTTGATTATAATCAATGTGGTTTTATGTTTATTTTAATTGGGAAAGTCCCAAGATCGAACACAAGGTGGCAAAGGAACAACCTAGAATTTTGTCTATCAAAGTTTGAGCACGATTTTCGAGGTGGCCTTTTTTTTTGTTTTTGTATGCAATTAGAGATGCAAAATGCAATTTTGACCTATTTAAGGGACTAAAATGGAAATATCGATGAAACGATGTCCGAAAATATGAAACTTGACCAAGATGATAACTACGATGAAATAAATGCAATGTAATATTTTTTGAATTTTTGGATGCAAGATGATTTTTTTATGAATTTTTAAATGCAAACATAGTGAAGTTTATTATTTAATTATAATAAATATTAAACCTAATTATTTTCGAGGAATAAAATTATCCAAGATCTATCACTAGGTGATTGATCTCAGAAAAATCATTAACCTTGAAAATGTGAGATTTAATACCTATTAAACAAAAATTGAATTATGCAAAATGATTTTTACAAGGCAAACTATGCATGCAAATACAATTCTTTTTGGGCATAATGCTAGACACAATTAATTCTACAATCCATGATTTTTCGATATTTTTTTGAGCAACAGTTAATCAATTATAAATTTCAGAACTTAAAATAGGCAAAATATATAATTTTCTGTAAAATAATTAATTATTAATTAACCATCAATCACAAAAATGTCAAGCATAAGCAATCATGTAGAGTATTAATCATAGAACAAAGGGCCTATTTTTGAATAATAAAAATATGCAATGTAGCTATCCAAAACAAAGGGGGAATACAGGGGTATTTATGCAATATATAAATGTAGAAATAAAATGCAAAAGGACTAATAGATAATTACGGAAACTCTGGGGCAAAAGTGCAAAATTTTCAAGGGAGCACGTGCGGCGCACGTGCTTCTTGGGAGGCTGGACGAAGCTGCAATTTGGGGGACTCTAGGGGGCTCGTTGCAATTTCTTTAGCAGGTCACGTGCGCTGCATGAGACCTCTGGAGCAGGGGTTGGCTCTACAAATCTGGAGAGGGGTGTTTCTATAAACCACCCCCAAGAGGATGAATCCATGATTCATTAACTTTTCTGTCGCATTTTGTCTTAAAACCCTTAACAAATGCATGTAAATATTCATTAATTTCCATCTTTTAACAAATTCCCATTCATGAATAAATATTCAATTTTAACTATCAAAATCATGTAAATAAATAAAGAACAAGAAAAAGAACAAAAGTCAGATTGAATATATGTATATATGTACAATATGACTTAAAATATAAATATAACTGTAAGGTATATGTATAGCCTAACCCCCGAGACCAAGTCAGCATGGATTGGTCGACAAACCAAAAAGCAGGGGGAGATAAGGAAAGAAAACCTAAATATAAATTAATACACACTCCTTACACTTCCCATTATTTATAAAATAAATTCAAAATTTCAAAGATTTTTAATTAATTCATACGTACATATTTTTCACCAAACTCTTTTTTCTAATTATTTTTAAAAATGTATATAAGAATATAAAAATAAGTTAAAAAATATTACCATGTATATATGACAAGAAACCTAGCATGTAATTTATCAAAATCTCAACTTCCAAACATCATAACTTCCTCATACGAACTCCAATTTCACTCTACTCACCTTTAAAGTTCATAAAATAATATTCTCTAATTAATAAAGGTGGTTTCATCAAATTTGGAGTCCGTTTGCAAAAAGTCGGTTTTGGGACCAAAAGACAACAGGGTTTCTAGGCTATTTATTTTATATAACGCACATTATTTATAGTTTTCTTAATTTTATAATTTCTAAATATTTTCATGATCTTTTAATTTAACCTCAATTTATTTCATAATTTTTGGAGCTTATTTATTATTTTAATAAAATCAAAAATCTTAAAATATAGGTAAAAATGAACTAGCTAACTTATATCCTTATTTATTAATACATGTAAATTAATTTATTAAAATCCATAAAAATTCACACAAGCCTTATTTATTATTATAATAATTAAGAAAATATAAAATTAATTTTTAAATTTTTATTTATTAAATTAAAAATTCAAAATCTATTTATATATATGTATTTATTAATATAATATTTATATTTTGAATAATATTTATTATTTATAAAAAGTAATTAATCCATAAATTAGATAATTAATGTATTTACATTTCTTGTATTTTTACCTATTTAAAATAACGTTATATATTATTTAATATTGAATTTACAATAATTTCGAACTTCTGGCAACCAGGTGCTGACACTTGTCAGCACCTGGCTCATCTTCCTCAAGAAGTAGTTCAGCCAAACTGCTCTGGCCGGCCAACTTCATTGAATTATCTCGCGTGCATCTTAACCCTTCTGGCCGATCCAATCCGTTGATCTTCACCTACTAACTCGCCAGCCCTTCGATTCGACTTGCAGAGCACGAAATCTATCTATAAAAACCCCCAAAGATCCATCATTGCAAATGAACTTTCCAACTATCGAGAAACCTCAGTTCCAGTAGCCGACCCCCCAACTTCTCCACCTTGTTCCGGCCATCTTCGGTGGTGACAGCATCTAGGAGACACCCAGCATGGAGGAGGGAAGTCGGAGGAAGAGTTCCAAGGCCATTCTCAGCCTTGCATCGCCACCGTCGTGTGTGTGGAGCTCCAGCGAAGATCGGCTGTTGAGCGACCACTTGAGGTAATACACCTCTTCTCCCACAGATCTATTCATTCATTTTCTTCGAATTTTCTTCATCGATATGCGTGTAGATATTAGCGAAATTAAGCCATTATTAGGACACTTAATCTCCTAGCTTAGACGCCCAATCGAATTCCCCTTTTAATCGGTTCAAATCCATTTCAAATTGCGACTCATTTCATCACCAACTTCACGCAACTGTTAATAATTCTGGAAACCATATCTTTTTCATCACTTTTTGATCTTGCAAATCTCTAAATTCATGGCCGATTCTTCGTGAATCGAGCATATACATCTTGCGTTTGCAGATCCATCTTCAATAAGGAGCAAAAGCTACGCGTCTGGAAGCTTTCATCTTCTCGGAAATCACATTCAAAGATGGTGTAACAACCTCTGTCAACCTCCAGTAGCAACAAAGCCGCCATCTTCATCGCTTGTCCACTGCCGCTCTGAGCCGCCTCCGCCAGCCACCTACAGCGGGCGAGCTCGAGGGGTGGAGGAGCCACCCCTCTGGCCCCGCCGGAGATCCCAATTGTGTCGCCATTCGTTGGAGATAAATCGGAGAAGACACCTGTGTCGTCAGCTCTCCAACAAACTCAAGAACTGAAGAACAGCCCAGGTGCACAGGTGTGCGACACGTGGCACTTGCAGAGCCGTTCGATCCACGCCATCAACTTCTAATCTGAGTAGTCCACAGCGAACTGGTGTGAATTTTGCAACATAAATCCAGAAGGTTTTCCAGAACTTCCAACCCGCTCCCAAGGTTTTCAGAAATTGCATTTAGGTCCCTCCGTAGGGACCTAAATGTAAAACACTTGTATTTTTCTTTCATTTCAGTCCCTGCGAGGACCTATTTGCAGAACAAGTTTAATAGTTTTCTTGCGCTTATGCCCCTGGGTAGTAGGGGATTTTTGGACCTCGTTTGACTTCATTTCTTGTTGATTTCTTTAGGTTAGCTACGCAACTACCCCAGCAAGTTGTTATTAAATTTCCGTGGTTTGTTTCTCGTGTTTTCATCGTGTTTTGATTTTTCGAAAACCGTCTTTGTTTTACTTTGTTTTCGTGTGCTAGTTCGAGCCCGTTGATCGACCCCCTCCCACCTACTATATGGTATCATCTACCTATATTCATTATATAATAAATACATCTTTTTTGAAAAATATCCCTTTTGAAAATTAAATAAAATTTGAAAAGATTTAAATCAAATAAAAAATTAAAAAAATAAAAATTAAATAAAAAGTGTTTCCTTTTCTTTAATCACTTTAAGAAGAGATAAAATAAAATCGCAAAAATATTTCTTTAAAAAATCAAAGTCTTCTGTTCTGCCTCCTTGAGTTCGACCCAGGCACACTCACCTGGATAAATAATTAGTGTAGGGTTTCTTCCGAAAACTGAATTTGTTTGATACGAGTTAAGATCGTGTTTCGCAGCTTTTTCTACATCGACAACGTTACTTTCTAAAAAAAGCTGCGAACTGATTTTAACGTTTATCAAAATGGTGTCGTTGCCGGGGAGGCATTAGAATATTTTGATCTTTTTCAAATTTTTGTGATTTATTTTCTTTATTCTTTTAGTTTTGTTTTTCATACGATTTTTCGTACGGCTTTTATCGATCGTCTTTCTTTTGTTTTGTTTTCGTAGTTCTTTCAGCTTTTCTTACGATTTTCTCGACTCTTTTCTCGATTGATTTCGTACGGCTTTTCGTACAACTAATCAAATTTTGCAGGGCATGTAGGATCATCCGGCTTCTTAGGAAGCCGAATCAGTTGAAAGAGCAGAGGCCGGTTTCTTCTTCACGAGTCGGCTGTAGAGGACAAAACTAGATTAGTATACTTTTGTAAAAGAGAGAGAAAGGGAGAGAAACTGTAAAAGAGAATAAACTACCCCTCCCATTTTTTTTCAGTGTCTGATTCGTCGGATACCGTGTATTCGGGGGATCAGAGCACCCACCGCGGTTTTTTCTTGCTTATCAGTTTTCCGCGACTTTTTAGATGCTTGCTTAGGTTTTTGATTCTATCTGATTGTGCTTACGTAGTTAGTTTTAGGACTTGTAACCTAGGTGCATGAATTTAGGGTTTTATAAAAGAAAAAAATCGATAGACGTTTGTTTGAAAAAACTCAAAAAAATTACAAAACTGCAAAATAAAATCGGGACTGCTAAAATATCTGACTTTAAAAAAACATAACGATTCATTTTTTTTGGGAGAGTAACCCCCGCACAACTTCTCAGAGTGTGCGAGCGAGAACCGACCCATAAGGTTAGAGCCCAAACCCGTATTTCCCGCGAAATACTACTTAGTTCATACACCTGATCACTGTTCCTCAGTGGGTACTCTCGGGTAGCTGGAAACGGTCCGGGTTTACTTAGCAGAGTAGGAGGTTTAGAGGACACTGCGCAAGGCTCCGTCCTCAAGTAACACGGGTAGCCGGAAACGGTCCGTACTTACTCCCATACTGGCTGAGTGCGAGTGATCTTCTGTAAGGACTCGGGCCAGTATTTCGGAGAAACCATCGGGCACCTATCAGCTCGCTCAGCCCACGATAACTGCAATATTTGTTTGCTAATTACAACCCTAAAACCAACAAGATAAAAAGACCGAACTCTTACGGTCTTCATCGAGTTGAGTTGGTGAACACGGGGTTTGCTTTGTGTTTGCTTGCGGGGCGTGAGTTTCCGTGGCTTTCGCATTTTTCCATCGCCTTTGAATCGTACATCGTGCTCTCTCGATCAATCCTCTTAACATCGAAGATGACGTCTCGACGACTTTTCTGCTCAGACTCTGTGAGCT
The DNA here is from genome assembly GCA_037367405.1 of Ottelia alismoides. Classification (NCBI taxonomy): domain Eukaryota; kingdom Viridiplantae; phylum Streptophyta; class Magnoliopsida; order Alismatales; family Hydrocharitaceae; genus Ottelia; species Ottelia alismoides. The sequence goes on along the minus strand of JAZKJV010005721.1, from coordinate 931,232 downwards.
TTCGACCGTCCACCGTCGAGCGTACTTCTTCACAGGCTCAGGATGACCCTCTTCCCGAGCTAGTTCCATCAGATCTAGAGGAGAGTCAGACCCAGACTCCCTCGTCTCCTGGACAGAATATTGAGGCAGGCCCTTGCCTCAATACATCATCGAGATCTCCAGCTTATTTTTCGTTGAATTCTTACGAGAGCTTCTCTTTCACAGACGATCAGATGGCTCGCGGCAAAGGACCAGCAGTAGAAGAGAGGCCACCAGCTGGGGAACATCAGGAAGGAAGACAGGATCCACTCGCAGATGTTACTACAGGTATTCTCAATACGCTTCAGCAGATGAACCTACATATTCGAGAACAGTTTAGAGTTCAGAATGAACTGCGGGCTGAAATAGCCGCGCTGCGAGCAGGGGTCGGGAACCAGTTACCGCATGCGGTTCCCGTGACTTTACGGGATGAGTATGACCCGAGCGCTAGAACGCTCCACCATTGCATTTGGTTACCGTCGAATCAAGGGCCATAGCTGAGACCGTCCTTCATTTCTTTGCTTCCCAAGTACTATGGGAATGCTGCAGAGGAGCCATTTACCTTCTTACAACAATTTGAGATGATTTGCGGTACGGCTTGCTACCGTGGAGTTACACAGGAGGTTGTACGCCTCAAGGCCTTTCCCTTTTCCCGAGTCGATAAGGCTCTTTACTGACTGAGTCATCTGGGGAGGGAAATCTCTACATGGGATGATCTGAAGTCCACCTTCCTGCGTAAATATTTTCCTCTAGGAAGGACGAACATAATGAGAAGCCAGATCTCCAACTTCACGCAACTCCCGCACGAATCATTCCATTAGGCATGGGATAGATTCAAGGACCTTACGGAGAGATGCTCGCATCATGAGATCCCGATGAAGGTGCTAGTTCAGAACTATTGGAGGACTCCAGCCGGACATACAGGGTCTCGTGAGTGCCGCATGTGGCAGCAGCTACTTCAACAAGAACGTCGAGTCAGTCTGGGCCATCTTCGAAGGGATGGCCGAGAACTCAAGAGTCGTGGACTCTACTCGGGCATTTCAGAAAGCCCTGTAGCCACCACATCACCGCGATCATCATAAGGTGGCTAACATTTCAGACTCTAAATCCAACACCAACATGGGATACATTAGCGAGAAATTGACGTTGGTGGACGTGATTCAGAAGCAGGTCCAAGACCTACAGCCACTGAGAGAGTTGGAGAAACTCTCATCTCTACCTCAGCAGCTAAGTGATCTCTCGAAGAAGGTCTCTGATCTTCAGCTCCAGTACCAGCAGAGCCAGTCTTCTTCGAACGCACAACCAGCACGGAGGATCGCACCCGCTCCACCCACCCGTCAGATCCACTGTGTTCAGAGCAAGTCCGAGATTCCGCAGATCGATTGGCATGAGGATCAGTCTCATGCCAATCCCGGCCAGATCACCAGCTTTACAGAGATGGAGGTGGAGCTGCAATCCACTCTCGAGATTAACGGGATTTGGTATACTCCGATTCAGCAACCGAGTATACCGAATCAGCAGCAGTAGCCGTACGGTCATCCGTAGCATGGACGTCCGAATTTCCAGCACTGCCAAAGCTTCATGCCACAGCACTCTCACCCGAATGTCTATCATCAGAGATCGCATTCATATCAGCACCCTGCTCATTATTCACAGAATTATCCTTATCAGCAGCAGCAGCAGTCTTCCTCCACACCTCAGTGATACTCCCAGCCTTCCACTTCTCAGCAATACACGCCAAGGCAGGAGAGAGGAGCAAGCCAGGGCCACCACACCGAACCAGAGATGTCTTCACATACCCAGGCACTCAACCAGATCATGGACATGCTGAGTACGCTCCAGATTACGCATAAAACCGAGATGGAGCAGGTTAACCATCGTTTGGATGAGTTAACCGCACCGAAGACTACTCTTCCAGCCCAGCCTCAGATAAACCCGAACAACAAGAGGAGAAATCCAGATCAGGTAGACACTACAGGTAAGATCTCATTTCCTGAATTTTTATCTAACTTCATTCGTCTCAAAAGCGGTAGATCACCACAAGCACCTGTTGGAGTAGAGGAGAGGGCAATAGAGGAGCACGAGCAGATCCATGAGCCGCAAAAATCTGAAGCTGAGGAGGAAAACCAACAAGATGATGAGGACCACTATGTAGATTCGAGAGACAGGAGCGATGCTGACATAATAGATATGGACATTGGTGAATCAGACAATGACACCATGCCAGATCAGGCAGAGAATCCCGAGAAAAACATTTATTCCCCTATCTTAGAGAGTTTTGTACATAATTCTGAAACTCTCGATGTGCAAGCTGATTCTCATATCAATAAAAATTCTGATTTTCTGACTCCTGAAATTGTTCCTTTTCCTGATGCTTTGTTTGGAAAATGAAAGAAAAATAACAAAAAGAATGTTGTCACTCCAGAAACCGAGCGATTATTGAAAGATCACATTTTTCTGAAGATCCCGCTCCACGATGCCTTGGATCATTTTCCTACGCTCAAGAATCAGTTGAGGAACAAATGTACTACACGTAGGAAAAAGAGATCTTGAGTTGAGAAACATATATTGACCAAGGCAACTTCGTGTGCAATTCGGAACAAGGTACCCAAGAAGAAGAAAGATTCGGGAGCTCACTATGTCACATGTCAGATTGAAGATGTTGCATTCCATCGTACTCTATTAGATAATGGTTCCTCGATTAATTTGCTTCCAACCTCTTTGCTTGATAAACTCAAGCTAGGTCCTCTCTACAAATCATGGGCGATACTTCAATTTGCAGATCGATCTATAAAGAGACCTAGAGGTGTGCTGAGGAATATTATCGTGACCGTTTAGGGCTCGCAGTTTCCCGTGGACTTTACGATCCTAGACATGACATGCCCTACACAGTTACACCTTGCTCCAATCATTCTCGGGAGGCCCTTCTTGCAGACAGCAAGAGCACTCTTTGATTATGATGCTGGGAGAGTATCATTCTGCACGGACAATGGAGAGATACACATTGAGATGGAGAGAGAATGTAGCAGTCCTAGATCAGTATTGTCATTAACTTCAGAGGACACCGGTCTTGCAGAAGATTGCCAGCACATAGATGAGACACAGTTTCCTGATCTTGAGAGCATTTATTTTGATACCCACGATATCCTACACGAGGATAGCGTAAATCACCTTGTACCTAGTTCTTCAGATGATTGTTCACATACAGAGACAGATTTCATATCAGATTCAAATAAGCAGTCACCTGCAGTAGATACCTCAGTTCCGCAGATTGAAAGTACACATATTACAGCACAAGAGTCAATTGATTATATTGCACAGATCATACAGTCTATTCAGCATAGAGAGTCGGATGGTGTATTGCTTACACATATAGACACCTTCTGTAGTCCAACTCCAGAGACGCGTATTTCAGAAAAGAGAGCTATGCCATGTACAGAGTTCACTTACAGAGGAGGCTCTACTTTTGCAGCCAACGATCAGTATGCACATAAAAAGCAGAAAATTCAGTATGATCCTGGCTTAAGTGATCTATTTTGTACATGAATCATGATCATTCTTTCACTTCATCTCATCCTGTACAAATTCTTTTGAGCTATTCGATTCTGGAAATCTACAATACTTGTACATTCTTCGTAGACCACAATCGTCCCCATTTTTGCTCGTCTTTTATGCTTAGGATACCAGATCCTAAGTATAGGGGGGACCGATTGTTCGCTGATTCACGTTTTATATTTTGTTCTGATTCTGTTGTATAGCCTTTCTTTTCCACAAATCACTGGTCTATGATTTTTGGATACAATCTTTTCTATACTTAGGATGCCTTATCCTAAGTATAGGGGGACCGAGTGATTTCGATGATTTCGTATTCTTTTCCTTTTGAACTGTTGTTATTTATTCTTTTCACTCAGTCATCCCGTCTTTGCTCTTCCGTTATACTTACGATGACCTGATCGTAAGTATAGGGGGGGTTGACTGATTTGTACACTCTATTCTTTTTCACCTACTTTTACTTAGCACGAGTTATGTCCTCCTTTTTCTCTTTTGACGCTATGAGGACATAGCACAAGCTAAGTATAGGGGGTGTGTGTATTTTGTATATATACCTTTGTCCATAACTCGTACTTTTATGTATTTTCTATATCTATAAAATCCATAAAAAGTGGATAAGGGTTAATTTAAAATCCACTTATATATATATTTATTATTTATAAAATCCTTGTAAATAAGTAAAATATGTTTAAAATATGTATTTAAAAGTTGTATATAAAATTTATATAATACTTATTTAAAATCTGATTTATTAAAATTTGTGTAATACCATTTAATCTTTGTAAAATCCTTGTAGATAAATATGTAAAATACATTAGATACTTAACCCAAATAAAATATATCTGGTAATATTCATGTATAAAAACTTGTTTACAAAAACCATAAAATCCAAAAAAAATACAAAGTCCTAAAATTCATAAAAATTACAAAACCTTTAAAATCCATAAAAATGAGTAAAATTCAGAAAATATACTTCACAAAAACATGGTTGCATTTGCATTCGCATTTTTCAGAATAAGATTGATTTTTGGAACTAAGGACTGAGTCTAGTCTAAAGGATGGAGCTTGATTACAGCCTTAAACTCTCGTTGTAAGGAGCCTGGTTAGGATCCGGAATTTAGACTCTTCAGGTCTGTTGACTTAAAATCTTTGGGTTCCATAAGACCATATTCGGGAAATCAAGTCATATGTGCTTAAGTAGACCATTTGGAGTCATCCCTACAACTCTACACCAGTGAACCAATCTTGAACACATGCACTCTGCACTTAGCTCGACTCGCATGGAGTTACGAAGGGCAGTACATCTTAGTAGTGCATTTTTATCCTTATCTTTGCGGCATTGACGTCTAAAGACTGGAGAGACTGGGGTTGCGATAGTTGCTACGGATGAGGTAAGGATCTGCTGACACAATTTTTCTAAGACCTCAAAAAAGGGACGGAATAAAAAGAAGCTATATCCGTCGAGGCACAAAAAGATGAATGCAGTGCAAGCAAATTACAAAGTCAAAGCAAAGAAGAAGCCACCAAATAAGACCACAATGGTCCAAGCTTCCACCAAAAATGCCTGCACATCTTAGTGGAGACTCAGCTACACCGGTTGAGCTTCACAAGGAGATGCGTCTACACTGGTCGCACTCCACTTCTTTTCTCATTCTTCTACTTTCTCTCTATATTCGATTGTGGGCATAACAGAACTGAACTCAGAAGGGAATACCTCCCTCCCCGAGGAAAGAGTAGCGGGATGAGGAAGCCATAGAAGTGTATAACCGGGATGGACGGTTTCTTCGGTTCTCTAAGCAGGAAGAGCTAAATCAATTCACACACTGTACAAGTTGACTTCAAGGATGATAGAGTTTGCGATATGAATAAGTGAGTCTGAACTAGCCGATGAAGTGATCTTGAATAAGGAATTGTGGAACTTGAGGACTGTTGAGGATAAAATCCTAATCCTAGTTAAGGTTCCGACAAAATGCTTGTTTCAGGTCCGATCGAGCTCTGTCATTTGTTTGTTCTCATGAATTTGTTTAGGAAAATAAATTCATTCTAACTTTCTTTCTTTTTCACTTACTTTTCAAATAAGTGTTTGCTAAGGGACTAGCAAATATAGGGGGTTGATGAATCCATGATTCATTAACTTTTCTGTCGCATTTTGTCTTAAAACCCTTAACAAATGCATGTAAATATTCATTAATTTCCATCTTTTAACAAATTCCCATTCATGAATAAATATTCAATTTTAACTATCAAAATCATGTAAATAAATAAAGAACAAGAAAAAGAACAAAAGTTAGATTGAATATATGTATATATGTACAATATGACTTAAAATATAAATATAACTGTAAGGTATATTTATAGCCTAACCCCCGAGACCAAGTCAGCATGGATTGGTCGACAAACCAAAAAGTAGGGGGAGATAAGGAAAGAAAACCTAAAAATAAATTAATACACAATCTATACACTTCCCATTATTTATAAAATAAATACAAAATTTCAAAGATTTTTAATTAATTTATATGTACATTTTTTCACCAAACTCTTTTTCTAATTATTTCTAAAAATGTACATAAAAATATAAAAATAAGTTAAAAATATTACCATGTATATATGCCAAGAAACCCAGCCTATAAATTGTCTAAATCTCAACTTCCAAACATCATAACTTCCTCATACGAACTCCAAGTTCACTCTACTCACCTTTAAAGTTCATAAAATAATATTCTCTAACTAATAAAGGTGGTTTCATCAAATTCAGAGTCCGTTTGCAAAAAGTCAGTTTGGGGACCAAAAGACAACGGGGTTTCTGGGCTATTTATTTTATATAACACACATTATTTATAGTTTTCTTAATTTTATAATTTCTGAATATTCTCATGATCTTGTAATTAAACCCTAATTTATTTCATAATTTTTGGAGCTTATTTATTATTTTAATAAAATCCAAAACCTTAAAATATAGGTAAAAATGAACTAGCTAACTTATATCCTTATTTATTAATACATGTAAATTAATTTATTAAAATCCATAAAAATTCACACAAGCCTTATTTATTGTTATAATAATCAAGAAAATATAAAATTAATTTTTAAATATTTATTTATTAAATTAAAAATTCAAAATCTATTTATATATATATATATGTATTTATTAATATAATATTTATATACTGAATAATATTTATTATTTATAAAAAGTAATTAATCCATAAATTAGATAATTAATGTATTTACATTTCTTGTATTTAAACCTATTTAAAATAACGTTATATATTATTTAATATTGAATTTACAATAATTTCGAACTTCTGGCCAACCAGGTGCTGACACTTGTCAGCACCTGGCTCATCTTCCTCAAGAAGCAGCTCAGCCAAACTGCTCTGGTCGGCCAACTTCATTGAATTATCCGGCGTGCATCTTAACCCTTCTGGTCGATCCAATCCGTTGATCTTCACCTCCTAACTACCTACTAACTCGCCAGCCCTTCGATTCGACTTGCGGAGCACGAAATCTATCTATAAAAACCCCCCAAAGATTCACCATTGCAAACAAACTTTCCAACTATCCATGAACCTCAGTTCCAGTAGCCGACCCCCCAACTTCTCCACCTTGTTCCAGCCATCTTCGGTGGTGACAGCATCTAGGAGACGCCCAGCGTGGAGGAGGGAAGTCGGAGGAAGAGTTCCAAGGCCATTCTCAGCCTTGCATCGCCACTGTCGTGTGCGTGGAGCTAAGACGAAGATCGGCCTTTGAGCGATCACTTGAGGTAATACACTTCTTCTCCCACAGATCTATTCATTCATTTTCTTCACATTTCTTTCTTGATTCGCATGTAGATATTAGTGAAATTAAGCCGTCATTAGGATGCTTAATCTCCTAGCTTAGACGCCCAATCGAATTCCCCTTTTAATCGGTTCGAATCCATTTCAAATTGCGACTCATTTCATCGCCAACTTCACGCAACTGTTAATAATTCTGGAAACCATATCTTTTTCATCACTTTTTGATCTTGCAAATCTCTAAATTCGTGGCCGATTCTTCGTGAATCGAGCATATACATCTTGTGTTTGCAGATCTATCTTCAATAAGGAGCAAAAGCTACGCGTCTGGAAGCTTTCATCTTCTCGGAAATCAAATTCAAAGATGGTGTAACAACCTTCGTCAACCTCCACTAGCAACAAATCCGCCATCTTCATCGCTTGTCCACCGCCGCTCTGAGCCGCCTCCGCCAGCCACCTACCGCGGGCAAGCTCGAGGGGTGGAGGAGCCACCCCTCTGGCCCTGCCGGAGAGCCCAATTGCGTCGTCATTCGTCGGAGATAAATCGGTGAAGATACCTGCGTCGTTAGCTCTCCAACAAACTCAAGAACTGAAGAACAGCCCAGGCGCACAAGTGTGTGACACGTGGCACTTGCAGAGCCGTTCGATCCGCGTCATCAACTTCTAATCTGAGCCGTCCACAGCGAACCGGTGTGAATTTTGCAACATAAATCCAGAAGGTTTTCCAGAACTTCCAACCCGCTCCCAAAGTTTTTAGAAATTACATTTAGGTCCCTCCACAGGGACCTAAATGTAAAATACTTGCATTTTTCTTTCATTTCAGTCCCTGCGAGGACCTATTTGCAGAATAAGTTTAATAGTTTTCTTACGCTTATTCCCCTAGGCTGTAGGGGATTTTCGGACCTCGTTTGACTTCATTTCTTGTTGATTTCTTTAGGGTAGTTACGCAACTACCCCAGCAAGTTGTTATTAAATTTTCTTGTTTTTTTTCTCGTGTTTTCATCGTGTTTTGATTTTTCGAAAGCCGCCTTCGTTTTGCTTTGTTTTCGTGTGCTAGTTCGAGCCCGTTGCTCGACCCCCTCCCACCTACTATATGGTATCATCTACCTATATTCACCTATTATATAATAAATAAATCTTTTTAGAAAAATATCCCTTTTGAAAATTAAATAAAAATTTGAAAGATTAAAATCAAATAAAAAAATTAAATAAATAAAAATTAAATAAAAAGTGTTTCCTTTTCTTTAATCACTTTAAGAAGAGATAAAATAAAATTGCAAAAATATTTCTTTAAAAAAATCAAAGTCTTCTATTCTGCCTCCTTGAGTTCGACCTAGGCACACTCACCTGGATAAATAATTAGTGTAGGTTTTCTTCCGAAAACCGAATTTGTTTGATACGAGTTAAGATCGTGTTTTACGGCTTTTTCTACATGGACAACGTTACTTTCTAAAAAAACCACGAACTGATTTTAACGCTTATCAGAGGATGCCAATCACGTGATCCCTCCTGCATGTGCGCCTCACGTGCGGAGGGTCACGGGCCTCCCGCCTGGCGGTCACGCACGTCAGAGAGAAGTGAAGAAGCTTCTCGTGGTTGGGTTGGCAGTCTTTGGAGTGTCTTCGTTGGCTATTGGTTGACGACATGGAAGCGGGCACGGCTGCGGAGGGGCTCCGCCTCCTACGGTTATCAATGGCCGATGGAAGATGCTCATGGCATTGATCAAAGTGCTAGATGGTCGATGAAGTCCCAGATGGTGGAGTGATGCACGGAGGTTGTCTATGAAGAGGGACGGTGAAGTCAAAGACGTGGGTGGTCGTCGGCATAGCATTTGTTGGAGAAGAACTTGGTTGATGATGACGATGGCGTTGAAGTTGTGGCAAAGATGGTGGAGATGGTGTTGATGAAGAACGTCAGAGTTGGCTCGATGGACACGTGACCCAGAGCGAAGCAGCTAGTCTAGAAGGCCTTCCGACAACGAGGTGCCAAGCCTGGACCTCGTCGGAGAAGGAGGTCGGGCTGTCACCCCGAGCCCCTTCTTGCGTGCAGTCGATGAATGGGTCTTCGAGGGAGGTGTCGGCGAGGTTTTATAGGGTGTGCGACGGGAATCAGTCGGAGAAGGAAAAGGGGATTTGACGAGGTGTAGCGAATCGGAGATTGGTTGGGATCGGCGATTAATGGAAGGCGTTGGAGATTGAAGCGGTGGAGTATATGAGATTTGACGAGAGGGCGGCGGTGAAATCACCGGCGGTGGAGATTTGGGGGATCGTGGGGCAGAGGTTCCCATATTGGGAAAGGTGGCTGGACGTGGAGGATGGCCCCCGGTTGTCCGATCGGCCGAGATCAGGCGGCCAGAAGGGTGCCACGTGGAGACAAATGGGGAGGGCTGGCGAGGGACGTGCTGGTCACGTACGACAGAAGCACGTGACCCGCATGTGCACAGCTTTTGTTAATTTTTTTAAAATTAATAACAAATAAATAAAAGCCTAAAAATGGGTGACAGGTGGTGGCTCCAGGAGCTGCCACGTGTCAGCCCCATAAAAATCAAAGAATAAATACTTTTAAAAATAGAAAAGAAATAGCAAACGACCTCGGATAAAAAAAGTTTCTTCAAAAAAATTGCTCGTCTTGATGAGATCTACAACTTTCATGAAGAATCAAAACCAAAATCGATCATTTGCACAAAGTGATATTTTTGGGGTATCCCATGTACATAGAATACCATGATTTTGGGGTTTATATTTTTTGTAATTTTTAAACGATATAAATCCGGAAAAAATATGGATTGGATCTTTGCTCATTTTAATAAAACTTTCATCAAAGAAGACCAATGAAAAAGAAATAAAATAAAATAGGTTGATTATGTACATAAAATAATAGGTCAAACTCAACTAAAATAGAAAATGTACAAAAGAGGCCCAAAACCCAACTTTCACATATGAGCTCCGATTCACTTGAACTTGGTCTAGTTTTGAAGGTAATTGAATGTACATTAGTTCAAAAGTGAGTAGAATTAAAATGAACACTGAATGAATAAGATATGAGGGTTTTAGTCTGGAAATCCTAGAACTAGGGTTTGGGTTTTTGGTCCACTTATTTGGGTTAGTGATTTTTTTTTGAATTGTTCATTTATTCTTGTTAGTGATATGTACACAGTGGAGGTGTTTTGGATTATTCGGAGTTAGCATTAGTTTAAAATCGGGGAAGTTAAGCTATTTACAGGTCAATTTTAGCTGGTATTTTTGGCTTCTTATTTTGTGCAAAAATAAAGGATAAAATGCAACTCTTATCAAAACATGCATGAATGCTAATTATGACAAATAAATGAAGAAATGCCAATGATTATGAGGGATTTGAGCTTAAGTAATGAGATTTAGAGTGATGAATATGAGATTCATCAACCACTCGAATTGGTCAACGAGAAAATTTTGTTTTTAACCAGTTAATAAAAGATAAATCATTGACAAGCAAATGTAAGTGGTTTCATTATTATATTTACCTAGTATAGCGATCAGGGTCGAATACAAGGAGCATGATTTAAAAACTATGTAGTCAAATTTCGAAAATATTTTTAAGATTTTTCATTTTTCGTAATTTTTTAAATTTTTATAAATGATCTAAGCACAAAAATTGGACAGAAATTAAAGAACAATAGAACACACCTATAATAAATTTTTAGAATTTTTAGGCAAATTTTCTATTTTTTATGAATTTTCTAACTTTGGGAAGGCAAAAAGTCGCTATTTTTGAAGTTTTAAAAATATCAAATGGCAATAAAATTTGATAAAAAAAATTATACAATGATAAAACTACAACACGAACATACACAATTGTTTTAGAATTTTTAGAGCCATAAAAACATTTATTTTGATGGAAAGCGCATGCAAAATTAAAGTTTGGAATACAAGTATTAAAATGCAATTTTTGGAAAGTTTTTGCATCAAAATGGAGCAAGAAATAAATAGAGGAAGAACAATGTAAATTACCAACTAAACATGTGCCACGCATGTGATCTTCTCGAGCATAGGGGCATCTTTTGCAATTTTGAAAAGTTTGGAGGGCTTCAGCGAAATTTGTCCAAACCTTTTTTTTAATTTAAAAGTCCCTCTAGGGTTTTGATCTTGCTCGTTTCTTCGTTTCCAACCAAAAGGGGCAAACACGAGGATGTTGTCACTCGTATGGACGAGGGTCGCGGGCGCGGAGCAGCGGGCGACAATCGCGGAGGCGCCGCTGGAGGCTTTGGCGGAGGGGCTCCGCTTTACGCGGAGGAAGTGAGCCTGGAAGATCGACGATGTCGCAGCCTGGCGGAGGGTCGCACGGGCCTCGGGTGGGAGAGCGCTGCAGACAGAGATGGTGTCGCGGGCGGAAGAATGTCGGGGGGCGGATCTGGAATCGAGAGGGCACTGCGACGGTGCTGGGGAATCCGCAAGGGAGGCGAGGGAGTCGAGGCGCGAAAGCGACGTGGTGCAGGGGATGGTTGGGCGGCGGCGAAGGTTGATCCGGCTTGGAGGCTTCGGGTGGACGCAGCATCAGAGGATGGTCGGGTGGATGCGCATGGAGACCGCGTGTGGCCGACGGCTGAGGTTCCAGCAGTGTGGGCGGTGGCGCATCAAGGGGAGACCCGCGGGCAATGGTTGGTTACCGCGGGTGGGATGACAGACCTGCAGCTTAATTTTTTTGTTTTGTTTTTTTATAATTTTTCTATAAAAGCTATAAACCAAAATATGTATAAAAGGATTTTTTTTATTTTACAAAAAAACTATGAATAGGGATCATGATTAAAAAAATCTACATTATTTTTTTAATTTGTTTTCAAATGGTCCTGCAAAAACAAAGGTCAGATAGAAGCAAAATAATTAAGCTTTTTTTTATTTATTTATAAACAAATGGAATTGGTGAATGGTTCCGATCTTGCAATGCAGGAATGGATCCATGACTTTGGCTACAGTGCATGACCGGAGGTGACAGGTTGTGATAGATAGAACGAGAATATGCGTGGATCGAGAAAATGAGGTGAAAAAATTGGTTTCTGATCGGATCAAAGTGTGATGAATTTTAAAAAAAATTAGGATCTATATTCTAATCAAGAGATCAAAGCAAAAATTATACCTACATTTATCTAAGCAAAAAGATGGGACGTAAAATGTGGATCTCACCTCGGGAATCGGAATGTCGTGATGGCCTCAACGAGGGCCGATGCGTTGTCACCAGATGGCTTGGAGGCTGGGCAACCTTCTTCAACAAGAAATCTCTCAGAGATCGGGCTCTTCTCCACCAAAGATCGATCCCGTGTGAATGAGGGAGGAAGGAGCCAATAAAAAGAGTAGAAAAACAAAAACAATGGAAGGTATATACACTTAAGGAAGGTGTTTATTGGGTGAATTACTAAAATAAATAAATTAATAAATTAATTAAATGATTAATTATGAAATTTGGAATTAAATAAATTAAATAAATAAATTAGCTACCTTAATGGTAGCTATTTAAGGTATCGAATAATATATTATATAAAAGGTATGTTTTTAAATCAAATAATGAATGAGTTAATTAATTATAAATATAAAATTTGTAATTAAATTGAATTAATTAATTAATGTTAGATATTTTAATTTTTTTGTGATTTTTATATAAGGAAATTAGTTGTATATAAATATTATGTACATATAATAAAATATACATATGTTTAAAACAGGAAATATTTTTTTATCTTTTTTTTAAATTTTTTATTATTTATATTTTTGCTTTATTTTTATGGAAAATAATATTTACAATTATTTAAATTAAAAATAAATATGAATAATTATACAAAAAATGTAAGTGGTGAAACTACACAAAACACCCCAGAAAATCGACTTTTTAACTGTAACTCTAAAAAATATGAAACCATAGATATTTAAAATATAATTTAATTTAAAGTATAATGGAAGTGATTTTGATTCAATTTGAGCTTGTATGGAGCCGGAATTGCTGTTTCAATTATTTCTTTGCGACATTTTCTGAGTGTTATTATTTGCCTTATGTACATTACTTTATTTTACAATTATTTTTATTATTTACAATATATTTTTATTTACAATGTTTGTTTACAAAAATAATTAATTTGAGGTCAATTTATGTACAAATAAAATAGTACAAGTTTTATACAAATATACAGGAAAAATATTTACAAAATATTTTTGGATTTTTGAATTGCAGGCCCTATCTCCCCCTACTTTATTCCTGGTCGATCAGGTCAAGTATTGACCTTCTCTCAGGGTTCGGGTCAGTCTGCATTTATTGCATAAACACATCCTTTATTCTTTTCTTTTTCTTTTCTTCTTTACTCTTTTATTTATGTACAAAAAGTGTTAAAAATACATATTTAACAAATGCATGCAAAATGGTAAATTCATGAAATTAGCGGGTATTTACAGGTGTTTGACAACGGAAATGAAGCTAAAATAAAAGAATAAAGGCGATGAATCACGGATTCATCACCGATCGAATCTAATACTCTTGCCATCATCCATATATATGTCACAAAATATAATGCAATCTTCACTTAAATCTCCCTCGGCATTGCAACCTCCGGGTGCAGCTTTATTAAACACCATATTTTTAATTTTTTTAGATATCGTTCAATTAGATACATCCATCGATACTGTAAATGACTACATATTCGAGCTTCACTAGCAAGATGGACAATTAAATGTATCATTATATCAAAAAATGTAGGTGGAAAGACCTGATCCGTCTTACATAAAGTGATAGTAATATTTGTCTCTAAACGGAACCATACTTCAAGATCTAAAGTCTTCGAACACAAGACCTTGACTAAGTTCGATCAAAGGCTGCATAAAATCAGTATGTACAACTCCCCTGATGGCTAACAGAAAATGAACTTGCATTAATACATGACAATCATGACTTTTTAATAACAATATCTTCCTTTTCGTATGATTTATACATATGCTTATTTGTGACGAAAATCCATATGATACTCTAATTGTTTTAATAAAATTGAATATCTTATCTTCGTCATCACTGGATAATGTATAAATCGCTTCAGGAATTTTTACTCTAGAATTACTATCTAACTCTACTCGGGCCGGATACCCAACTGTATCAGATCACGTCTAGCTAGCAAACTATCCTTTGTTGTACTTAAAAGATTTAAGATTCCAAGAATATTTTCTATAACATTCTTCTCTATATGCATCACATCTAAGTTATGACAGACCTGTAAGGTATGACATTAGGGTAGTTCTTGAAAAACTATACTCTGTTTTCGCCATCCGCTAAATAACTTCCTCTTAAATAATCAACCTAGAGAGAAGTTTTCCAACTTTTTTTGTTCCTTCTGCACCATGCTACCAGATCATCGATCCAAATTTATTCGACGTCCAAACGACTACCCATCAAACTTGTAATTATTTTTACTTTTCAACCATATGTAATTCATAGGTAAGAAACGATGGTGGCCAAAATAACAATGTTTCATACTCGTAGTTAGCCATGTCGAGTGTGTTTTATCCATGTAAACTGGACACACGAGTTTACCTTTCGTACTTCAACCCGATAAATTAGCGTACGCCAGAAAATCATTAATTGTCCATAACAAAGAATCACGTATTGTAAAGAATTCTTTCTTTACTGCGTCATACGTTCTCACTTCAGAATTCCATAAAATTTTAAGTTCATCAATCAAATGTTGCATATAAGTATCTATTGCATTACCTGGCCCTTTTGGACTGGGTATCAATAAAGAAATCATCATAAAAGAAGATTCCATCGACATCTAGGTTGGGAGATTATATGTAACAAGTATTACATGCCAAATAGAGTAGTACGTACTCATATTTTCGAATGGATTAAAACCGTCAGAAGGAAGACCTAATCTTACACTTCTTACTTCTTGAGAGAACGATGGATATCTTTCATCAAATTTCATCCACTCCTCGGTATCTGACAGATGCCGCATAACACCAGTTATATATTTCGTTTTGATATTACTTTGCCTTATCATCAATGTAGATGTTCTTTCATATGAACATGGTCACTGCAATCTGGAAATCAAAGGAAAGAATCGTAAAATCTTCTCTGGTTTTTTCCTCTTCGAATCATGACTCGCATTCTTATATCTTCTAGCTTTGCAGTCAGGACATGCATCTAAATTTGAATATTCCTTCTAATATAAAATGTAGTCGTTTGGACATGCATCAATTTTCTCATAATTTAATCCAAGTGAGCGGAAGCTTGACTTAGCGTCCTTCCAATCTTTTGGAAAGCCTTCAGGATTATTTAATAATGTTCTAATTAACTGCAATACATCTATCATCATAACTACTATACAACGATTCTTTACTTTTAACTTAAACAACTCCAAAAGAAATCGTAAACGAGACATTTTAATTCCTGGACAAATAGGATTTTCTGCATCTTTTATATTTTCATGTAAAGTATCCTGAATCGATTCGGTCCTTTCATAGGAGTTATGCCCTCATATATTGTCCAACATTTCAAATATACCACCACAGTCATCTGTTTCAGACATATCTCTTTCATTATCGACTGAGGCATCATTGACTTCTGCAAATATTCCATCACCGTGATACGTCCAATTCGTATAGTGAAGGCAAAAACCATTTAATATCATGTGCTCGTAAACTACATTTAGATTATTACTTAGAGTGTTCTTGCATCTAATGCAAGGACAATGAATCTTATATCCTTCGCCTCCTACAATATGATAGAGTGACTCGTATTGAAATGCCCAATTTATGAATTCAATAACACCTCTGTTATATGTCTGATAATCATCAAATCTTTTGTTCATCCAACTTTTATCCATTTCCTAAAAGTAAGAACCAGAGAAATAAAAAAGTTTAATATCTCGTGTGGATCTCTTGTACATTATCTTTTCCTATACTCTAATCATTTTAGCATTATAGTCTAAGCATTGCACTATAAGCACTATACTCCCAAAATAAAAAGAACCAAGTATTGTAATTTCTATGTCATTCATGTCTGAAATAAAGAACTATATAACAATGAAACAAAAATAAAGCATAGTTGACGTGCCCTCAACTATGATCGAATTAAATATTCTCGTTCGTTGCAGTCGTGTAATCATAACTTATCAAAAAAATCACTCAGATTTAATTTTCGATTAAACGCAAGCGGTAGATTTATTTTACTTGGGCAAGCTCAAGGTCAAACTCAGGGAGGCAACTTTCTTCTTAGGTAAATTTTAAGTTAATTTCGATGTCAGATTTTATGGAAAATATTTTTGGTCTTTTTTATGCAATTAAGGAAAACACAGTGCAATTTCAAGCCAATATTTTAAGGTAAATCACAAACGATGCTCAAATGAGGTCCAAAATTAATGAAACTTGGGTAGAAGATGATATGCGATGAAACTAAACTACTGCGATTTTTTTGGAATTTTTTCGCTCTAAATGAATTAAATATGAATTTAATATGGATGCAGGGTAGTTTTTGCATAATTAATTTTAATAAATACCAAGGCACATTATTTCTAGATATATAAATTATCCAAGATGTATCTATATGAGAAGAATCTAGGAAAATTAATAAACATAAAAAATGATGTAAATTGGCCCTATTAAAAATTAATTGAGCAAAAGACTAATTAATTTATTCATGCCTTGGGATATGTGCAAATGGTTTGATTTTTGGGCACAACGGAGATAAACTTAAACTAAACCTAATGTGATTTTATGGTGATTTTTTGGACCAATAAATAATTTAATATTGAATTTCAAGCACATAGTGGGAAAATTAGGTCAATTTCCACAAAAATAATTATATTAAATTCTATGAAGCTCACAAAAATGTGACACATGTCACAAAGATAAAGCCCAATTTCTACTACAACATGCTATTTTTGGAATTTAAAAATGATGAGAAATGGATGCCTAAATATACGTGAAAACACAGGGATTGAAATGCAAAATAGGAAATAAAATTGCTTAAATTAAAACATGTGTACAGGGACTAAAGTGTAAATACCTATAATGATGGGGTATGAATGCAATTTGTCCAGGGGAACACGGACTCCTCACGTAATGCGACTAGCAGGGATTGATTTGCAACTCTTGAAACTTGCAAAAACCTTTGTGAAATTTACTGAGCTTGCACGTGAGGGACACGTGAGGAGCTAGGCTCGAGAGGCGTAGGAGGCTCGGGCGTCGGCTCCGAGGCTCTGGAGGCTTGGGTGTTGCTTCGGTACTGCTTCGAGTGCTCCGAGCCTAGGGTCGGGGAAGAGGCTCGGAGGGCGTTACGTGGCGACGGTTGGGTCGTTAGATTTGGATAGATCCAACGGCTGCGGGCGCTGGTTACGTGGCGCGCATAGGATCCATCAGATCAGGATGATCCAATAGTGGCGATGGCTTTTGGAGCGAGGCGACGTGTCGCGATGAGGACCATTAGATCAAGATGATCCAATGGTGATTGTGCATCGTCTCCTCTGGACTGCCACCTCATGTGGCAGACTTGGCGGGGCTCCGGTGAAGGGGGTCTAGCTCCGCCACCTTTCCCCGTGGCCGATGAAGGTCACTGGAGGCTCCTGGATAGCTGGAATCGATCATGGAGGCGTGGCGAAGTGTCCATCATGTCTGGACAGAGCTGAGGAGGTCTGTGAGTCAGGGTCAATGGAGCTCGAAGCAGCTCCGGCGTGGCGTCCGATCAGTGAAGAAGTGTCTCCTGCAGTGTTAGTGGTTGCCAAAAAATGGAAGCTCGTGTTCATGGGAGCGTGTGAGTGTGCGAGAGGCTTGTGGCGTGAAGTGATGAGCAGTCGGTGGTCTTCCCTCGCTGTGAAGGCGTAGTTGTGATCGGAGATGGGTCGATGAGTCTTAAGGACAAAAAGATGGTGGCGCGAAGGTGAGAGCTTCAAGGCGAAACTCGATGGAAGGTCAGAGAGATGTATTGTTGATTAGAGGCGGCAGGAAAAAGGAAAGAAAATTGAGATGAAAAGAGAAGGAAGATCATAGGAGAATGGATGAAGGTACCTGGGGATTGAGGCTCTCTTAAGAGGCTCCGATCGTCGCTCGAGGTCAGTAGCCAACCCGAGCTTGTGCATCCCGGTGGAGAGCTGCTACGCGGTAAAGAAACGCCACGGATCTCGTCGGAGGTGGAACCTATCTTCGCTCACTTCGCTGCCCAAATCACTGTCATTGATAGGTATATAGGAGCTCTAGGGTACCTCTTGCAAGGACGTTTGGGGTGGAAGTTCGCCGAAGATGGGGTATTTATAGGAAGGAGATGGGGGTCCAGCTTATGGAAGTGTGATGTTCATGGAGTTGGTGGAGCGCAGGAGAAGGGAATCATGGTGCGCGTGGGTCCTGGCGAGGATGAGTGATGTCGAGGCTACGTCGTGGGGGTGTCGATGGGTTGTAGTGGCACCAAAAATAGGAAGGGGGTGGAGGCGACACACGGTGAGGCAACGTGGGTGAGGTGTTTGCGGAGGTAGACGATGACGTCATGGCCGTTGGACTCGTGATCCAATGGCCAGGAGATGGGCGCTAGGGAAGGGTCACAATTAGATTTTGGCAGTGTGAACGAAGGACGTTGGGCGTGATGCATGGCAAGCGTAGGCACGGGCGCTGGTGAACGCTGGAGATGGAATCAGGAGTGGGGGTCGAAGGGTCATTGATTGAGCGGAAGCTAACGGCTGAGATGGAGGCGTCTTGGGAAAGATCTAGCGGGTGAGATGTGGCCTTGTGGAGGGATGATAATGAGGCGGAAACGGCGTGGATGAGATCTGGGATGAAGATCCAAGGGTCGGGTTTTGAGCGGGAATGAACGGCGTGGATGAGATCTAGTATGAAGATCCAAGGGTCGTGTTTTGAGCGGGAATGAACGGTGTGGATGGGATCCCCCAGTGGTATGATTGGGTGGTCGAGGAAGGTGTTTGGTGGCGCAACTAGAGGGCGGTGCTGGCGAACAGCCCAGATGCGATCTTGGCCCAGATCTGACGGTCAAGATTTGGAGTGGCAATGAATAGACGAGATCTGAAGAGGAAGGAGGCGATCTGACGGTGGAGACAGAGGGTGCATGGCGCGTGATGAGTAGGGTTGTGTGGTGCAAGCAAAGGGTGCCACATGGCCCAATCTGATTAGTTGAAAAAGAATGTGAGATAAAAGGAGAAAATGGACGAATTTGGAAAAACTCTAAGCATGAAAGTTGTAGATCTCGATGAGATCTACAAGTTTCATGTTGACCAAAATCGGAAATGAGGTCAAATAAAGTGATAAAATGCAAGGGTACAAATATACATACATATAGTATACAATGGGGGCCCAAAACCCAGGTTTTGTGTACGAGCTCCGATTTAAATGAAATTGGTCTCATTTTGAAGGTCTCTGGATGTATATTATTCTAAAAGATATAGACCTAGATCGGAGGTTGTATGAGAGAGATATGTGCATTCTGAGGTTAATGGTCTCCTACTGGGTTTGGGGTTTTATTTGTCAATTTTACAAGTTAGCATTTTTTTGGTATTGTATTATTGTTAGTAATATGTACAGTATAGAGTGAATTTAGGGTTAGTGTAATATATATATATATAGATAAATAGGTGGTTTTTATAGATGATTTTGGCTTATTATTTAATGTAGATGCGAATGCTAAAATGCAAATGTTATCAATGCATGCATGAATGCTAATTATGCAATATTGGTGGAAATATGCTTCTAATTACTCGAGAACAAGGCTCTATTTTCAACTTTAAGAGTGATGAATCACAGATTCATCAACCCCCTATACTTATAACTTTCTCGTCCCTGAGCAACTAAAATGAAATGCAAAGGTGAAATGATTTTGGGTTCCATACCAAGGTCATGAGCAAAAGGTGAAAATGGAGCCTGACTCAAGCTTTGGATTAATTGTGTGGCAAAACCTTATTGGGATCTGAACTTAAGACCTAACAGACTTCAAGTTCCACAAGTCTTCTATTCAAGATGCCTTAATAGTCAGGTCAGAACAAATCCTTAAACGTAAATTTCTGATGACTATGATTCTTACTTGTACTGTGTAAGTGTAAAATAGCTCTCCACATCAGAAATGGCTAAGAACCAGCCTCCTCTAACAAGGTAACTCTAATTACCTGGTCCAGTAACTCTTTCCTCGAGGAGCGAGGTATTCCCTTCTAAGTTCAAGTACGACCAGCTCAAGAGGAGGGGGTGGAGAAAAGAATGGACGGTAGCCAGTGTAGCTATCTATCCCAGGATGCTTTACCAGTGTAGCCAAGTCACACAGCTACAGATTTCTTTCTAATATACATATTCCGGCAGGTATTTTATTTTTACTCAGGCCTGTCTTATTTTTTAGGAGTTTCTTGCATTTTTTTGAACTATATACAAGATGCAGCATGTACATCAGGAGTTTTTCCTCTTGAGCGAGTAGACTATCCCTCTTTTGAAGCATTATTGCAACCCACAACATCCCATCCTTAGATGTCAAAACCACTATCCTGGGTTGAGAAGCACTACCCTCCCTAGAGGAGGACGGATGTTTCCACCCATCTGCTACTCCAAGCTAAAGGATTCTACCTCCTCACCACCTCATCAATGAAGAGCTACATGCATAGTGCTTGTCCAAGTTAGGTCACTGTCTAAAAGAATCATGCGTGTGCACGAGATATTCTACTTAGACCAATCAAGATGACATGTGAACGTAGACTTGCGGACTCAAAGAATTAAGTCACTTGACCTGAAAAATCTTAACTTGAGTTCCTATAAGGTTCCTCTGAAATAAGGTGGATTAAGGTCAAATCAAGTCTCTCCTCAACTTCTATTCATAACTTGGTTCATAACCACTAACTTTTCACTTTGCATATGTAAGATATGCAGATGAGATGTAGATGACATGCTATGTAGATGAATGAAATGCAAGACTCTTTTCTTTTCTTTTTGAATGCATAGATGATATGCAAGAGTAAATAAGAAGCCTTTGATTTTGGGTTTTGAATTTTTTTCGCAAAGTATACAAGAGTATTACAAATATACATGTATTTTACAAAAAAATCCAATTTTTACCCACCCAGTAATTATTGTATAATATATACAAAAATACGTAAAAGTACAAGCTATGGGTAAAGTATATATGTAATATACACATGCCCCCCTATACTTAGCAGGTGCTATGTCTTCAAAGCACGAAAAGTGAGGAAGAAGACATAGTTCGTGCTAAGCGTAGGAGAGCTAAAAGAACAAAAATGTATAGAAGCCGTCCTGCCCCCCTATACTTAGGCTCAGGCAGCCTAAGTGTAGAAGAAGAACAAAAATGAGGAGGATGAGGTCAAGAGTGGAAGTGGATGAGTATATACATGATGGGCATCGGCCCCCCCTATACTTAGTCTTTGGTCATCCTAAGTATAGGATAGGAGTGAGTATGAGGACCAATGGGATCTGGAGGATATACAATTAATGGTGAATGGACTCGAGGCACTCCCCCCTCCCCATACTTAGGATCTAGTCATCCTAAGTATAGTCATGAAAAGATATGGAGCCAGGGCGAGTGATTAGAGTCGCGGGAGGGAGGGGAAGAATAAACAGGAATGGATGAGTATATACAAGGATCGCGATCTGAATCTTTTCGATGCTGCTGATGGGGAGAGCTCACTGCTGCAAGGTCTCATGCACGGCTTTATGTGTATCAGCTGAGTCTGTCTCATGCATGAATACAATCTCCTCAACATGGACTAACTGCTCATTGGGTTCGACAAAGTGCTTCAGCGGTTGTCCATTGATTAGGGATGTTTATTCTCCATATTTAAGATCTGAGATCTCTACACATCAACTATCATGCACATCACGGACTATGAATGGACCCGTCCACTTGGATTTCAGCTTTCCTTGGAAAACCTTCAGCCTTGCATTGAACAACCATACTTCTGTCCAGGAACAAAGGTCTTTCGTCTGATATATCTATCACACCAATGCTTTACCTTGTCCTTGTACACCAAACTGTTATCGTATACTCGGTTTCTGACTTCCACAAGCTCATTCAAATCCATATCTCTTTGTTTCTACCCTAGGTGTGTGTTCCAGTTGACCTTTTTGATTGCCCATTCAGATTTGTGCACTAATTCAGCGGGCAAATGGCATGGCTTCCCAAATACCATCCTGAATGGGGAGGTTCCTAATGGTATCTTATAAGTTGTCCTATAATCCCACAAGACTTGATCCAAGATCTGAGACCAGTCCTTCCTGTCTGGGCAGAGAAGCTTTTGCAATATGGTCTTCACCTCCCCCATTCGACACATCTACCATACTATTGGTTTGTGGGTGGTAAGGACTAGCGACATGGTGTTCGATGCCATAATCCTTTAAGAGTTTCTTCACATCTCTGTCCACGAAATGGCTACCCCCATCAGATATCAACACTTTGGGGAACCTGAACCTAGAGATGATGTGATCTCTAATGAATTTGCAGACAGTCCTGCTATCCACGGCTCGGGTTGGGATAGCCTCCACCCACCTTGACAGATAATCTACTACGAGAAGGACATATTCAAATCCATGGCTAACCGGGAATGGGCCCATGAAGTCGATGCCCTAGGCATCAAAGAAATCACAAATGATGACATGCTGCATAAGCATCTCATCCTTGGAACCAACGGTTCCTCCCATTCGCTGGCATACTGGGCACGACTTCGCAAAAGTGAGCGCATCGCGAAATAGAGCCAGTCAATATAAGCCACATTGAAGTACCTTCCATGCGATCCTCTTCCCGGAGTGGTGTCCTCCTGCCTCCAGACTGTGGCATAAAGTAAGGACACTTTGATATTCCTCCTGAGGAATACACCATCTCCAAACACAATCCGATCCTTCGAAGAAAAGGATCGGATCCTCCCAATGGTAATGTCTTGAATCCGACTTGAGTCAGTCTATGTGTCTCTTGGGCCAATCTTCAAGAACTTTCTTGGAGATAAGATAGTTCACGATATTGGCGTACCATGGGAGCGAGTCGATAACAAAAACTGACTCGTCAGGGAAGGAGTCTCGAATAGGTGTATCATCAGAATTATCAAGATTTTCAAGACGGGATAGGTGATCAGCTACTACATTCTTCTTTCCAGGTTTATCACTAATGTCCAAATCAAATTCCTAGATGAGTAGAATCCACCTAAGAAGACGCGCCTTCGCGTCCTTCTTTTCTATTAAATACCGTAGTGCTATATGGTCTGTGAACACAATCACCTTGGATCCAATTAAATGAGATATGAACTTATCCAAAGCGAACACTACCGCAAGCATCTCCTTTTCCGTAACTATATAGTTACACTGAGCGGTATCAAGCACTTTGCTTGCGTAGTGTATGGCAAACGGGACGACATCCCTCCTCTGTCCTAACACATCCCCAACAACAAAATCTGAGGTGTCCGTCATGATCTCAAAAGAAAGAGACCAATCTGAGGCTTGTAGGATCGGGGCATCCATGGTCATCCCTTGCAATTGCTTAAAGGCCTTAAGACATTTATGATCGACAATAAACTCCATGTCTTTGCCTAAAATCTCAGTTAGCGGTCGGGCAATCTTTGAAAATCCTTAATAAATCTCCGATAGAATCCAACATGCCCGAGGAATGAACGCAACTGTTTCACGTTGGTTGGTGGCTAGAGTCATCTGATCACGTCCACCTTGGCAGGGTCAACCTCCATTCCTCTCTTGGAGATGATGTGCCCCAACACAATGCCCTCCATCATCATGAAGTAACTTTTCTCCCAGGAGAGCACCAGATTGACCTCTCAACATCTTTTGAGGACTCGGTCCAGATTCCTAAGACATGAATCGAAGGAATCGCCGTGGATCGAGAAGTCATCCATGAAGACTTCCAGGAATTCACCGACCATTTCAGCGAATACTGCAATCATGCACCTTTGAAATGTACCGGGAGTATTGCATAACTCGAAGGGCATGTGCCTGAAAGCATAGGTACTAAAGGGGCATGTAAACGTGGTTTTTTCCTGATCCTCAGGAGCGATGGCAACTTGATTGTAGTCTGAGAACCCATCTAAGAAGCAGAAGAATTTTTTCCCTGGCAACGGTGCCATTTGACGTGCCATTGGCTACCCTTGTTAATTCAACCAGATTAATGATCGAATTAAATATTGTCATTCGTTGCAGTCAGGTAATCAGGACTTAAAAAACCCACTCATAGTTAATTTTCAATTAAATGCAAGCGGTGGATTTATTTTACTTGGGCAAGCCCAAGGTCGAACTCAGGGAGGCAGCTTTCTCTTTAGGTAAATTTCAAGTTAATTTTGATTCAAATTTTTAGGAGAATATTTTTGGTCTTTTTTTATGGAATTAAGGAAAACACAGTGCAATTTCAAGCCAACTTTTTAAGGTAAATCACAAATGATAGGTCCAAAATTAATGAAACTTGGCCAGAATATGGTATCTGATGAAACTAAGCTACTGTAATTTTTGGAATTTTTAGACTCTAAATGAATTAAATATGAATTTAATATGGATGCAGGGTAGTTTTTACAGAATTAATTTTAATAAATACCAAGGCACATTATTTTAGATATAAAAACTATCCTCGATGTATATATGTGAGAGGAATCCAGGAAAAATAATAAACCTAAAAATGATATAAATTGGTCCAATTAAAAATTAATCGAGCAAAAGACTAATTAATTTATTCAGGCCTTGGGATGCGTGCAAATTATTTGATTTTTGAGCACAGTGTAGATCAACTTAAACTAAACTTAATGTGATTGTATGGTGGTTTTTGGAGCAAAAAATGATTTAATAATGAATTTGAAGCACACAGTGGGCAAATTAGGTCAATTTCCACAAAAAATAATTATATTAAATTTTATGAAGCTCGCAAAAATATGACACATGTCACAAATATAAAGAACAAGTTTTACTACAACATGCAATTTTTTGAATTTAAAAATGATGAGAAATGGATGCTTGGACTGAAATGCAAAATATAAAATAAAATTACTTAAATTAAAACAATCGTACAGGGACTAAAGTGCAAATACCTATAATACTGGGGGTATGAGTGTAATTTGTCCACAGGAACACATGCTCCTTACGTGACGTGACTAGCATGAACTGATTTACAATTCTTGAAACTTACAGGGACCTCTGTGACATTTACCCAGTCTGCACGTGAGCGACACGTGAGGAGCTAAGCTCGGGAGGCGTAGGAGGCTCGAGCGTCGGCTCGGAGGCTCTAGAGGTTCTGGCATTGCTTCGGTAATGTTTCGGGTGCTCTGAGCCTAGGGTCAGCGAAGAGGCTCGGAGGGCGTTACGTAGAAATGGTTGGGCCGTTAGATCTGGATAGATCCAATGATTGTGGGTGCTGGTTACGTGGCGCGCCTAGTATCCGTCAGATCATGATGATCCAACGGTGGCAATGGCTTCTGGAGTGAGGTGATGTGGTCACGACGAGGACCATTAGATCAAGATGATCCAACTGTGATTGTGTGTCGTCTCCTCCGGGCCGCCGCCTCCCACGGTGGACTTGGTGGGGCTCCGGTGAAGGGGGTCTAGCTCTGCTACCTTTCCCTGTGGCTGATGAAGGTTGCTGGAGGCTCCTGGATAGCTGGAATCGATCGTGGAGGCGTGGCAGAGCGTCTGTCATGTCTGGACAGAGCTGGGGAGGTCTGCAAGCCAGGGTCGATGGAGCTTGATGCAGCTCCGGCGTGGCATCCGATCAGTGAAGAAGCATCTCCTGCAATATTAGTGGTTGCCAAAAAATGGGAGCTCGTGCTCGTGGGAGTGCGCGAGTGTGCGAGAGGCTTGTGGCGTGAAGCGATGAGGGGCCAGTGGTCTTCCTCCGTCGTGAAGGATGTGCTGTGATCGGAGATGGGTCGATGTGTGGTAAGGATGAATAGATGGTGGCGCGAAAGTGAGAGCTCCAAGGTGAAGCTTAGTGGAAGGTCGGAGAGATGTGTTGTCGATCAGAGACGGCGGGAAAAAGATGAGAAAATCGAGATGAAAAGGGAAGGAAGATCAGAGGAGAATGGATGAAGCTACCTGGGGATGGAGGCTTGCTGAAGAGGCTCCGATCCTCACTCGAGGGTCAGTAGCAGGCCCGAGCTCATGCAGCTCGGTAGAGGAGCTGCTATGTGGTGATGAAACGCCGTGGATCTCGTCGGAGGTGGAACATGTCTTCGCTCACTTCGCAGCCCAAATCACGGTCACTGATGGGTAGATAGGAGCTCTAGGGAACCTCTTGCTAGGGCAGATGGGTGGAGTTTCATCGAAGATGGGATATTTATAGGAAGGAGAAGGGGATCCAGGTGATGGAGGTGTGATGTTCGTGGAGTTGGTGGAGCGCAGGAGAAGGGAATCATGGTGTGCATGGGTCCTGGCGAGGATGAGTGATGTCGGGGTTACGGCGTTGGGGTGTCGACAGGCAAAGAAGGTGGCTGTAGTGGCACCAAAAATAGGAAGGGGGCGGAGGCAACACGCAGTGAGGCGACGTGGGAGAGGGTTTTGCGGAGGTAGACGACGACGTCATGGTCATTGGATCTCGCGATCCAACGGCCAGGAGATGGGCACGAGGGAAGGGTCGTGATTAGATTCTGGCAGTGTGATCGAAGGATGCTGGGCGTGACGCGTGGCGGGCGTAGGCACAGGCGCTGGCGAATGGTGGAGATGAAGTCAGGCGTGGGGATCGAAGGGTCATAGATTGAGTGGAAGCTAATGGTTGAGATGGAGGCGTCTTGGGAAAGATCCAGCGGGTGAGATGTGGTCACGTGGAGGGCTGAGAATGAGGCGGAAACAAACGACGTGGATGAGATCTGGGATGAATATCCAAGGGTTGGGTTTTGAGCATGAATGAACGGCATGATTGGGATCTGGGATGAATATCCAAGGGTCAGGTTTTGAGCGGGAATGAACGGCGTGGATGGGATCCCCCAGTGGTATGATCGGGTGGTCGAGGAAGGTGCTACATAGCGCAACCAGAGGGCGGCACTAGCGAATGGCCCATATGCAATCTTGGCCCAGATCCGACGGTCAAGATTTGGAGCGGTAATGAATGGCAGAGATCTAAAGAGGAGGGGGCGATCTGACGGTGGAGACAGAGGGCGCGTGGTGTGTGATGAGTAGGCCGCATGGCGCAACCAGAGGGCGCCACGAGGCCCAATCTGATTAAAGGGAGAAAATGGTCAAATTTGGAAAAACTCAAAACATGAAAGTTGTATATCTCGATGAGATCTAGAAGTTTCATGTGGACCAAAAACAAAACGAGATCGAATAAAGTGATAAAACAAAAGGATATAAATATACATACATATAGTATACAATTGGGGCCCAAAACCCAAGTTTTGCGTACGAGCTCCAATTTAAATGAAATTGGTCCCATTTTGAAGGGAATGTATATTATTTTAAAAGTGAGTAAACCTATATCAGAGGTTGTATGAGAGAGATATATGCATTCTAAGGTTCATGGTCTCCAACTGGGTTTGGGGTTTTATTTGTCAATTTTACAAGTTAGTATTTTTTTGGTATTGTATTATTATTAGTAATATGTACAATATTAGAGTGAATTTATGGGTTTTAGGGTTAGTGTAAAATATATATATAGATAGGTGACTTTTACAGTTGTCTTCTTATTTAATACATATGTGAATGCTAAAATGCAAATGTTATCAATGCATGCATGAATGCTAATTATGCAATATTGGTGGAAATATGCTTCTAATTACTCAGGAACAAGGCTCTATTTTCAACTTTAAGAGTGATGAATCACATATTCATCAATAATCCAATACAACTAATGTATAACATTAATTTAGATTAATAACTTTTTTCCTGACAACTAATCTTCATGAGTATAACAACAACATTAACTATAACTTCAAAATATCATGAGTAAAACATGAGTATAATGAGTTTAACTAAACTATAGGAACCTTATAAGTCTTTTCATTACAACTAAACATGATAACTATAAAAAAGAATCATGATTATGATTAATCATCGTGACTATACTATCACTTTAAAAACAAAATGTACTTAAAAACAAAAATATTTCAAACAATAATATATTAGAATTGGAAAAAGTTGGAAAGAACGCACAATCGAAGAAGAAGATAGTGGGTGTCGTCGATCGAGAGCTGAGGAAGGTGGTGACGGCTTCGACGGAGGCTTTGAGGGGGACAACGAGCTTGGGCGGCAGAGAGGGAGTAATCGATGGAAAAGTCATGGAATGAGGAAGGGATATGGCCAAGGATGGGATATAAGACCATCGGGGATGATCGCTTGATCGTTCCCTATAATAATGATCAGGGATGGTTGTAAGTGGATCATCCTCTATGGGTACAGATATTTTTCACATGTCCTTTCAGTACAAACATAGGGGACATCCAGCACAATCGTCCTGTATACGTATATATAATGGAAGATCAAAATTGTCCCTTCTAAGATATATTTCGCAACGTCAATAGTAAATCAGAGGGGAAGGTCATAACTGTCCCATAAAGTTCTCGTAAAAAACAACCAGAAGGTATAATAGGAAGAGATGGTTGTATAATCCCTAAAGATAGGATCATCAGGGACAGTCAATAAAGAACGCCCTCGGTATTTATCAGAAGGGACGGCTACGCCACAACCGTCTCCTCAGATCACAGAGGAGACAGTTGTGCATTGACCGTCTCCATTTATCATCCCAAAAGGTTCAACAGTTTGTAGTAAAATCAATGAAATTAGAATTAATCAATTTTTACTCTAAGAAGTTGTGATTTGTTGAGTATAGATATAGTGATAATATGCCTCATGTATTCTGTTCTATAGGATGTTTCTATTATTTTTAAGTTATGTTATTATATATAATAGACATGTATTATTAAAATTTCATTATGGAAAATTATTCCCTATATATTATATATACTTATATATTTTATTTATCGAATTTCGGTTTTTTCATGATAAAAATACTGAAATTTCATGGTTTGAATGTAATAAATAATGATAATAAAGTTAACAAGAGTGATATATAAATTATGAAATTTTGGCAAATTTTGTAGATGCGTGTTTTAGAAAAATTACAGTTTTGATTTATTCTTCAAGATATTTATTATATTCTTTTTATATGTTTATCAGTGAGGGTATGCACTAGAAGGTACAATTGAAATAATTTCTATTTAAATTACTTAAAATAAATATAAATTTGTGAAAGTATAACTATAAGTAAACACTTATACATATAGAGTTTTGGTACAACTATTTTTGTTTTTTTACAGAATTCCATAATATTTATTTGTTGTATGATTATTGCAGGTATTTTGTTATATTTTTGCTTGATTAGATTGAATAATGACCATGAATATGCTACTCATTAAGGTGATCTATAATAAACATAATTTCTTTCATTCATCTCTTTCACTTTTCATTCGTCCTTAGAAATGCATTCTTTTACTTTCTGTTAGCCCTAGCATCCCTCAATCTTTGATTTGAAAATGACGAGGAATAAAAAATCCTCATCATAGGTAAAAAAATGCCCTAATATATACAATCAAAATAAAATTTATATTGTATATCATTTCTTATACAATAATTCCTCTTTAAATACTTGATTTTCAAAATATATTGAAATATTTGGAGCGTGTATATGCATGTATGCAATCCATATTATTAGATTTACGTGGAGAAGTGGCCAGTTGTATGTACCATAATAATCTAGAACGCAAACGAAGCAACTTACCTTCTTCTCCACATCCCACCATGCGCTTCCACAAAAAGACGCACACGAAGCAACTTACCTTCTTCTCCACACCCCACCATGCGCTTCCACAAAAAGACACGTTTTTCTCCACACACCACCGCCCCCCGGCCCACCCACCACCCCCAACCCCCTTCTCGGTTAAGTTCACCATCTGAGAAAGAATGTCAGACAAAGCCTTTGACAACCGCGTTATCCAGTGCTCACCCGCCACGTGTCACATGCACACCCCCACTTATATATATTCAACTCATCCACGTCGCATTTCCACAGACGAAATCCGCGCACCATCGTCGCTCGCTCCCCCCAAAACCAGAACACGTGATGAAGCCCGCGCAGACCTCCGCTGCCGAATCTCGCTACCGCGGGGTGAGGAAGAGGTCTTGGGGAAAATGGGTCTGCGAGATACGCCTCCCCAACAGCCGCGAGCGCATTTGGCTCGGCTCGTACGACTCGGCGGAGAAGGCCGCGCACGCCTTCGACGCCGCCATGTACTGCCTCCGCGGCCGCCGTGGCCGCTTCAACTTCCCCGACGACATCCCCAACATCCCCGGCGGCTGCTCCCTCACTCCGCAGGAGATCCGGACCGCCGCCATGAACTTCGCAAATAACTTCGGCGCGTCGACATCTCAGAAGCCGCCTGCCAGGCTGCAAGTCGACGGTAACGACATGTCGGCAACGGTGTCGCCTACATTCTCCGCCTCCGAGGTGTCCTCCGATGAAGCTATGACCGACGGAGATATCGATTGGTCGTCGTTTTCCGACTGGCTGCCTCCACAAACACCGAGGTTTTCCGGTGGCTTTGCCACCATCGACGAATTTCAGACCGAATTCTTCCCTCCCTCCGATAATTTGAACATGGATTTCTGCGACGACAATGGCGGAGAGTCTGGAGTGTTCGATTCGCAACACTCTTCGCTCTGGAGCTTCTGAATGATTTTATATCCGCATTCATTGATCTTCTTTGATTTTTGGTGACGGCGGCGGCTTTTCCCCGGCAGTATTTTTGTCGCTGGGGAATTAAGCCGTCTTCATCTCTATGCAGACCTCCAAAGGTTTTTTTCTTCACCATCTCTGGTGAAACCTTACGGCATTCTTTAATGTATTAACTCAATTCGTTATTTAGTTATCAATATCTGTAACAAATAAATGATTTTGAAGGCACGTACATTGCAGTTATCTGAATATACACCAACCTTTCCTGAAGATTGCTCGGCTGCAGTCTCAGATCATGTGCTTATTCATAATGGTACATATAATGCATCTCCTCTAAGATATACGTTTCGAATCCGTTGCTTTCAGTGGTCATGAATGGTTATAAAGGTTTTCTGTGGCATGTAGGATTATATTCAAGGTGTTGACTTCTGCCATTAGGACAGTATCGGATATATGGATGCGCTACTTGTACATTCGTCTTGGTCTACGACGGCACGTCGATACCAAACCAACCTTCAAACCAGACGCCTCTATCCACTTGCATTCGTCTATCCAACTATCAAACAAGCACCTCCCAACCATAAATGCCAAAGATCATGTAATGACAAACAACACGAGGAATAGTATTTTCTCCCGTGACAAACTGATGACAGGCTGACAGCAACCAATGAACGATATGATAATGTTTTAATTTCTTTTTCTTTTTTTTGGAAAAAAGGTCAACTTCATTCATCAACATTAGGGTGCCGTTCGGCTAATGGGTTAAACCACCCTCGGAGTGGTTTAACTCCCCTACCACATATTTTCTCCCTTCACGTGGGCCTCACTTTATTCCAATTTTAAAAAATTAAATAAATAAATTTTAAATCATCAATCCTATCAAAAAATAATATATTATACCATCATATCATATAAAAAATATAAACTACTCCACTTCTACTCACTTTTTCAAACTCCAATACAATCACATCACAATAACTACTCACTTTTTCAAACTCCAATACAATCATATCACAATAAACCCACTTCTAACCCACCCCCACTTTAACCCTCTATCCAAACACCAAAACCCAAAAATGGGTTACCTGCAACCAGTTTAACCCACCTAAACCCACTATCCAAACACACCCTAGAAGCCACGAGAACGGACTACAGATAGTCGAGCAAAGTCCTTGCATTCAGAGATAGGGGACGCTGAATTACAGGAAAAAAATTAAATGACAACAAATGTTTTCGCAAGTTGTAGCTCCTCGAAGCCCACAAATATCCTTTCATGGAGACCAACATTGTAAAAATTGGCCGATTAGTCACCGATTTTTACAAGCTTCAAAAAGATCCTTTAACCCGAATAGTTGAGCTGAGTAGTCGACCTAATCGGCCGATTTGTACATGATTTTTTTTACTTCTCTATTCTCATTTTGTATCATTCTTAATAACATAGTATTCATTGTTGGTTAGTGAAAAGCATTGCAGTTGGGATGCCTAACGTCCGGTCTTGGAGAGCCTACGGTGTCCGACATATCAAATCCGGCAATCGTTGTATGGACGGCTCTCTTGGCTCTCGGTAATCAACTTAAGTGACAATTTCAACAATTAACCCCCAACTATGATTAAGCAATAATTGTAGGTGAGCTAAAATTTATCATACACTAAAAGAATGTAGCTAGTAACAAGCAATAGGGGTCGAACCACAAAGGAGCACACAAGGTAGAGCAACGAAAATGAATTGACAACTCGGGGAATCTTTTTGTATTTTTTATTTTTAATAATTTTGTGGATTTTAATTTATATGTATTTTTAATTTTGAAAATTTTAATTTTACTTTCATTATAAAATATAAGATAATAGATATATATATATATATAAACACTATATAGAAAAGAAATAAAAGGAGATGTTTTTAGATTTTAAATACAACAAATAAACTCAAAAATTCAGAAATAAAACATTTTTATGTTTTAGAAAATTTTCTCTATTTTGTGTGATTTTTTTATAATTTTTGGATTTTTTATGGATTTTAAATAAAGAAATACACAAAATAATAAATCAAGGAAATTGAAAAGAGCTTAATAAATATTAATCAAAACAGATTGTGCTCAATTTTATTTTCCTATATACTAGATAATACAAAGAAAATTCAGAACTTTAAAACATAATTTTCTAATTTTTATCAGTTTTTAGAATTTTATAATTTTTCTAAGTTTTGTGATTTTTAGGAGTTTTCTTTACCATTTTACAAAAATATTTGGTCAGAAAATAAAGATACAAAAATAGATAGATAGGATTTTTTGAATTTTTCAAAATATTTGCAATTTTATGATTTTAAATGCTAAACGAGAGAAAATGAAATGTTTTTGAATTTTTATAAATAAGGAAATAGTTTTAATTACCTTAAGAAACATTTATGTGATATAATATTGTTCCATGCACTTAAAATAATGTTCCTATAATTTTTTGATGCCAAATGATAACTTTAATAAATGAAATACAAATGCAAAATTAAATCTACAATATAGGGATCCATATGCAATTTTCCAATAAAGTTCATAGCATTAATAACACTTTAAAGAAGTCGAGGGGCATACATGTAATATTTCCATGATAAAAAGATAATACATGGTTGGCAGGGGTATAAGTGCAAATAAATATAACAAAACGAAACATGAAAATTTACTAAAAGTATTTCAAATGATCTTACAAATTTAAAGACCAACTAGTAACACCGAACCCAGAAGGGGTCCACATAAAATTCACACCCCCTCACATGCACATGCACGTGAGGTGGCGTGGAATGGACTAAAGTGCAAATACCAGAAAGCTTAGGGTCCTTATTGTAAATAATACAAAAATATTACAACGGAAGATGAATGATTAAGTACTAAATAATAAATACAAAATGGCAGAGGGTTTAGGGTGCAAAACACCCTTAGCGTACACCGGTGGACAACGGATGGAGTACCACTTATCAACGTGGATGGTTGGGATGTGTGGATGATGCTTTGCGAGTAAAAGGTAGAGATTAGATCCTGCATCTTGATCTGATGGCTGTGAGGTGCCTCATCGTGCGGCTACTACTACTCCTGGCGGTGTGTTCTTCATCGAACGACAACGGAAGGGAATGGATGAATAGACGAAGAACAACTCTCTAACGAGCTTCTTTTCACTGAATCTTCATGGCCCTACATCCCCAGGAGCTCAAACGGTGGGAAAAATGCTCCTGGCTTCATCCCGTAATGAGTGGGTGCTTCAATAAGGTCCAGGACCCATCGATGAGATCCTGGAGGCTCGAGTTGTTCCATAGGCTTAGAGCTGCTATTCTTGATGCAATTTGCTCCCAGATGGAGCACTCAGGTCCTCCTTCCTACAAAAAAAGAGTAGGGCATCCAAGTGCTACTTTCTCGACCCACTTTGAAGTTACCGCACACATTGGAGCGGATGGGGTGGCGAGCTCATGCGAAGGGTGTAGAGGAGCTTGGATCAGGCTCGATCCTTGAAAATCGAGATGCGAGATGGGTCAGAATGGAGAGGAAGCGATGGGTAATGAAGGTGGAAGGTTCATGTGGGTCGAAATAGATTGAGGAGACAGCGAACAGAGCTGGAGCTTAAAGTTCCAGCAACTAATCTTTTTTTTGGATTTTTTGATTACTTAGGCTAAATCTAAGGAATATAAAGTTGCTGCTATGATAGAAATGAAAAATCTAAACAAAAACAACAGAAATAAGGGCTCACCTTACTTGGAGAGCCTACGAACCAAGATCGCATGATGAAGCTTCGACAAGGATTGAATCTCATTTATTCACCTTCTCCTTGTTGTAGATCGAAGGGAACCTCTTTCTGTCACAAAGGGTTGCACCAAAGCACGATTCAGGGGGTTAAAAGCTACTCAAGAGGGATTAAACCTCAAATTAAAGTCTTGGAATTCATTTTATATTGGTGATGATGGGGCTCAGAAGATCTAGGGTTTCCACCCAAATCGATGCATGTTTGACCAAGGGATCAGTCTGGTGTCGAAGGGCAAGGATCGAGGAAGAATTTTCATGAAATGAGCGAGGTGTTTTGATCGATATAGAGAATTATAAAATAGGGCAAAGAGGCAAGGTCAGCGTCTAACATCTACAAGGCTAGTGAGACCAGGGAGTTGACTGAGGTCAACTCATACTCATCCCCCAATGGTCCATGTAAGCCAGAAGAAGATAAAACAGAAAATAAAAATAGAAATAAAAGGTAAATAAAATAGCAAATGATTTTATTGATTTTTTCTCAAAACATAAAAGTTATTTCTTATTTTATGTACTATTTTTATGTGATTTTTATTTGTTTTTATCGGCCTATTTTTTGTATATTATTTTTTACAAGTTTATTTATATGTATAAATACCTATATATTATGTATTTGATTTTTTATTTGTATTTTAGATTTTATTATTTGATGTCAATAATTTTTATACAACTTCAAAACCTTTTCCCATAATTAAAATAATTTTTATAACTAAATTATATTTAATTATGTATTTATATTTTTTTTATTTTATTTTTCTAAGTTTAATTTCATACTTAAATACATATTGGTATGTATAACATAGGTATAATATGACTATATAATTTATTATATTATTTATTTTAATGAATATTTGATGGTTTCTTTTTATGTTTATATTTTTAATATATTTTAAATAATATTTACAAGTATTTAAAAATATAAAAAGAGTAAAAATATAAAGAATGGATTAAATGAATAAAAATAAATAGGTGTATAATACAATGGGACCCTAAAAGCTAACTTTTGTATCTTAACTTCAATTTTAATGAAACATTCATCAGATAGAAAATTTAGTTTAAAGTACAATAAATCTGAGTTTCGTAAAGTTTGAGTTCATAAGGAGAAGATATGGATTTGTGAAGTTTTATTTGCAGCTTTTTCATCGGTGTGTCCTAATCACACTGTACCTTATATTCATGTGCAAATATTTTTGTATTTTTCTATATATTTTCATGCACATGTTTGTATTGAAAATATCTTTATTTGAATTGTGTAAGAGTGTGCATAAATTAGTGTAAGTTTCAACTTCATGTGAAGTGTATTAGGTGCCTAGGGTTTCTAGGTGACAATGTTATTTTCTTTGTATTTAATTACCCGTATGTCCCCTACTTTATTCCTTGTCGACCAAGCCAATATTGACTTAGTCTCGGAGTTTAGGGTTAGTCAATATTTATAATACTTAATTTATTTTTATTTTCTTTATTCATTTATTTTGTATTTAAATACATGTATTTAAGCATTATTTGTGGATAATAGTTGGTGAGTTTATTTATATAAGTTAGACATATTTACAAGTATTTGGTCAAGGTTTTAAAGATAAAATAAAGGAATAAAGGTGCATGAATGGGTATTCATCGACCCTATATGCTTACCTTTGCTAGTCCCTACCAAACACTTATTAGGAGAACAAGTGATACAAAAGAGAAAATAAAGAAAGTAGAAAGATTAAGACTTTTAAACTTGTCTTTACAAAATCAAAGTTTGGAGCTCAGTTAAGACCTTTGCATTATTAGTGCGTTCAGAACCATGCTTATGTTAGGACTTGTGACTCAACAACCCTTAGCGTGCGTTTGGTTCGTGGGTTATCCATGGGTGGATAACCCGATTTTGTGTTTGTGTGTTTGGTTGGTGGGTTAAGGGTTGGGAGGGTTTGTGTGATGTGATTGTATTGGAATTTGAAAAAGTTGGTAGTTATTATGATATGATTGTATTGAAATTTGGAAAAGTGGGTGGTTGTTGTGATGTGATTGTATTGAAGTTTGGAATAGTGAGTAGAAGTTGAGTATTTTATGATTTTTAGATGATATGATGGTATAATATATATTTTTTTGATTTGAAAGAGAGTGGACCTCACTAGTGGGTTGGGAATATGGGTTTTGGGGGGTAACCCACCCAAAGTGGGGGGTAACCCCCCAACCAAACACACCCTTAGGTTCTATGTTCCTCTATCTAGTTCAATTCAACGGACTGGTCAAAACCGTCATTTCAATCACATACTCTTGTAACCTTGAAATGACAAATACTAGGTGTGTAAATTGTGTTAGCTCTTCCTAAACAAATAGTTGAACTATCCAGTTGTCTCATCCTCTAGTAACTCATCAATGGGGAGATGAATATTTCCTTCTAAGTTCAGGTACATGCTAGTGCATAACAAATTAGGGAGGAACTTGAAGAAAGGGAAAAGAAGTGGAAACTGATCAGCTAGTCAAATTTCCTTGTAAAGCTTATCTAGTATGACCACGTCTCCACCAAGACACATGCTTTTTCTAAAGCTCGAACTTTTGGAATTTTCGGTTATAGGATTCTTTTGGATATTTCTTTGTTTTGATATTGCACTGCATTCTTGTTTGGCCCCAACGTATATATAGAATCTTTAGTCCTGCCCATGTTTTGTGGTCTTAGAAAAATTGTGCTAGAAAGCCATTCCTCATCCAAAGCTTTTATTTCAATCTCCAGTTATTAGATGTCCATGCTACCTGAGAAATAGTAAGTTGAATGATGACTTGCCAGACGACTCAGGTTAAGTAAACAAATAACAAGGGTCATTCCGACCCAAATCACTGAGCTAGGTCAATCAAGAAAAATAAAACCACTCACAAAGATTAAATATAAGTAAGCACAAATGTAAGTGGTTTCGTTATTTATTTGTACTTGGTATAACAAATAGGGTCGAACGCAAGGAGCACCAGATAACCTACAAAGTAGTCAAATCTAAAAAATGCAACAACATATTTTTAGTGGTTTTTAATTTTGCAATTCTTTTTAAATTTTAATAAGAAAACAAAATCAACAAATAAGGAAAATAAGGAAACACACAAGGCTTTTTGGATTTTTCTTTAAGGTTGAAAAATGCTAAGAAAATCAAACTAAAAATATTTTTTGGTTTTTAAGGTTTTGAAATAATTTTGATAATTTTCTGGAGACTTTTCGATGTTTTGTGATTTTATAAAAATCAAACAGTGACTAAAAGGGTAAATAGTGCACAACTAGGATTAGATTGCAAATTAAATATAACTAATAGATTGCAAATTAAATATAACTAAGATTCCCTAAAATTTTGGGGAGTAGTTTTCTAACAAAATAGATATAAAAGGCTATAAACAGAAACTGAAATGAGAATTTTTTGGTTTTTCTTGGATTTTAAATGATTTTTATAAGATTTTAGGACTTTTGCATTTTTAGGGTTTTTATAAGGGATTTATAAACAAAATGGCTACTATAGATAAAACATGCAAACACACTCTAAAAGTAATTTTTGTAGAATTTTTAAGTAATTTTCGAATTTTTTATTGATTTTAAAAATAGACAGGACACTTTTTGAACTCAACAAAATCACAGTAATTAGTACACATCAACAAAAGTTGATGGTAATTTTTAGGTGATTTTTCAAATTAATTTAGTATTTATTAAATCAGATAAAAGGCATGTAATTCATCACAGCTCACAGGGATCTATGTGTAAATACTTTACATTTCTGGACCAATATCATAGCATGCTTTTAAAGCTCAAGATCATTACTGTAAAAATCCCAAATCAATCGCGCACATGCTCAATACTGGACGCACATGGGCATAAAGGCAAATATGAAAACATTTCATTCATTCCATAATGTTATAAGAGTCTAGGCAATACTATGTAAATATCCCAATACTCATGTTGGATGACACGTGCTCCAAACTGAAAGGGACTTAAATGCAAATACTAAAAACTCAGGGTCCAAACTGTAAATGTTTTGAACTACCACATTTTTTATGGACTAAAAGGAAATTCTAAAACAAGCGAGGGTTGCAAGAGAATATAGCCCTAGGGCACGTACAAGGCATGTGGGGACTCTAGCGACTCTGATCGTCCCCTTGAAAAGATCTCATGGTTCTGACGTGGTCGGGCACATGCATCTGTGATTCGTTGCTACCTTACGGATCAGACGGTTCTGAAGGCAGCACGGATGCATGGCGCAGATCTTTCCCAGACGTTGATCAGACCGTTACGAATAGGGAGTGATTATACGGTCTGGGTTAGATCAGGGGTAAAGCTCCTGATCGATGACGGAAAAGAATCCTGGATTAACTCATCGAGGGTGAACTTCAACTAGGTGAGGATGGAGATCCAACACTCTGAGGAAGGCTATAAGGTGTCCAATAAGGTCGTGGACGTGCTCTGTGTCTGGTGGGATGCTCTGATGAAGGAGCCAGCAGTCGGATGAGCGGGACATGGTTGTTTCGGCTGCAACTGCCCCGCCTAAGCAGTTGGGGCTTCAGATGATTCTCCCCACATGCAAGGGTACCTGTAAAGGGTAGGGCGACTCGAAGGGATCTCTCCGATCGGTTTATTGACTGGTACAACACGGAGATGCATAGGGGAATGGAGTTTGACCTCTGGCGAACGTGGAGGGAGTAGGTATCGGCCTTAATCTCGACCAGAGGTGACTTTAAGAGGGGGCATGTTGCGTAGGAGGATGGTTGGTGATGCGTAGCGTCGATCGAAGCGGTAGAATACGTGAGGTGGAGCTCCAACTGAAATTTTGGAACAAAGATACCACGACGGAGGAGGAAATGAAAGATGGAAACGAACTGGGAAATGCAAAGGCTAAAGTGGATACCTGAAGGTTGGAACGTGTTCATGAGCTTCAAGCGAAGATGGTCGTCGGCTTAATGGCCTCAGTCATGTTGTGGTGGACGGGGAGGCTGCTCGCGGTGGAGTTACAGCCACAAAGGTCGAGCTGCGTCGCTACTGCATCAAATCGATCTCCAAAGGGCACTCCAGACAGCTACCACTCAGCTGGCGGTGGCTAAGGGTCGAGATGGGGGTGAGGAATGAGCGCTCGCGCTAGGAGGTGGAAGAGAATATTATATAAGCAACTCGGAGGTCCAGAAAGATCAGCATGGAACAAGGAGATCTAGATAATCCTAGGGATCCGTAAGGATCACAGAGGTCCAAGGAATCACGAATCCAAGAGTCGAGGCAAGCTGTGATCGGAGTCGGGTGGGAAAATGGGGAGAACAAGCTCCATTGAGAAGGAATCGGTCCAACCCGGCTGGAAGGATGTGTTGACCAGAGGTCAACGAAGCCTCTGGACCAATCCGAAAAAAGGAATATACAAAATAATTAAAAATTCAATAAAAATAGTAAATGAATTCACAATAAAAAGTGTATAAAATAAAATCTGTTTATTATTTTTCAATCTATTTTCTATGATTTCTAATTATATTTATGAAAAATAATTTAACGTATATACAATGTATAGTAATATGTACAGGTATGGTATACCTATGTATTTTGTACAAATATTTTTATTATTTTTTTACAGAAATACCCTTATTTTATATTTTATTTATTTACAACGTATTTTTAGGAGTGCAAAATAATTTTTATTTTATTTTTACAAATTATTAAAATATACATAATAAATAAGGAATGTGATAATACACGTGTATTTTACACAATGCATGAATAATTTTATTCTTATTTTATTTCATTTTTTTCTAATTTTTATTTTATTTTATATTATTTCTAAAAATATATACAAGGGAGTAAAAATAATAATTTAATTTTATTTTGTCAAAAATAAGTATGTACAAATATAGGTAATATGCAGAACACATAATGAACCCTATCTCTCTCTACTTATTTTATTTTGCGATCAGGTCAAGGCTTGATCTTCACTTGGGGTTTGGATCACTCTGTATTTATTCTAAATACCTCATTCCTTTTTCTTTTCCTTTATTCTTTTATTTTTACACAAAACATGCTAATTATGCAATATTAACACAAGCATGCAAAATGCCAAGTTATTATATTTACAGATATTACATGATGTTTTGCCAAGAAAAAGAGCTAAAATAAAAGAATAAAGAGTGAGAATCAGATATTCATCACCCCCCTATACTTTACCTTTGCTAGTCCCTTAGCAAACACTTATTTGAAAAAGAAGTGAAAATAAAAAAGAAAAGAAAAAGAAAGAGAATCAAGGTTGATTATTAAACTTATCTACATTAAATTGAAGGATGGAGATCAGTCAGACATTTGGATTATTAGTTTGTCGGAACCTTATTGGGAAATAGGTTTAAAACTCAACAGCCTTTAAGTTCCACCATTCTATGGTCAAGACTCCTAAATAAACCAGGCCAGAACAAGTCTACATACGCAAACTCTAATGACTATGCGTCTTTCCTTGTACTGTGTAAGTGATGTGTAGCTCCCCACCTCAGAAATAACAAAGATACAGCCTCCGTCAACAAGTAACTATAATTCCCTAGTCCAGTAGCTCTTTCCTCGAGGAGTGGGGCATTCCCTTATAAGTTCAAGTTCAACCAGCTCCAGAAGAGGGGAAAGAAGAGAATGGACCATGACCAGTGTAGCCACGTATCCCTAGGAGCCTAGCTAGTGTAGCTAAGCCTCCTGCTGCAAGCTTCATGAGATGAGAATGTGTGATACAAAAGCTTTAATTTATTTGACTATATACACTCCGGCAGGCATTTTATTTTCAATCAGACCTGACCACTTTTTTGGAGTTTTTCTTGATTTTGCATTTTTTTGATGTGCATACGTACAACATATCTACATGGTACAACATATACATAAGGAGTTTTTCTTCTTGAGCCAGTAGACTATCCCTCTTTTGAAGTATTATTGCAACCCACAACTCTTGTCTTTAGACCTCAATGCTACCGGACCAGGTTGAGATGCACATCCCTCCCTAAAAGAAGATGAGAGCTTCCATCTAGAAGTACTACCCTCGTATGCTACCCCAAGCTAAATAATCATGCCTCCTCATCTTCTCATCCATGTGGAGCTATGTGTAAGTTACTGGTCCAAGTAAATCCATTGTCTCTGAGAGTCATGCGTGCGTTGTTAAGTGTTCTATTTAGGCTCATTGAGATGACATGTGAATATAGCGTAGTAGACTCAAAGAATTAAGTCACTAATGGACATGAAAAGTCTTAACCCCAATTCCTATAAGGTTCCTCTGAAGTTAGGTGGATTAAGGTCTTACCAAGCTCCATTTTTCAATTTAATTCCAGACTAGTCTAAATGTCAACTATATTTAGAAGAGTATACAAACAGACATGTGCAATTTTCAAAATATGCAAAATTTTATGAAAATTGTTTGAATGCATGGAAGGAATGCAAGTTTTTGCGAAATATTTACAAATATTTACAAACATATTTTTATTTTTGCAAAGTTTTATTTTTCAAACATTTTTCAAAAATTTTGTACTATATACATACTTTTCATACAAAAAAATTACAAAAGTTTTACATACAAAACATGTTTACAAACTTTTGTACAAAAATAGTTTTTACAAAAAGAACTATTTACAAACATGTATGTATAAGAAAGAATGCAAGAAAAACTTTAGAATTTTTATGATTTTTAGCCATTTTATCTTTTAACATACTAACACAAAGTACGAGTTATGGCTAAAGTATATATACAATATATACGACACCCCCTATACTTAGCTCGAGCGATGTCCTCAGAGTGATCAAAGAGCGATGAAAGGAAGACATAACTCGTGTTGAGTATTGGGAAGTGAAAAGAAGGATATACTACAACGACGAATAAAAGAATGCAATGAATAGAGGTCAGTGATCCCCCTATACTTAGGATCAAGTAATCCTAAGAATAGAAGCATGTACACAAGGGGAAAATCGAGGGTTAGAATGTACATGGTCTACCTCCCCTATACTTGGGGTAAAATATCCTTAAGTATAGGAAATAAAACAAAGGGAAAAAGAAACAAACCAATAATCACAAGTCTGACCCCCCTATACTTAGGGTAAAGTGCACCCTAAGTACAACATAATCAGAAGATGAAGATGGGGTGTTAGACCAAAGAATGTGCGATATGGACAACTAGATCTATACAACTGTAGAGGAAAAGTGATAATCATACATGAGATGCAAATGATGTGAGTCAAAGACCACATCTCATGCAAAATAAATAAGGGCAACATCAACGATCACCTAATCATGATCTAGACATGGCTTCAGGCGCTGACCCTTAACTCGAAAGGTGGATTCCGATGACAACTCAGATATATCAATGCTTTTGTTGTCTTGCACATTTCGGACCAAGTATGGTCCCTTCCATTTGCTCTGCAACTTCCCTGGAAATAATCTCAACCTGGCATACCTCATTAAATGTTTCAGCCAATAGGTTGCTCTGTCAACCAATGAGAACGGGAAGGCAATCATCTTGATCGTGTCCTCATCCACGAATCTGTCGTGGACGGTACTGCAAATCATTTCGAACTCCTGGAGATGGAGGTGCATCTCCTCGGTGGCAAGCCCATGGAACTTGGGCAGAAGTTGAATGGTATGGGGGCAACGCTCGAAATCGCCCAAGATCTTCGGGAGATGAATCCAATGGTGGGTGAGAGTTGCACCAGGGTTGTGCAACTACCTTATCATGTGTGGCGGCCTCGGCTCTGGCTGATCATATGGTCGTCTGTCTCCTCCTCCAGCTGTGGGTATCTCTCTACCAGCTGGTCTCTGCGGCTCTCCTCTATCGGCTCTCATCTCCGCAAGCTCTCATCGCACCTCTGCCATGAATGTTCCCTGGTCTCTGATCTGTTGTTGCATGGTCTCCAGGGAGGATAGAAGTGGGTTGTTGATGGCACCCTGATCAATTACATACGTCGAACCCAGGGGCTTCCCATCGGTGTGTTCCTCACTGCTGGCAATCTCTTAGGTCTCTACAACGGCAAAAGAATCCAACTCTGGTGCCGTCAAATGTACATAAATCTATGCTGGCCTCTGTTTTGGCTCCTCAGGATAGGTAGAAGAAGGGTGGTCGAGGGTGAACATGGTGGTAGCGAACTCAGGCTCAGAATTCAACTAGGGAAGTTTCAGAGAGCTGGTTGGGGCTCTCTGAAACTGCCCTAG
The DNA here is from genome assembly GCA_037367405.1 of Ottelia alismoides. Taxonomy (NCBI): domain Eukaryota; kingdom Viridiplantae; phylum Streptophyta; class Magnoliopsida; order Alismatales; family Hydrocharitaceae; genus Ottelia; species Ottelia alismoides. Next base: position 887,324 of record JAZKJV010005721.1, on the reverse strand, counting down.
ATGAATGGAAAGGAGTGCTCGAGAGCGGTGCTGTCAAAGGCAGCCTAAGGGACCTCCTTCCCATTATCATGATGCAGGTATTTATGACAATGAGATCTGGAATGCAAATAGGATCAGATATCAAATCTCAATTTGGGAATCCGATGCTCCCAGGAGACTGGCCCAATTCTACAGTTAGTTTTTCCAAGCTAGTATGGGTACTGACCATTTATTGGGTATCTGATCTGCCCATTTTGCTAAGGAAGTCCCAGACCGATTACCGGCTACCTGGTGAAATCCTCACTCGAGAAAAACTAACTGCAAGACTAGTAGTCTGAAAGGAGTTCAGGTATAGCTCTACCTAGTGTGCGGGTCACTCTCTCGCTGTAGATAAATCAACCAATGAGGGAGTGACTCTGCCCAAAACAAATATTTTATGGTGAAGTGTATTTTAGGGTCCAGTTTGCATTAACAGTCCCAATTTTATTTATTTTCACTTTTTGTATATTTTTATGATAAAAACAACACCTAACAAATTTTCCGATTTCCTTGGATATTTTGAGTTCAATAAAACAGGAGGAGGAAGTTGAAAAAGGCCCATGTGCAATCAAACACTATGATGCATGCAGAGATAGAAATACGTACCTGAATCCAACACTCTACATGCAGGGTGATACGTACATAAATTAGAAGACAAAAAATAAACTTACTAAATGATGCAACGGAGAAATCGACCTTAGAAGAGCAACTTATATTAATCGTGAAGAACTATAACTAACTAATCAGAGAGAGAGGCATGAGTTCAGTCTCGAAGGTCGATCGGTGTCCACCACAAATCTTGCACGCGTTGTATATAACCGCTAGCGACGTGTGGCTTCTCAGACGATTAAGTTAACTTTTTCATATTAATTATTAGCAAGGTCCAATTACATTCTATAGGAACACAATGAGCAATCAAGTGTGGGGTCTTAGCTAATTGCGTCACAATCAACAAAAATTCTAAATCTAGGGGCTAAATCCTCGTGAATCAAAAGAAAATAAAAGTGATCAAAACAAAAACCGTGAAAGATCTGGTGAGGTCCCCCGAGCACATCGATGCTCGGTGAAACAGACATCAATAATTCTAAGTCCAAAGAGAGTGTCCAAGTCCAGAAATTATTACAATAATAAGTCTGCAGAAAAATAAAACTACTCTATCCAATATAACTGTCTTCTCCTACTCTCCTGCTCCTCATCAGATGCGGGTACTCCAACAAAAAGCTAAAGCATCCTCGAGCGGTTCCTTGCATAAAAGGTAAAGCAGAAATGTGTCAGAAAATGATTATATCAAATAGAGACAAAGAAATAAGAAAAGAGATAATAAAAGAGAAGACGACTACTAAGTCGTTCGATCCCTGTCAACGGTGCCATTCTGATGACTGGCTAGGCAGCTCGGGTTAAGTAAATAAATAATCAAGGGTCGTTGCGGCATGAATCACCGAGCTAGGTCAATCAAGAAAATAAAACCACACAAAATATTAAAAACAAGTAAGCATAAATGTAAGCGATTTTGCTATTTATTTTTACCTGGTATAGCAGCCAGGGTTGAACACAAGGGGCCCGATAAAAACTACGAAGTAGTCAAATCTCATAGATGTATTTTTAGTGGTTTTCAATTTTGCTATTTTTTAAATTTTTAATAAGAAAAAAATCAACAAATAACGAAAATAAGGCAACACGCAAGGTTTTTGTATTTTTCTTTAACGTTAAAAAAATGCTCAGAAAATCAAACTAAAAATATTTTCGGGTTTTCAAGGTTTTAAAATATTTTTCTTAATTTTATGAGGATTTTCTAATGTTTTATGTTTTATAAAAATCAAACAATAACTAAAAGGCAAACAATGCACATTCAGGATTAGATTGCAAATTAAATATAACTAAAATGCCTAAAATCTTGGGGAGCAATTTTATAACAAAATAGATATAAAGGCTACAAACAGAAACTGAAATGAAATTTTTTTGGTCTTACTTGGATTTTAAATGATTTTTATAAGATTTTAGGTCTTTTGCAAATTTTAGGGTGGTTTTTATAAGGGATTTTTAAACAAAATGGCTATTGTAGATAAAACATGAAAAATTCACTAATAGTAATTTTTGTAGAATTTGTAAGGTAATTATCGAATTTTATGGATTTTTAAAAATAGACAGGACATTTTTATGGGTTTTTTATTTTTCAAAAATAAAAATACAATCAAATCAACTCAACAAAATCACAGTAATTACTATACATAAAAAAGAGCTAATAGTAATTTTTGGTGATTTTTCAAATTAATTTGGTATTTATTAAATTTGATAAAAGGTGTGTATATCATCACAGTTCACAGGGACTTGAGTGTAAATACTTTACGTTTCTGGACCAATATCATAACATGCTTTAAAAGTTCAAGGTCATTGCAGTAAAAATCCTATATCAATCACGCACATGCTCAAAACTAGACGCACAGGGGAATAAATGCAAATATGAACACCTTTCATTCCTTCCATAACACTTTAAGAGTTCAGCTATGTAAATATCCCAAAACTCACGTGGGATGGCACATTCTTCAAACTGAAAGGGACTAAAATGTAAATACTAAGAACTCAGGGTCCAAAATGTAAATGTTTTAAACTACCACATTTATTTTCTAGACTAAAGGGAAATTCTAAAACAAGCGAGGGTTGTAAGAAAATATACCCCTAGGGTACGTGCGGGGTGCATTGGGACTTTGGCAGCTCTGATCGTCCCCTGGAAAAGATCTGACGATTCTGACGTGGTCGGGGACGTGCGTCTGTGATTCGCTGCTATAGTACGGATCAGACGGTTCTGAAGGTGATGCGGATGCACAGCGTAGATCTTTCCCATACCTTGATTAGACTGTTACGAATAGGTAGTCAATGTATGATCTAGATCAGATCTAGAGACGAAGCTCCTGATTGATGGCGGAAAAGGATCCTAGAAGAACTCGTCGAGGGTGAACTTCAATAAAGAGAGGATGGAGATCCAGCACTCCGATGAAGGCTCTAAGGTGTCCAACAAGGTCTTATGTGTGCTCTGCGTCTGGTGGGATGCTCTGATAAAGGAGCCAGCGGTCGGATGAGCGGGACAGGATTGCTCCAGCTACAGCTGCAGCTTCTTCGCATGAGCCGTTGGGGCTTCATATGATTCTCCCCGCGTGCACGGGTACATGCAAAGGGTAGGGTGACTCGGAGGGGTCTCTCCGGTCAGGTTATTGCCTGGCAGAACACAGAGAAGCGTAGGGGAATGGATTCGACCTCCGACGAACGTGGAGGGAGGAGGTATCGGCCATAATCTCGACGAGAAGGTCTAGTTTAAGTGGGGACATGCTGTGTAGGAGGATGGTTGGCGATGTGTTGCATCGATCGAAGTGGTAGGATACGTGAGGTGGAGCTCTGACTGGAAAGTCGGAGTAAAGAAACCACAACAGAGGCGGAAATGAAATATGGAAATGAACTAGGAAATGCGAAGGCTTAAGTGGATACCTGAAGGTCGGAATGTGTTCCTGAACTTCAGGCGAAGATGGTCATCGGGGTAATGGCCTCAACCACGTTGTGGCGGACAGGGAGGCTACTCGCGGCGGAGTTTCGGCCACGAAGGTCGAGCTGCATCACTGTTGCACCAAACCGAGCTCCAAAGGGCACTCCAGACAGTTGTCACTCAGCTGGAGGTGGCTAAGGGTCGAGATGGGGGCGAGGAACTAGCACCACGCTAGGAGGGGGAAGATAATATTATATAGGCGAGTCGAGGGTCCAGAAAGATCGACATGGAGCACGAAACCCTAAGGAGATCTAGATAATCCTAGGGATCCACGAGGATCACGGACGTCTGAGGAGTCACAGGTCCAAGAGTCGAGGCGAGCGGTGAATGGAGTCGGGTGGGAAAATGGGGAGAACAAGCTCTGGCGAGAAGGAATCGGGTCCGACCTGGCTGGAAGGTAGCGTTGGCCGGAGGTCACCGAAGCCTCTGGACCAATCAGAAAAAAGGAATATACAAAATAATTACAAATTCATTAAAAATAGTAAATTAATTCAAAATAAAAAGTGTATAAAATAAAAACTATTTATTATTTTTTAAACTATTTTTCTTTGATTTTTTATTATTTTTATGAAAAATAATTAATGTATATACAATGTATAGTATTATGTACAGGTATGGTACACCTATGTATTTTATACAAATACTTTTATTATTTTATTTTTACAAAAATACCCTTATTTTATATTTTATTTATTTAAGCATATTTTTAAGAGTGTAAAATATTTTTACAAATTATTTAAATATACATAATAAATAGGGAATGTGATAAATACACATGTAGTTTACACAATGCATGAATAATTTTATTCTTATTTTTGTTTTATTATTTTCTGATTTTTATTTTATTTTTATACTATTTCTATAAATATATACAAGGGAGTAAAAATAATAATTTTATTTTATTTTGTCAAAAATAAGTATGTACAAATATAGGTAATATGCACAACCCATAATGAATCCTATCTCTCTCTACTTATTTTATTTTGCGATCAGGTCAAGGCTTGACCTTCTCTTAGGGTTTGGTTCACTTTGTATTTATTCTAAATACCTTATTCCTTTTTCTTATCCTTTATTTTTTTATTTTACAATAAAATGCTTATTATGCAATATTAACACAAGCATGCAAAATGCTAAGTTATTATATTTACAGTTATTTACATGATGTTTTGCCAAGAAAAAGAGCTAAAATAAAAGAATAAAGAGTGAGAATCCGAGATTCATCATTGAAGTACATGTTTCGGCAGTCCCTAAGAATGGTTCCTGAGTTACCCTCGATGAAGTGGCCTAGAATCATCTAGACTTGGACATGTAGATTTTTCATATATCCATCTTGGTTGAGCTAAGTGTTGGTTGTGAGGTTTCCAATCAACCCATTATTTCAAGAGTCGCATGGATGACAAAAAGGGTTCTGGTTAGTTACATTGAATTGACTCATGAACACAGTCTCACAGATTCTCAAGAATTAAGTCATAATGATATGAAGCATCTCAATTCCAATCCATAATAGGATTCTCTAAAATTGGATGGATTAAGGATTAAATCAAGATACAATCTTGAAACTTTATTTAGACCCGTTCAATTGTCAAAACCATTTAGAAAAATGCTAATGCAATGAGGGAATAATTTAATGGAGACAGTTTCTGATTTTAAACTTTTTATAGGATTTTCAAAAATTTTTACAAATTTTCATGAGGTTTTGAAAATATTTTTAAATTTTTAGGTATTTTGGGATTTTACAAATTTTTATGAGATTTTTTTAAAAAGTAAAAAGTTAGTAACAGAGTTAGTGTATTAGTGGTATATGCCCGGGATCCATCACGATCATCTCGTATTCATATGGTCTACCGAAGGCACCTCGTCCCAACAGCAACCTCCAGCTCAGGGAGGACAGAGCAGCCAGCAGCATGATGAATCTCGTATTCATCACTCTAAATCTCATTTATTAAGCTCAAATCCCTAAAAATCAATAGCATTTAGGCATCTATTTTGCATAATTAGCATTCATGCATGTTTCCATAAGAATTGCATTTTAGCACAAAAATCTGCACAAAATAAGAAGCCAAAAATCCAAGCCAAATTGACCTGTAAATAAGCCTAACTTCCCAGATTTTTGACACATTCATGCTAACTCCGAATAACTCAAAACCACTTCCACTGTGTACATATCATTAACAAGAATAAAGGAAAAATACAAAAAAATAACTAACCCAAATAAGTGGACCAAGAACCCAAACCCTAATTTCAGGATTTTCGGACTAAAAGCCACATATCTTCTCCATCCAGTGTCCGATTTAATCCTACTCACTTTTGAACTAATGTACATTCAATTACCTTTAAAACAAGACCAAGTTCAAGTGAATCGGAGCTCATATGTGAAAGTTGGGTTTTGGGCCTTTTTTGTACATTGTATATTTTCGCGGTTCTTGACCTTGTATTTTATGTATATATTTTCTTAAATCAATAAAAATCCAAAAAAATTAGAATTAAGTGTCTTTTATTTATCCTTGACTCTTCCATATTTTTCCGGATTTTTATCTTGTTTAAAAATGACATAAAAATTATAAAACCCAAAAAATCAAGGTATTCTATGTACATGGGATACCCCAAAAATTCACTTTGTGCAAATGATCGATTTTGGTTTTGGTGTCTTCATGAAAGTTGTAGATCTCATCGAGACGAGCAATTTTTGTGAAGAAAGTTTTTCGATCCGAGGTCATTTACTATTTATTTTTGATTTTACAAGTTAATTATTTTTTGAATTTTCTAGTGCTGACACGTGGCAGCACCTGGTGCCGCCACGTGTCAGCCGTTTTTGGCATTATTTATTATTCGTTTTATTAAAAAAAATTAAAAAAATAATTAAAAATTAAACAACTCACGTGCAGCGCACGTGCGGCATCCGCACGCGCACTGCACGTGCGCTCGCCCCGCCCCTTATTGCTCCGCCACGTGTTGCAATCGTGGCCGTCCGATCTCGGCCGATCGGACGGCCACTGCGCGTCGTCCTCCTCCGCCCACCTTTCCCAAAAATCGCCGCCCGCGATTTCCTCCGCCTCCGCCGCGAATCTCGCGCCACCATATCCCGCTCCGACCGCCGCATCTCCATCAAATCAATCCCCCGATCTCCCTCAATCCAATCTTCTCGCCAAATCGAAGCCCGATCCCCTTCCATCTACCGGCCGACTCCCTTCTCCTATTTAAACACCGCCACCGCTCCCTTGCCAAGCATCCGCTGATACACCTAGGTCACCCTCGCCGCGGTGACAGCGCCGGCGAGGTATCTTGGAGGCGAGATCCGAGCTATCTCTGGCTCGTTGCACCCACGACGAGTATCCCCCTTCGACCGTTGCTGCTCCAGCTCCGCCCCCCGGCGTCGAGTCTACGACGACTTTTCGACTATTCCGCTCCGAGTTCGCCGCCAACGCCTTCATCAACCTCCAGCAACTGCGAACTCCGCCGACCACTGGGCGCGCCACCACCTTCGTTCGTCTTCGACTCAGCGCCTACACTCCAGCTTCACCACCTTCGCGCCACCGCAAGCCACCCTCTAGGCCGTGTGTCGGCCAGAGGGAGGCCGCCGACATCATCACCACCGTCAACAACCGCCGCGACATCCACCGGAGCTCCGTGCTTCATCGCCAGCGCCCCACGCCACCGGAGCTCGCCTCTACTCCGTGATCCCACCTCGACAGCACCAGAGCCCTTCACCGGCCTCGCCTCCACCGACAACGCCTTCTCTTGGCCGTGTGTCGGCCAGAGGAAGGCCGACGCTCCTTTGCCTCCGCGTTCGCTCCACCGCCACGCCGCAACCTCCGCCTGGAGCGGCCCTCGCCCACGCCACCGGGCCAGCTCCTCCTTCTCCGACCCGCCTCCGCCGACGTCGTCAGCCGCCACGCCACTGGTGGCGCCTCCTCCGCCATCCGTGAGTCACCGGCCCTCCGCCTTGGCCGGTGCCCTCCGCTGACTTCGCTGCCGGCTGGAGAGCCAAGGCCCCCCGCACGCCCCTCGCACGTGCGTGGGGGAACGTCCCCAGCAAGCCTCATCCAGGGTCACGTGCGTGGCACGTGATCCCTGGGTAAATTTCAAGTACCCCCCCGGAGGTCTTCCATATTGCAGCTGAGTCCGAGAGCCACAGGACACGTGCGCCGCACGTGTATTGTGTGAATTTTGCAGAAGAACCCTCCAGACTTTTGGTAATTACACTTGAGTCCCCCACGGCAGTTTACTTTATTTATTTATTTTATTTATATTGCACTCATACCCCTGTGTTCCCCCTTAGTTTCGAACCTTCTCTCTACATTATTTTATTAATCTAAAAATAGCATGATGTTTGTTAATTAATTCTCTACGCTTTGACATGTTGTGGGTAATTTTGTGATTGACGGTTAATTAATAAATAATCAATTTGTGGAAAATTGCGTATTTTACCCATTTCTTTCTCTGAAATTGATAATTGATTAATCGTTGCTCTAAAAATTCCCGAAAAATCACACATTGTAGAGTTAATTATTCTTAACATTGTGCCCAAAAGGATTTGCATTTGCATGCATATTTTATCCTGTAAAAATCATTTAGCATATTTTAGTATTTAATTCTTAATAGACATTAAACCCCACATTTTTAAGGTTTAGGATTTTTCTGAGATCCCTCACCTAGTGATAGATCTCAGATAATTTTGATCCTTGAAAATACGTAGGTTTGATATTTATTAAAATTAAATATTGAAATTCATTTTGTTTGCATTTAAAAATCCCTAAAAAATTCATATTGCATCCAAAAATTCCAAAAAAATTGCAGTGCATCCATTTCATTATAATTTACATTGTGGCCAAGTTTCGTATTTTTCGGACATCATCATTTTAGTCCCTAAAATAAGGCCAAAGTTGCATCGTGCATCCTTTATCGTATTAAAAATTCCAAAAAAAAAAGACCGCCTCGAAAACCGAACTCGAACTTTGATAGACTTAATTCTAGGTTGTTCCTTTGCCTCCTTGTGATCGACCTTGGGACTTGCCCAAGTAAAATAAACATAAAACCACGAGACGAAAAATTGAATAACTTATTTGTGGTATTTTTTTGACCGTTTCCGATTGCCGCCTACAACGCACAACACGATAAAAACACATTATTAAAAGCATCATTACCGGATTCGTCAGATGGCGCCGTTGCCGGGGAGGCAAACGGCTTAGATTTTTGTCTGAAAATTTTTGTTCGGTTTTCCGCATTCGGGTAGTCTGACCCCCGAATTTTTCATTGTAAATTCCATATTTTTTTTTCTCTGCAATTTATTTTCAGTATTTATTTTGCATATTATTTTTTGAGTCGCTCTCTTACATTTTCTCTCTTATTTTTTTGCGAGGTACCTTGTACGTAGAGCGGTTTTCAATAACCGACGCAACTTCACCAAAAACCGCAATTAATTTAAGATCGAGTCGAGTCGTGAGAGAGAGTAGAGTCTAGGTTTTTATTTCCTGCATTTTTAATTTTTGCAATTTTACAGCGGTGTCCGTTTGGACTCTCGCGTGTGTAGAAAGACCTCTAAACTTTATTCTGTGGTGTGTCGTGGCCTGTTTCACTCTCCGGCGAGGGTGGGGTCCGACTTGAGTGGCGATTAGGATAGACCTGCACATACGGCTCTCAGAGCATTTATATTTTTGCTTGTGCTCGTAGGATCTTAAGCCACACTTCACTTTAATCGAGACGCACATAGATCGTTCAATTTAGCCAAAAATTTAAATCAATTCTTCCCGCTAATAGAACTTTCTGCTTAGGTGCGGTTTTTCCATCGGCTTGCATTTCATTTAGAATAATTTTTAAATTCTGTCTAGCATCCCACATGGAGATTGCGAGGATTCACTGTAAGTCTTCTCACTGAGCATTCATCATAGTTTTCCGCGTGCATCGGCTTTTCCCGAATTCCTCCCTCTTGTTTTAAAACATAACTTTAAAGGAAATTGGGACTGGACGGTAGACGTGTATTTGTGCTCATCTAATTTTTTAGTGATCACCTCATTAAAATCGGGACTGCTAAATATATCTGATTTCAAAGAACCCATAAAATCAAGAATTTTTGCGGGAGAGCAACCCCGACATTGTTTGATTTATCTTGCAGCGAGGAGAGTAACGTACACTAGGATAGAGCCCAGCTCCAAACCTAAACAGCTCGTCTAAACGGATTGCAAGATTGAATTTATCACCAACTAAAATTGAAAAGATAATAGCCGAAATCTTACGGCTTCATTGTGTGAGTTGGTGAACCCAGGGTTTGATTTGTGTTTGTATTGGTGTGCGTGAACCGATATCAAAGATCAACAGCCGCACATTTGATAACATTTTCTATCCCATACAATCATCTCTCCCATCTCTTGATTTTAATCTCATCATGGAAATTTTTCCAAATTTCAGATCCAACCCATCATTTCTCTCAACTCCTTCAAAAACGACCGATCATCACTATGAAAACAAATCTGTCTCAGTTTGGCCCAAATCAATTGCATCCTCTTCTTGCAATAATCCTCCAACATTTGTGGGAAACTTTCAACCGCAGATGACTTCGACCTCATTAAATCCTTTCTCAAATCATCCAACCACACCATCTTGGACTGAACCGTCTTATTCTCACTCTCTTGCCAATGAAACATTTCAAGATCAAAATCTCTTTAACTCCCATGACTGGCAGAGAACCCAAACCCAGATGGAAAGACATGCGCTTAATGATCATCATCGTTGGATTGACCATGACAGAACCTTTGTCAGACATGATACTCATACAGAGGACTGGACTGAACTCCTAGACACATATAAACCCTGTATGTCGACCCCAAAATATCAAGAGCTGACCAAACATGATCGAAGAACCGAACTCTACTCAGATCAAACACACATGTCTGTACCATATGAGCTGCCTCCTTCCATAAATTTTGAGGAGAAATTTTCAAGAAATGATCATATAATGGATATCCCAAGAAATTCTCCTCTCCGCATGTACAGAAAAATGGAAGACGAAATTATTGAACAAAATCCGAGTGCTCCTGTGGTTGATCATGAACAAAATTGTGAGGATAATGTTTCGAGGATAAAAACAAGATTTGAATTGATGGAGGATAGATTTCAAAAATTTGCCGACCGAGTAATCTCATTCTATGGTGGATCGGGTGTTAAACTAAATGAGGAAATGATTGGATTCCATGATGAAAATTTTGAGGATATCCAAAGACCTAGGGATGACTCTAATATCAAAACTTCTGCTCATTATTCCCCTAGGAATGACTACGCCTCTGACCCAAACTCTGAACATCAAGGCCCTTTCTCATCTAAGGAAGACACCACATCGCCACAACACACAGAAAACACAAAAAAATTTGAAAATCCAGAAAATCTCATAAAAATTGAATCTGAAGAAGATCTGAGGAATTTGGATCCAGCTTTACGGGAAGCACTGGAAAAATACTTGATTTTTGAACTTCCCATTATAAAGGCCATTGAACACTTCCCTGACCTTAAGAAATTTCTAATGGACAGATTAATCATCAAAAAGTCAGGAAGGATCAGAACAAAAACTGAAAGACATATCTTGTCAATGGCCTCCTCCTTGGTGTTGAGGAGAAAAACCAAGAGCCGCATAGTGAAGCGGTTACCTAGATTTGACTGCGAAATCAAAGACACAATTTTCACACATGCTCGTATTGATGACGATTCACCGATCAATATCCTCCCGACCTCTGTATTTCAGGAACTCAAACTCGGACCAATTCGGAAGATACGAGAGATTGTACAATTAGCCGACCGATCAATAAAAAGGCCGAGAGGAACCATTTCTGTCATCATGAAATTCCAAGGTGCTCCTCTCAAGGTAGAATTCACGATCATTGATATTGAGCATCAAGGAGAATTCTCCCAGTCTCCAATCATTCTCGGAAAACCATTCTTGGCATTGGCCAAGGCGAGTATCGATTGTGAAACGCGGGAAATAAATTTTACGGCATTGGAATCACTACGATCTGATACAGTCTTTGAGGAACCACGATTTTCTGAGGTAACCCACGAAGTCCCCAACCACCGCAAACATAAAACGGTAGAAGAGCCCTACCCCGCTGCTACACCTGAGATTGCGTTTGTTAATGAGACTATTGGTTTAGAGACTCCCCCCGATATCTCAATTCCTGCAGCTTTCTACTACGATCCTGAGACATTTGCATGGTCGCACCCTGGAGCAACATACTCTGATTATCTTGATCAAATCCTCCCAAATCAAGAGTGCACCAACATTCAGGAAACAAAGAACGAACATGTAGCCCGAACACCGACCAAGGAGAAGAATTTTAATGGCTATTCATCTGGGTACTCAAGTGAACCGACATCTTCACGAAACAAGAAAAAGAAAGTCACCTTTGATCTTTCGGAAGAGGAATCAGTTGATGATCCCTCATCAGGTCCGGAAAAGGTAGTCTACATGAGTGAAGTATGTTCAGCATCTCTAAAGCCATATCTTCGAAAGGATCCAAAATTCGATTCTCGTTGGACAACTCCCGTTCCTAATTATTATTCATCCAAAGCTGATGCTCCTACCTTCCACAAGTATACTGGAATTATTTCTTATGAGCTGACTGAGACCGAAGCATCTGAATATTCATCTGAGGACAAATCGACTGATCTTAAAAAGGAACGAAGCTTGAGGAAACAATTGAAGAAACAAAAAGACATGAACATCTGGAGTATGTCCACTTTCAAATACTATTCCTCTGAGGATAACTCTGATGATGGATATCTTTCATCCGACTCAAACACTTCGTCCACTATCCATCATGACTTTTCTGAGGATGACACTGATAATAGTTGGGAATCATATGCCTCATCTCCGACTCATCATTACGATCTCCCACCGCTGGCTCACAAGAAGATCAGCCGTAAACCGCCTTAATCATCGGCTACCCACCCTCCCTCCCGACCACATCGGTCTCCTTGTACAGCTTCTTCCTCTACTTAGGCCAAGGCCTAAGTATAGGGGGGGGGACTGATGCCATCTGTATATACCATTTTCCTCATCACATTCCGATATCTCGCTCACTCCATACCCATCCTTCTTTTATACTTAAGCTGCCAAGGCCTAAGTATAGGGGGAACCGCCACCCACCTGTATATACCATCCTCATTCACTTACCCTGACCACTTCTTTTTCTTTTCTTTTCCGCTCTTCTTCTATACTTAGACTATTCACGGTCTAAGTATAGGGGGGCGATTTTTGTAAATCCTTTTCTTTTTATTTCTGACTCTCTTACGCTTAGCCCGGGCTATGTCTTCTTTACGCTTCTTGTGCTCTGAGGACACAGCACTCGCTAAGTATAGGGGGGTCTGTATATATACTTTGTATATATTTTAGCCATACCTCGTACTTGCGCGTAAGTCTATATGTATTTACGGGGTGGGTTTTTTCTTAAAAAAAATGTGTTTTTTCCACTAACACTGACTACACCCAAAATCTTTGAAAAAAAATGGCTTCTTATTCATTTTTTGCATTAAAAAAAAAAGAAGAAAACAAACAAACAAACAACAAAAATCCTTTGCATAAAAAAAAAGAAAAAAGAAAAAAAATGTGTCTGCATTTCACACACTTGCATCTCATCAAACATCGCATTTGCATATGTGAAAAGTCTTTGGCTTCTGAACCGAGTTATGAGCCGAAACCGAGAGTGGTCTGGACTTAACCTTAATCCACCTAATTTTCAGAGGAACTTCACCGAGAAATAGGATTTTAGAGTCTTCAGGTCTTTGACTTAATTCTTTGAGTTCCACATGACAATGTACAGCGTTTGACTCTTAGTGTCCAACCTGGTCTCTTCATTCTGGGTACAACTCTGGAATAGGGAATTAATGTGTACTCTCGCACTATGCACTTAGCTCAACTCAAACATATGTCGGAAGACTGTGTAAGTTTCTTTTCTGGTAGCGTGGAAATCTAAAGACCGGAGTACGGGTTGAAATAAAGCTTCGGAAAAGGGATGGACGGCTGGGCACAATTTTTTCTAAGACCCCAAAAAATGTACGGAAACAAAAGATTCTATATCCGTAGGGGCACAACAAGATCCAAGCAGAACCACCAAAAATTCCAAATACAAAGAAGCAACTACCAAATAAAATCTGACCAAAAAGGTCCAAGCTTCCAGAAACCTGCAGATCTTGGTGGAGACTCGGCTACACTGGCCATCTTCACAAGGAGAGGTGACTACACTGGCCACCCTCCAGTTCTTTTCTCATTCTTCTATCTTCTCCCCCCAATTCGATTGTGAACACAGCGCGACAGACCTTAGAAGGAAATACCTGACTCCCCGAGGACGAGTTATTGGAGAGGAGGCTTGCACGGTAGTCCGACATTCTGGGTGGGAAGAGCTAAAATATTTCACACACAAGAGTCGGTTATTCAATGTTCAAAGAGTATACTTTGGAAGATGATTGATCTAAGATGACTTCTGAGCCGAAACTGTAGCAATGATGTGTAGAACTTGAGGGTTGTTGATTTTAAAATTCTAAGTCTCACAGAAGTTCCGACACACAAATAATCCAAAGGTTGAGTTTAGGTTCACTTTCACCTTCAGCTCATGGTCTTGGTATGGAACCCAATCTCATTTCACCTCATGGCATTTCTTTTTATGCTCAGGGACGAGCATGGTTTAAGTATAGGGGGATGATGAATCTCGTATTCATCACTCTAAATCTCATTTATTAAGCTCAAATCCCTAAAAATCAACAGCATTTAGGCATCTATTTTGCATAATTAGCATTCATGCATGTTTCCATAAGAATTGCATTTTAGCACAAAAATCTGCACAAAATAAGAAGCCAAAAATCCAAGCCAAATTGACCTGTAAATAAGCCTAACTTCCCAGATTTTTGACACATTCATGCTAACTCCGAATAACTCAAAACCACTTCCACTGTGTACATATCATTAACAAGAATAAAGGAAAAATACAAAAAAATAACTAACCCAAATAAGTGGACCAAGAACCCAAACCCTAATTTCAGGATTTTCGGACTAAAAGCCACATATCTTCTCCATCCAGTGTCCGATTTAATCCTACTCACTTTTGAACTAATGTACATTCAATTACCTTTAAAACAAGACCAAGTTCAAGTGAATCGGAGCTCATATGTGAAAGTTGGGTTTTGGGCCTTTTTTGTACATTGTATATTTTCGCGGTTCTTGACCTTATATTTTATGTATATATTTTCTTAAATCAATAAAAATCCAAAAAAATTAGAATTAAGTGTCTTTTATTTATCCTTGACTCTTCCATATTTTTCCGGATTTTTATCTTGTTTAAAAATGACATAAAAATTATAAAACCCAAAAAATCAAGGTATTCTATGTACATGGGATACCCCAAAAATTCACTTTGTGCAAATGATCGATTTTGGTTTTGGTGTCTTCATGAAAGTTGTAGATCTCATCGAGACGAGCAATTTTCGTGAAGAAAGTTTTTCGATCCGAGGTCATTTACTATTTATTTTTGATTTTACAAGTTAATTATTTTTTGAATTTTCTGGTGCCGACACGTGGCAGCACCTGGTGCCGCCACGTGTCCGCCGTTTTTGGCATTATTTATTATTCGTTTTATTAAAAAAAAATTAAAAAAAAATAATTAAAAATTAAACAACTCGCGTGCAGCGCACGTGCGGCATCCGCACGCGCACTGCACGTGCGCTCGCCCCGCCCCTTATTGCTCCGCCACGTGTTGCAATCGTGGCCGTCCGATCTCGGCCGATCGGACGGCCACTGTGCGTCGTCCTCCTCCGCCCACCTTTCCCAAAAATCGCCGCCCGCGATTTCCTCCGCCTCCGCCGCGAATCTCGCGCCACCATATCCCGCTCCGACCGCCGCATCTCCATCAAATCAATCCCCCGATCTCCCTCAATCCAATCTTCTCGCCAAATCGAAGCCCGATCCCCTTCCATCTACCGGCCGACTCCCTTCTCCTATTTAAACACCGCCACCGCTCCCTTGCCAAGCATCCGCCGATACACCTAGGTCACCCTCGCCGTGGTGACAGCGCCGGCGAGGTATCTTGGAGGCGAGATCCGAGCTATCTCTGGCTCGTTGCACCCACGGCGAGTATCCCCCTCCGACCGTTGCTGCTCCAGCTCCGCCCCCCGGCGTCGAGCCTACGACGACTTTTCGACTATTCCGCTCCGAGTTCGCCGCCAACGCCTTCATCAACCTCCAGCAACTGCGAACTCCGCCGACCACTGGGCGCGCCACCACCTTCGTTCGTCTTCGACTCAGCGCCTACACTCCAGCTTCACCACCTTCGCGCCACCGCAAGCCGCCCTCTAGGCCGTGTGTCGGCCAGAGGGAGGCCGCCGACATCATCACCACCGTCAACAACCGCCGCGACATCCACCGGAGCTCCGTGCTTCATCGCCAGCGCCCCATGCCACCGGAGCTCGCCTCTACTCCGTGATCCCACCTCGACAGCACCAGAGCCCTTCACCGGCCTCGCCTCCACCGACAACGCCTTCTCTTGGGCGTGTGTCGGCCAGAGGAAGGCCGACGCTCCTCTGCCTCCGCGTTCGCTCCACCGCCACGCCGCAACCTCCGCCTGGAGCGGCCCTCGCCCACGCCACCGGGCCAGCTCCTCCTTCTCCGACCCGCCTCCGCCGACGTCGTCAGCCGCCACGCCACTGGTGGCGCCTCCTCCGCCATCCGTGAGTCACCGGCCCTCCGCCTTGGCCGGTGCCCTCCGCTGACTTCGCTGCCGGCTGGAGAGCCGAGGCCCCCCGCACGCCCCTCGCACGTGCGTGGGGGAACGTCCCCAGCAAGCCTCATCCAGGGTCACGTGTGTGGCACGTGATCCCTGGGTAAATTTCAAGTACCCCCCGGAGGTCTTCCATATTGCAGCTGAGTCCGAGAGCCACAGGACACGTGCGCCGCACGTGTATTGTGTGAATTTTGCAGAAGAACCCTCCAGACTTTTGGTAATTACACTTGAGTCCCCCACGACAGTTTACTTTATTTATTTATTTTATTTATATTGCACTCATACCCCTGTGTTCCCCCTTAGTTTCGAACCTTCTCTCTACATTATTTTATTAATCTAAAAATAGCATGATGTTTGTTAATTAATTCTCTACGCTTTGACATGTTGTGGGTAATTTTGTGATTGACGGTTAATTAATAAATAATCAATTTGTGGAAAATTGCGTATTTTACCCATTTCTTTCTCTGAAATTGATAATTGATTAATCGTTGCTCTAAAAATTCCCGAAAAATCACACATTGTAGAGTTAATTATTCTTAACATTGTGCTCAAAAGGATTTGCATTTGCATGCATATTTTATCCTGTAAAAATCATTTAGCATATTTTAGTATTTAATTTTTAATAGACATTAAACCCCACATTTTTAAGGTTTAGGATTTTTCTGAGATCCCTCACCTAGTGATAGATCTCAGATAATTTTGATCCTTGAAAATACGTAGGTTTGATATTTATTAAAATTAAATATTGAAATTCATTTTGTTTGCATTTAAAAATCCCTAAAAAATTCATATTGCATCCAAAAATTCCAAAAAAATTGCAGTGCATCCATTTCATTATAATTTACATTGTGGCCAAGTTTCGTATTTTTCGGACATCATCATTTTAGTCCCTAAAATAAGGCCAAAGTTGCATCGTGCATCCTTTATCGTATTAAAAATTCCAAAAAAAAAGACCGCCTCGAAAACCGAACTCGAACTTTGATAGACTTAATTCTAGGTTGTTCCTTTGCCTCCTTGTGATCGACCTTGGGACTTGCCCAAGTAAAATAAACATAAAACCACGAGACGAAAAATTGAATAACTTATTTGTGGTATTTTTTTGACCGTTTCCGATTGCCGCCTACAACGCACAACACGATAAAAACACATTATTAAAAGCATCATTACCGGATTCGTCACAGCAGCAGCCCCATCACTCCCAGCCATCTCCGTAGTACCATTAGGCTCCTCGTCCCAACCATTAGGGACAACAGTGGTGGCAGCAATAGCAGCCTCAACAGTATTCTCAGCCTCCCCCTCACTACTAGCAGCCTCATTTCTAGTGAGGCAACCCATCTGGTTCTCTTGGACCTGTTTATGAGAACCTAGCCCTTGACGACCTCACCTGCCTCCTTTCATATCAGGAGGCATCCTTCCGGTGAGAGATGGACGAGTTCTGAAAGGAGATGAGGGACATCATCAAGGGAAGAGCTGTCATACCAACTCAGATCGAACCAATTTTGAACAATCTAAAGAGGAAGTCTGAGCATGTACAGTTCACAGAGACTTCTACTCCTAGTGATTCCTTGGGAAATATTTCTTTCTACATATTTGATGTTGATTTTGTGACACTTAGGAGAGGTAGGATGCCAGCCGACGACGACTCGTCTGAGCGACAACCACATAAAGATTCAGGAGTGCCAAATGAGGAGGATAGAGGTGTTCATGCTGCTTGTGGTAACAATGACACTGGCGTTGAAGCCACTAATGATGTAGATCCAGCTGGCGGTACTGAGGCCGTCGCGACTCCAGATGCAGTCGGTGGTACTGAGGCCACCATTTCTATTCCAGTTGCTGAGCCAGAGCGCAGTGTTAATGCCGCAAAGACAGATGCCATGGGTGGTGCTTCATTTCTCCTACCTTCTGTTTTGTTTCAGGATAGTGTTAGAAAAACCAAAAAAATGAAAAAAAAGACCGAAAAAATGAATAAAGGAAAGGTTTCTACATCTTCTTCGATTCCATATGTGTTAAATGTTGATGATTGTATGGATTATATTCCTTCACATACACAGGAGCCTATTCCTGACCCTCTTTCTGGATAGGGTCCAACTATCCCCTTCCCTCAAGCACTCCGCTTAGTGAAGGAGAATAAAACAGAAAATCTAAACAAGATACATCAGTTAGAGTTCAGCCAGCAGATTATTGATAGATTCCAGATTCAGCTGACTCTACAGTAGGCGCTAGAGCACATCACTCTCTTCCAGAAGAATTTGAGAGAGAAGACCACCATCCAAAGGACGAGAAGGAACCACAATGCAGAGATCCATGTGCTCACTCGTGCCACCTGCTTTGCCATCCAGAATCGATTGCCAGCCAAGAGGCCAGATGCAGGAGCTCCAGATGCTAGATGCCACATCCATGATCAGCGGTTCGATCGGACTCTATTAGACAGCGACTCTTCCATCGATCTTCTTTCGGCAGCCTTACTCGACCGATTCGAGTTTGTCCCTCTTTGATAGAGTAGGACAGTCCTTCAATTTGCTGATAGATCTGTCAAGAGGCCGAAGGGGTAGTTGGAGGACATGGTCGTCACAATTCAGGGCCTGAAATTCCCCGTGGATTTTGTTGTACTAAACATGGAGATCTTTGAGTCTGTGGCAGATATCCCCATCATACTAGGACGCCCATTCTTGGCCACATATAAGGCAATGCTCGATCATGATAACGGGAAGGTATACGTTCGCGTTGAGGGCGAGAGTGTATAAATAGAGACGATTGAGGAGACTAGAGCTAGAGACTCAGCCTACTCTGAGCAATCGAGCGACACAGAGCAGATGACATATGCAGAGCAAGACGTCCACCAAGAGTGCGACTTTGTGATTACAGATGATGAAGAAGTTTGGTCTGATCCGGTATTGATAACTGCCCCCGCACCCTAGGTTAACTCGGTCAAGTTAATTGGCCAAATTAAGTATAAGTTGTTCGTTGCAGTCGGATACGAGAGGGCTAATCAAAAACCACTTAAATCAGATTTGAGTTAATTTCAAGCGGTGAATTTTTTTTACTTGGTAGTGTCCAAGGTCGAACTCAGGGAGGCATCTGTCTCCTTAGGTGAATTTTAGCAGAGATCAAGTGTTGGATTTTAAGAGAATTATTATTTTTTTGTTCTTTTTCAATTTCTATGCAGGACACATGCAACTGGCAAGCCAATTTCAAGTTAATTCAATTAAGATATCAAATGGAATCCAAAAATTCTGAAAATTGGCCAATTAATGATGATGAAACTAAGCTACTCTAATTTTTTGGGAATTTTTAGACACAAAATGAATTTATAGTGAATTAAACATGCAGACAGGGTGATTTTCACTAATTAATTTGTAATAAATAACAGATCACATTTTTTCAGGAGATAAAAATATCCTAGATAGCTCTAATGATAAGGAATCCAGGAAAATTGACAAATCTTAATTTCAATGTGAAATGAATTTACTAAAATTAAAATAAGAAAATCACTTAACAATTTATTCAGGCCTCGATATGTGTGCAAATAATATGAAAATTTTATGCAATGTTAAGTTCACTGTCCAAGAGCTACTGTGAATTTTTGAGGATTTTTGGAATCACAGAAAATTAATTAGAAATTAAAAGGTGTCATTGGGCAAAATATTACACATTTCAACCAATTAATTCATTTAAAAATCAACTGTAATTACAAAAATATGACACGTGGCACAATAGATAGAGGACAAGTTTCTCAACAAAATGCAACTTTTGGAATTTAAAAATGATGTAAAATGCAACCTAGGGATACGTGCAAACACAGGGGTGTATATGCAATACAGGAAAATAAAATTACATAAAGCAAATATGTTGACAGGGACTTAAGTGCAATTACCTATAATGCTGGGGACTGGAGTGCAAATTCTCCACAGGGCACGTGCTCCTCACGTGGGGTCTGCTTCACAGGGACCTTGTTGTAATTATGAAAAGTCCTGAGGGCCTCTATGTAAAATTCCCAGGCCGCACGTGCTCCTCACGTGGGCGGCCTAGGCTCGGATGGCTGCGGAGGCTCGGGGCTCAGCTCGGGCGCTTTTGGAGGTCTGGAGTGAGGCTCGGGAGGCCCGAGCCTAGGCTCGGGGAAGAGGCTCGGACCAGGGCTGCGTGGCGTGCTGCGGACCCTTGGATCAAGCTCGATCCAACAGATGGCGATGAAGACTCGTGGCGAGATCTTAGGCCGTTAGATCTAAGTTGATCCAACGGCTCCTGGCTCGTGATGGAGAGGGCGACGTGGCTGACTGCCGGCCGCTGGATCAGATGATTATCCAACAGCTGTCAGCTGCTGCGGAGGTGGGACACGTGGCTCACGAAGCGCCGTTAGATCTGGAGAGATCCAACGGTTCCTGTGAAGCTCGACTGAGAGGCGACGTGGCAGGACGACACCCGTTCGATCGGGGTGATCGAACGGCAGCTGGGCTTCTCCTTCAACGGGCCTCCGCCGCCTGCGGAGGAGATGGCTTGGCTCCGGCGAAGCGGCCTTTGCTCCGCCAGTGCCTCCTCGCGTCGATGAAGCTCTCCGACTTGTTGGAGCTATCCCAATAGAATTGTGGCGCTGCGGCGAAGGTAACGGTGATCTCAGGAGTTGGAGAAGGCCGTCGGAGGTTGCTGGCGACGAAGCTCGATGGCGACTCCGCGAAGCTCCGATCAGTGAATCAGATGGCACCTGCAAGCGTTAGAGAAGGAGCCGAAGCTCGGGCGTGCACTCGTGGAGGTGGGTGGATGACAGGCGAGGCCTAAGGTGGAGGGGGATGATCTGGCGACGGTGCTCCGGCCAAGTGGCGGAGCTGGAGATCGATGGATGGTGAGATGCATCGTCGGCGGGCGTAAAGGTGACCGCAACGATGAGAGCTCCGACGCGGATCTCAGCGGAGTGAAATAAAGGCGAGAAGGTGACCGTAGGCGGCGAATAAAATGCGAGAAATCAAAAAAAATGAAATGAAGATCGATCGGGGATGGAGGCGTTCACCTGGGGATTGGAGCTCGACTTTGAGTTCCAGGTCGTCGCTCGAAGGGGCGGTGGGTCTCTAAGCTCAAGCAGCGGCTCGGCGGTGGAGAGCTGCGACTCGGCGGTGGCCGAGGATCTTGCCGAAGAAGACGGTCATCTTCGCTCGAAGAACTTGCAATTCCTGTCACCAACTGGAAGCTCTGAGCTCGGAGTATCTCTCACGGAGGGCGGATGGGTGCGACGATGGCCGGTGGTGGAGTATTTAAAGGTCGAAGGTCTCGGCCATGCTGACGATGGAGCGATGTTTAAGGAGTTCGTGGGAGAGAGATGGAGGTCGACGTGGGTGATGGAGTAGCTGGCGAGGATAAGGGATGAGTGGGGGTCATCGTGGAGGTGGTGGTGGTCGTCTACGGTGGTAGAGGCGCGACCAAGAATAGGAAGGGGGTGCCCCTCCCGCAAGGCGGAGAACGTGGGAGAGAGGGGCTCCCGAGATGGAAGACGAAGTTTCCACCGTTGGATCTTGTGATCCAACGGTGGTGATCGAAGCGGGATGGAGCGGCTGGATGTATATCTGGTCGTGGCGATCCGAGCGTTGTGAAGCGGCCACGTGGTGCAACGGGAACGGGGCATGGGCGGACGGCTGTGATGAACATCAGGAGTTTAATTGGGCGGTCCAGATGCTTGCGGGGCTAACGGCTCAGATGAAGAGAATGGAGCGTGTGATCTGATGGCGCAGAATGCGCTACGTGGCATGATGAGGGAGAGGCGCGAACGGGCGATGGAGATTATGCGGGGGTTTTGATCTGACGGTCAAAGTGAAGGGCGTACGTGGAGGCAGCTAGGCCGTTGGATCTGGACGACCATCCAACGGCTGAAAGCTGCGGCAGCCTGGGCAAGGGATGCGGGCCGTGTGGCGCAACCAGAGGGCGCCACGTTGCCTGCTGTGGTTGGCTGGACCAAAAAATAAAGGTATAGAGAAGAGTGGGCCGAATTTGGAAAAACTCATAACATGAAAGTTGTAGATCTCGATGAGATCTACAAGTTTCATGTTGACCAAAGACGGAAATGAGGTCAAATATGATACATAAATAAAGATACAAATATACATACATGTAGTATACAAAGAGGCCCAAAAACCCAACTTTCTCATACGAGCTCCAAATTGGATGAAATTAGTCTCATTTTAAAGGTCTTTTAATGTGTATTTTTTTAAAAGTGAGTAGACCTATTTCAGAGTTTGTATGAGGGACTTATGTTAATTTTCTGATCCAGGGATTCTAGGGCTTTGTTGGCTATTTTACAAGGGGGATTTTTGGCTTTCTTCCCTATATTATTAACTAAGGAGTACATATTATAATGAAGAGGTTATTTTGGTAAGTGGATATTTTACAAGGGATTTTGGCTTCTTATTTAAATGCAAATGGACTGCTAAAATGCATGTATTATGTATGCATGCGTGAATGCTATTTATGTATTATAAAGAGAAATATGCCTCTATTTACTCGGGAACAAGGCTCTATTTTTAACTTTTGAAGTGATGAATCACAGATTCATCAACCCCCTATACTTAAACCTTGCTCGTACCCGAGCAACTAAATGAAATGTAAGAGTGAAATGAGATTGGGTTCCATACCAAGGTCATGAACAAAAGTTGAAAATGGAGCTTGACTCGACCTTTGGATTAATTGTGTGGCGGAATCTTATTAGGACCTGAACTTAAGACCTAACAGACTTCAAGTTCCACAAGTCTTCTATTCAAGACTCCTCAATAGTCAGGTCAGAAAAAATCCTCAAACGCAAATTTCTGATGACTATGATTCTTACTTGTACTGTGTAAGTGAAGTGTAACTCTTCGTATCAGAAATGGCTCAGAACCAGCCTCCTCTAACAAGGTAACTCAATAACCCGGTCCAGTAACTCTTTCCTCGAGGAGCGGGGTATTCCCTTCTAAGTTCAAGTGCAACCAATTCAAGAGGAGGGGGTAGAGAAAAGAATGGACGGTGGCCAGTGTAGCCACCTATCCCGGGATGCTTGACCAGTGTAGCCAAGTCATCCAGCTGCATTTTCTTTGCTAATATACATACTCCGACAGGTATTATTTTTTTCACTTGGACCTGTCTGATTTTTTTTTGGAGTTTTTGCTTTTTTCTTTCTTTTTTTTTCTTTTTTTTAACTCATACGCGGTGCAGCATGTACATCAGGAGTTGTTCCTCTTGAGTCAGTAGACTATCCCTCTTTTGAAGCATTATTACAACCCACAGCATCCTGTCCTTAGATGTCAACACCACCAGACTAGGTTGAGATGCACTACCCTCCCTAGAGGAGGACGGATGTTTCCACCCGTGTGCTACTCCAAGCTAAAGGATTCTACCTCCTCACCACCTCATCAATGAAGAGCTACGTGCATTGTGCTTGTCCAAGTTAGGTCATTATCTAAAAGAATCCTGCGTATGCACGAGATATTCTACTTAGACTAATCAAGATGACATGTGAACATAGACTTGCAGACTCAAAGAATTAAGTCACTTGACCTGAGAGAAGTGAGGTCGAGCCCCTTTAACCTTCAGGTGACAGCTGCAAGAGAAGAGTCGAGCGACGACAACCTCAAGGCGAGATCCGCGGCTTCACCATTGCCGTGTCGCGAGATCCAATTGGACTCGCTCAGCTTCGAAGGACTCTGCCATCCTTCTCGAGGCCACGACGAAAGCCGCACGATGCGGCTTCATTTTAGGCGATCCACAGGTAAGTATAATCTCCTTTCCCGTGTCGTTTTATTTTTTATCTAACAAATTGTCTTCCTTGTTTTTTTTATAATCATCACATCAAAATCACTACACTACCATCATCACAATCACCACACCACAATCAACATCATATTTTTTCCACCAAATCATTTTCATCAATCACCACTTTTTATATTCCCTGCTTACAAAATATAAAAACAAGAAAAAATTGCAAAAAAAACAACACAAAAAATAATAAAAAAGAAAACAGGAGCTTGGACGGCCTCCCCACATCTCCTCCTCGGCGCCGCCGACCACCTCCGCGGCATCCACCGCCGGACCACCGCCGACGACGGCCATCACACCACCGCTCGCGCATCTGACCGCCCCTCCAGCAGCAGTCGCGCGCCCTCCGCTAGCAGCAGGAGGCTGCCCAACGTCGGTCGCCCGTCTCCGCCACCCCAGCAGCCCCCGCTCCTGGAGCGCTCTGCCGCCGGCCATCAAAACCGCCCTCCACGCGCACAGGTCTCTAGAAGCCCCACCGTCGGCCGCGCGCCTCCTCCGTCCAGCGTAACACCTGCGGCGCGCTGATCTCCACCATCTCAGCCGCGCACGCCCCCTCGCCGGTGCTCCTTCTTCCTCGCGTGCGCGGCTGCCTCCGACGCCGCACGGCCCGCCCACAGCCGCTCGCCCATCTCCAAGCGCCTCGCCGCCCCTCCGCGTCCAGCGAGCGTGCCTCCTCCTCGCGCAGCGCGCGCACAGCCGTTACGCGCCGTCGCCCACTACGCGCCCCATTTCCGACCGCCCGCGCCGCCCTCCGTGAGAGATACTCCGAGCTCGGAGCTTCCAGTTGGTGACAGGAATTGCAAGTTCTTCGAGCGAAGACGACCGTATTCTCCGGCGAGATCCTCAGCCACCGCCGAGTCGCAGCTCTCCACCGCCGAGCTGCTGCTTGAGCTCAGGGACCCACTACCCCTTCGAGCGACGACCTGGAACTCAAAGTCGAGCTCCAATCCCCAGGTGAACGCCTCCATCCCCGATCGATCTTCATTTCATGTCCTTAGATGTCAACACCACCAGACTAGGTTGAGATGCACTATCCTCCCTAGAGGAGGACGGATGTTTCCACCCGTGTGCTACTCCAAGCTAAAGGATTCTACCTCCTCACCACCTCATCAATGAAGAGTTACGTGCATTGTGCTTGTCCAAGTTAGGTTATTATCTAAAAGAATCCTGCGTATGCACGAGATATTCTACTTAGACTAATCAAGATGACATGTGAACATAGACTTGCGGACTCAAAGAATTAAGTCACCTGACCTGAGAAATCTTAACTCCAGTTCCTATAAGGTTCCTCTGAAATTAGGTGGATTAAGGTCAAATCAAGTCCATCCTCAATATCTACTCATAACTTGGTTCAGAACCCACTAGCTTTCCACATTGCATATGCAAGATATGCAGATGAGAGGTGCGGATGACATGCTATGAATGAAATGCAAGACATTTTTTTTGAAATGCAAGGATGATATGCAAGAGTAAATAAGAAGCCTTATTGGTAACAAAAAAATTTATTATTTACAACAAGTTTGTAGTTTACACATAATATACATAGTATACAAGTTTTTTTTGGTATACATCCTATTTTACAACAAATTTTACAACTTCTTATACAAGTATTATACAACAAGTATAATTTTTTTTTCAATTTTTACCCACCCGTAATTATTACAAAATAAATACAAAAGTACGCGAAAATACATGAAAGTACGAGCTAAGGGTAAAGTATATATGTAATATATACACGCCCCCCTATACTTAGCGTGTGCTATGTCCTCAGAGCACGAAAAGCGAGGAAAAAGACATAGCTCGTGCTAAGCGTAGGAGAGCTAAAATAACAAAAAGTATAGAAGTCGTCCCGCCCCCCTATACTTATGCTCTGGCAGCTTAAGTGTAGAAGAAGATCAGAAAGTGGGGCGGACGAGGTCAAGGAGAGAAGTGGATGAATATACAATGCGGGCATCGGTCCCCCCTATACTTAGGCTCAGGTCAGCCTAAGTATAGGACGGAAGTGAGTATGAGGACCAATGTGATCTGGAGAATGTACAAAGAACCGACTCAAGTGACTCCTCCCCCCTATACTTAGGATCTGGTCATCCTAAGTATAGTCCAAGATAGTGATGTAATGAGACGGGGATGAGTTACTAGAGTCGCGGGAGAAAGGATAGGATGTACAAGAATAATGATATATACAGATGAGTCGGTCTGAATCTTTCGAGATGCTGCGGATGGCTGGAGTTCACTGCTGCAAGGTCTCATACGCAGCTCGAGGTGTATCTGTTGTATCTGTCTCGCACATGAATACAATCTCCTCAACATGGACTAACTACTCATTGGATTCGACGAAGTGCTTCAACAGTTGTCCATTCACTAGGAATGTCGGTGCGTCATCTGCGAGATCTGAGATCTCGACACATCCACTATCATGCACCGTACGGACGACAAATGGGACTGTCCACTTAGACTTCAACTTGCCTTGGAAAATCTTCAGCCTAGCATTGAACAACCATACCTTCTGTCCAGAAACAAAGGTCTTTCGTCTGATATATCTATCATGCCAACGCTTCACCTTGTCCTTGTACACCAAACTGTTGTCGTATGCGTGGTTTCTGACTTCCACAAGCTCATTCAGATCCATGTCTCTCTGCTTCTATCCCAGGTGCGTGTTCCAGTTGACCTTCTTGATTGCCCATTCTGATTTGTACACTAACTCTGCGGGCAAATGGCACGGCTTTCCGAATACCATTCGGAATGGGGAGGTGCCTAACGGTGTCTTGTAAGCCGTCCTATACGCCCAAAGGACTTGATCCAAGATCTGAGACCAGTCCTTCCTGTCCGGGCGGACAAGCTTTTGCAATATGGTTTTCACCTCTCGATTCGACACCTCAGCCATACCATTGGTTTGTGGGTGGTAAGGACTTGCGTCACGGTGTTCGATGCCGTAGTCCTTCAGGAGTTTCTTCACCTCCCGATTCACAAAGTGGCTACCCCCGTCTGATATCATCATTTTGGGGATCCCGAACCTAGAGATGATGTGCTCTCTAATGAATTTACAGACAGTTCTGCTGTCTGCAGCTTGGGTCGGGATAGCCTCCACCCATCTGGATAGATAGTCTACCGTAAGAAGGATATATTCGAACCCGTGGCTAACAGGGAATGGGCCCATGAAATCGATGCCCCAGGCATCAAAGACATCACAAATGATGACCGACTGCATTGGCATCTCATCCTTGGAACCTACGGTTCCTCCCATTCTCTGGCATACTGGGCACGACTTCGCGAAGGCGGTGGCATCGCGAAACAAAGTCGGCCAGTAGAAGCCACATTGAAGTACCTTCCATGTAGTCCTCTTCCTGGAGTGGTGTCCTCCTGCCTCTAAGTTGTGGCATAAAGAAAGGACACTCTGGTATTCCTCCTGAGGAATACATCGTCTCCAGACACAATCTGGTCCTTCAAAGAAAAGGATCGGATCCTCCCAATGGTAGTGTCTAGCGTCCGACTTCAGTCGGTCGATTTGGCTCTTGGGCCAATCTTCGGGAACTTTCTTGGAGACAAGATAATTCACGATATTGGCGTACCATGGGAGTGAGTCGGTAACAAAAATCGACTCGTCAGGGAAGGAGTCTCGAATTGGTGAAACCTCGGAAGTATTACGATCTTCGAGACGAGAAAAATGATCGGCCACTACATTTTTCTTTCCAGGTTTATCACGGATGTCCAAGTCAAACTCCTAGATTAGTAAAATCCATCGAAGAAGACGCGCCTTCGCGTCTTTCTTCTCCATCAAGTACCGTAGTGTCGTATGGTCAGTGAACACAGTTACCTTGGATCCGATTAGGTGAGATCTGAATTTGTCCAAGGCAAACACTACCGCAAGCATTTCCTTTTCCGTAACTGTATAGTTACGCTGAGCAGTATCAAGCACCTTGCTTGCGTAGTGAATTGCAAACGGGACGTCATCTCTTCTTTGTCCCAACACAACCCCTACAGCATAATATGAGGCGTATGTCATGATCTCAAAAGGTAGAGACCAATCTGGGGCTTGTAGGATGGGTGCGTCCATAATCATTCCTTGCAAAAGCTTAAAGGCCTCAAGACATTTGTGATCAACAACAAACTCCATGTCTTTGCCTAAAAGCTCAGTTAGCGGTCAGGCAATCTTAGAAAAATCCTTAATGAATCTCCGATAAAATCCAACATGCCCGAGGAACGACCGCAACTGCTTTACGTTGGTTGGTGGCTGGAGTCGTCTGATCACATCCACCTTGGGAGGGTCAACCTCCATTCCTCTCTTGGAGATGACATGCTCCAACGCTATGCCCTCCGTCACCATGAAGTGACTTTTCTCCCAGGAGAGCACCAGATTAACCTCACAACATCTTTTGAGGACTCGGTCCAGGTTCCTAAGATAGGAATCGAAGGAATCGTCGTGGACCGAGAAGTCATCCATGAAGACTTCCAGGAATTCGTCGACCATTTCGGCGAATACAGCAATCATGCACCTTTGGAAAGTACCTGGAGCATTGCATAGCCCAAAAGGCATGCGCCTGAAAGCATAGGTACCAAAGGGGCATGTAAACGTCATCTTTTCCTGGTCCTCTGGAGCTATGGCTACTTGATTGTAGCCCGAGAACCCATCTAAGAAGCAGAAGAACTCTTTCCCCGCTAGTCTCTCTAAGATCTGATCAATGAACGATAGGGGGAAATGATCCTTCTTCGTCGCGGCATTCAGGCGTCTGTAATCCACACAGACGCGCCATGACGTGGGTACTCGCGTCACGATCTCCTCTCCATCCTCGTTGGTGGTCGTCTGAATTCCCGACTTTTTCGGGACAACATGGATTGGGTCCACCCACTTAGAGTCGGAGATTGGGTAAATGAAACCCGTGTTGCACCATTTTTCTATCTCCTTCTTCACGACCTCTCGTAAATTTGGATTCAACCGGCGTTGGAATTCACGAGAGGGTTTGGCTTCATTCTCCAAGTAAATATGGTGCGAACATAGAGCAGGATTTATCCCGTGGATATCGGAAATGCTCCAGCCTATTGCCTTGCGGTTTTTCTCCAGGATCTCTAGCAAGCGAGATTCCTGCTCCTCGGTCAATCGCGAACTGATGATGACCAGAAATTTCTTATCCTGACCTGCAAGGAAGGCGTATTTTAAGGTTGTGGGCAAGGGTTTGAGCTCAGGAATAATGTGATCGTCTAAGAAGTCTGGCTGAACCTGATCTGGTTCAGTGTTGGAAGTGGCTGGATCATTCTCTGTGATAGCTGCCACCAAGTTCGGCTCTGGATTCAGATCGTCAAAGGTCTCCATATGATCTACAAACGCCTCGTCCGACTCGTCATCCTCATCTTCCGATTGTCCTAGAGATGTAAGGACCGACAGGCCCAACTGGGCCTCTACGTCATCGAAGATGTAGGGCGATGCAGGCTCAGAGCTGTACTCGTTCCTGAGGATCTCGCAGACTGACTCATGAACTGGATCATCTTCGGAGGAGATAGACGCATCGGTGCTGGCTGGGTTCTGTCTCCATGGCCCAACTAAGTCTACATGCTCGCAGTCTGTTCCGGTAGAAGAGTACTCGGTGCTGGATTCTGAATCCGGTCTCTGCCATCTTGTCTGCTTCATTTCAAGTTCCTCATCTCCGACTGGAGTTTGGAACAGAATTTTCCCGATCATATAGTCAAATAAGGCCCCTGCTGTTCTGAGGAAGGGCCTACCTAGAATGATCTGGGAATCTCTCCAATTACGAGGGGTTTCTATATCCAGGACAGTGAAGTCCACCATATATTCTTGCCCCTCGACTTTGATCACAATGTTCCTTAACTCTCCTTGGGACCTCTTGGTTGATTTATCAGCAAACTGTAGAAGAGCTCTGGATTTCCTAAGAGGTCCGAGATTAAGCCGCTCATAGAGGGCTGTAGGCATCAGATTGATTGAGGAACAATTGTCCAGGAGAGTGCGTGCAAATGCGATGTCATCAACATGACTCACTACATAATGTGCACCCATGTCTCTTCGTTTCCTTGGAAACGAGTTCTTTATTGCACAAGTCGTGGCTACTGATAAAACGTATTTCTCAACACGGCTTTTGGTCTTCCTGCTAACAATAGTAGGTGTGCATCTCACCTTAAGGTATTTTTGGAATGCAGGGGT
Source organism: Ottelia alismoides (assembly GCA_037367405.1). NCBI lineage: Eukaryota > Viridiplantae > Streptophyta > Magnoliopsida > Alismatales > Hydrocharitaceae > Ottelia > Ottelia alismoides. The sequence continues at coordinate 857,095 of JAZKJV010005721.1, read as the reverse complement.
CATTTCTACGAACTTGTCAAAGGGGATTGTGACCTTGATGTGTTTATTGCAGAACTCTGCCATCTCAGGGTCATCTTTTTGGATTTTTTTGGTTTTCTTCTTTCCACCCTTGAGAGCTCGGGGGAAAGGGATTATTGACTCTAACTCATGTTCGGAAACTGAAAGATTTTGATTAACTTCTGGAACTGAGTTCTTTACATGGCGCTGACTCTGAAACAAATTAGGACTCTGACTCTGACTGAAATGAAAATGCTGGGGCGAAACCGGTGATGCTTCTTCCGCGACTGCTGGACGATCCTCCTCAGATGGAGGTGCGGGCTCTTCATCGGTTTCGTTGGACTCCATGCGGATGCGAGAATGTTGCTTTGAGGACTCAGATATCCTCTTCTTCTGCCGGCGATGGTGGTGGTGATGCTCCTCCTTTTCTTCCTCCGAGTTCTCCTCAGGAAGAGTCTCGGAGGCTCCTTCCTTCTACGCCCGTGCCCGATCAGGTATGGTCACGGTCCTTCCGCTCCTGAGAGACATATGATTTACATTATCGTACGAAAGGATCTCATGTTCAGATAAATAATTATCTGAATAATATACCTGATCTCGAGGTCGATTCTGGCCATGGTGTAAGCTGTTCGGGTTGGCCTGAACCTGTACGGCAATTGGGGTCTTTGGCGCCATCTGTTGGTCCTGGGTACGAGAGACCCGATTGATATCGGTTCTCATGTCCAGGTAGTCATTCTGCATCTGTTGGACCCTATCAGACATGGTCTGGATCACCAAGGTGAGAGACTCCAATTCGGTGGGCTGGGCTTGCTGCTGTGCGGACGAGGTTCGGTAGTGGCCCTGCTGGCCATGCCGATACTGCTGCTGCTGGTGGGACGGTGCTGGACCCTGTTGATATGTGCGTTGCTGCTACTGGTGCTGTTGAGGCTGGTACACTTGTTCTGGCCTGGACTGAAAGCGCGGTGCAGGGACGGAGCTGGTTGCTTGGTAAGCTGGGGAAGGTCGGTGAGGCTGACCATTCCCCATCCCCGACTATCTACTGACGGGGTCGCTGTTGTACCACAGCCCGTTAATCTCGAACACCTGCGGAGGGTCCTCGTATCCGTTCTCTGTTTGTGGGGGTGCATGCTGGTCCTGCTGGGTGTAAGTCTGATCCTCCACCCAGCCACTGTGAGGCCCCGGTGCCTGCTCCTGCACAAGATGGACTCGATGCACAGGTGCAGGTGGCGCAGAAGGGGCAGGTAGCTTCATCTTGGCTACCTTCTCAGTGAGTTCCTCCACTTGCTTTGGTATACGCGAGAGAGACTCAAGATCAGTGACCCTCTTGTGGATCTGCTCGACCATGGTAAGCTTGTCGGCAATCATCCCCATGCTGGGGATGAGGTCCTCGGTCAGATCTGCTACAGTCCTTCGGGTTGTCTCATTGGATAGGATTGAGGGAGACAACGTGTAGGCCCTGGTGGCCTGTGACCTGCCGGTTTCCGCCATCTGCTCCAAGATCTTCCATACTGCGTGCTCGTTTTTGTTCAGATAGCTTCCTCCACAGGAGGCACTAACTAACCCCTGCATCTCCGGGGTTAGACCACAGAATAAGGTCTGGACTAAGATCGCCTTCGAAATGCCATGGCAGGGGCATTTCTGCACTAAGTCATTGAACCTATCCCATGCATCATGGAAGGGTTCACTAGGTCCTTGGGAGAAACTGGCGATCTTTGTTCTCATTTGATTAGTCCTACTGAGAGGGTAGAACTTTTTCAGGAAGAGGTCCTTGAACTGCATCCAGGTAGTACATATTACCCCTAAGTTCTTCAGCCAATGAGCAGCCTTATCTCCTAAGGCAAAAGGGGTGGCCTTCAGTCGAATATAATCTTGGCCAACATTGGGATGGCTAAGATTGTTGCAAACCAGCTCAAAGTCACGGAGGAAAGTGTATGGTTCTTCATTTATGTTTCCATTGAACTTCAGAAGCAGACTAAGGAAGTGGGGCTTCAGCTCAAATGCCTGGGCGGGAACCGCTGGTGCTAACCAATTCTGAATCTCGTTCTCCGCCGGGTTGTAGGTATCGACCATTGGTCGGTCGATTCCTCCAGCTACTATAATATGTCCCATCTGCGCTGTGAGATTTGCATTCTTCTGTTCGGCTTCGGCAAGACGAGCAAGAATCTGTCGGATTTGTTCCTCATCCGGTGGCATCTTTGGCGGCATCTTGTCCTCTAGTCCTGGGTGAGAAATGAGATTGGTGTCAGAGGACAAATCAAGGAAGGGATTACCGAGGCAATGGTCTTCCTCGGTAATCTCGGAGGAGATGAAAGGGTTGGTTTGAGAGTAACCACCCTGAGTGTGAGGGAAGCAAGACTCAAGAGGGTCATGAGTCCTGGGTGGTCCAAGGTGCGCTTGGACCGATGAAGATGAGTTACTTGGGGGACTCATAGAGAGATCGGTAAATAACGCGTCGAGATCTCCCCAGTTGCTCATCTTGATATGGCGAGAAGAAGATAGGATTTTACTCCTGCCTGAAGCAAACAAATCAATCCAAGACCATGGGTTCACACTCAACACAGTGAAGGACACGAAATCGAGTCCAATTAATCTTGTGGTTTTTAAATGTGATTTTTCAAGCAAAAATAGCAAGGATTACGTGGCCTATAGGGAAGTCGGCTCAGAGCCGGATGCGTCTTCCCTGTTTAACCTGTCGTCTAAGATACCGCCGGTCCTTCCTTTCTTCACTCCTATCCCAAGTCGATGGATTCAATGACCACACCCCTATCTACCTGCAAGCAGGCGGAGGCTGACAAGGCCGGAACTTCACCCCGGGGGGTTACTGGCAACTTGTCGCAAAGTACCGCAATTTCGCCCCTATCTACCTAAGACAGGCGGAGGCTACTTGGTACTAGTCAATGAATCTAAAATTATTCGACTTGTGATATTTGCTAGGATCAGTCAGAACGTGATATGAAAGGCAGGGATTTGGGCTCTGCCTTAAGGTGTTCACACACACTCAAGTACCCTCACTCAGCCTGAAAACAAGGTCGGGGATTAATCTACCGCAAACAATTTTCAAATTTTATTCCTTTTTTTTGTCAATAATGTTAAGCAGTCCCGGTTTTAAGTTAGGTTCTCACTGATTAAGTCCAACCACACAGCACGCCTATCGGATAGTCCCAATTTCTGTTTAATTAAATGTGATAAATCAGAGGGAGAAATCGAGAAAAGCCGATGCAAGTTAAAATAGTGACGTAATGCTGAGTTCAGGAGACTTACAGTGATCCCTTCGCTTTTTTTATGCAGGATGCAAAATAGAATAGAAAACTTTATCTAAATGCAAATGCAAGCGATGAAAGCCGCTCCTAGACAAGCAGTTCTATTAGCGTGAAGAACAGGTTATTTTGGCTAAGTCCTGCGGTCTAAGTGCGTCTTTTAAGTGAGTTGTGTGGTCCTAATGATTACGAGCACAAGCAATTCCTAGATTGGCTTGGGGAGCCGCTAGTGCAAGCTAATTTACATTCATCCACACAGCACACGGTGACACAGTTCCACTATACTTACACGCGCGAGAACCCAAACGGGAACCGCTGGAAATGATGCAAAAAAAGAAAATGAAATAAAAATTTAAATTACAAAGCCTCTCTTTCACTCAATAAAGTTAAAATGCTAGATCCTCGAAGCGTCGTCGACTCCTCGCATTCCTCGCACAAGAACAAATTGAGGTCAGAGAGTGACACAAAATTAAAATAATGCAAAGAAATAAAAGAGAGAGAAAATAATTACAAGAAAACCGGGGGTCAGACTACCCGGGGAAAGAAAATCAAACACAGAGAGTATCACTAAAAATTAACCTAAGCCGTGCCTCCACGGCAACAGCGCCATTTTGATAACCACCCCGCACCCTATGTTAACTCGGTCAAGTTAATTGGCCAAATTAAGTATAAGTTGTTCGTTGCAGTCGGATACAAGAGGGCTAATCAAAAACCACTTAAATCAGATTTGAGTCAATTTCAAGCGGTGAATTTTTTTTTACTTGGTAGTGTCCAAGGTCGAACTCAGGGAGGATCTGTCTCCTTAGGTGAATTTTAGCAGAGATCAAGTGTTGGATTTTTGGAGAATTATTATTTTTGTTCTTTTTCAATTTCTATGCAGGACACATGGAACTGGCAAGCCAATTTGAAGTTAATTCAATTAAGATATCAAATGGAATCCAAAAATTCTGAAAATTGGCCAGATGATTAATGATGATGAAACTAAGTTACTCTAATTTTTTGGGAATTTTTAGACACTAAATGAATTTATAGTGAATTAAACATGCAGACAGGGTGATTTTCACTAATTAATTTCTAATAAATAACAAATCACATTTTTTTCAGGAGATAAAATTATCCTAGATAGCTCTAATGATAAGGAATCCAGGAAAATTGAGGTGAAATGAATTTACTAAAATTAAAATAAGAAAATCACTCAACAATTTATTCAGGCCTCGATATGTGTGCAAATAACATGAAATTTTTATGCAATGTTAAGTTCACTGTCCTAGAGCTACTGTGAATTTTTGAGGATTTTTGGAATCACAGAAAATTAATTAGAAATTAAAAGGTGTCACTGGGCAAAATATTACACATTTCAACCAATTAATTCATTTAAAGATCAACTGTAATTACAAAAATATGACACGTGGCACAATAGATAGAGGACAAGTTTCTCAACAAAATGCAACTTTTGGAATTTAAAAATGATGTAAAATGCAACTTAGGGATGCGTGCAAACACAGGGGTGTATATGCAATATAGAAAAATAAAATTACATAAAGCAAATATGCTGACAGGGACTTAAGTCCAATTACCTATAATGTTGGGGACTAGAGTGCAAATTCTCCACAGGGCACGTGCTCCTCACGTGGGGTCTGCTTCACAGGGACCTTGTTGCAATTATGAAAAGTCCCGAGGGCCTCTGTGTAAAATTCCCAGGCCGCATGTGCTCCTCACGTGGGCGGCCTAGGCTCGGATGGTTGCGGAGGCTCGGGGCTCGGCTCGGGCGCTTCTGGAGGTCTGGAGTGAGGCTCGGGCGGCCCGAGCCTAGGCTCGGGGAAGAGGCTCGGACCAGGGCTGCGTGGCGTGTTGCGGACCCTTGGATCAAGCTCGATCCAACGGATGGCGGTGAAGACTCGTGGCGAGATCTTAGGCCGTTAGATCTAAGTTGATCCAACAGCTCCTGGCTCGCGATGGAGAGGGCGACGTGGCTGACTGCCGGCCGCAGGATCAGATGATTATCTAATGGCTGTCAGCTGCTGCGGAGGTGGGAAATGTGGCTCACGAAGCGTCGTTAGATCTAGAGAGATCCAACGGTTCCTGTGAAGCTCGGCTGAGAGGCGACGTGGCAGGATGATACCCGTTCGATCGGGGTGATCGAACGGCAGCTGGGCTTCTCCTTCAACGGGCCTCCGCCGCCTGCGGAGGAGATGGCTTGGCTCCGGCGAAGCGGCCTTTGCTCTGCCAGTGCCTCCTCGCGTCGATGAAGCTCTCCGACTTGTTGGAGCTATCCCAATAGAATCGTGGCGCTGCGGCGAAGGTAACGGTGATCTCAGGAGTTGGAGAAGGCCGTCGGAGGCTGTTGGTGACGAAGCTCGATGGCGACTCCGGCGAAGCTCCGATCAGTGAATCAAATGGCACCTGCAAGCATTAGAGAAGGAGCCGAAGCTCGGGCGTGCGCTCGTGGAGGTGGGTGGATGACTGGTGAGGCCTAAGGCGGAGGGGGATGATCTGGCGACGGTGCTCCGGCCAAGTGGCAGAGCTGGAGATCGATGGATGGTGAGATGCATCGTCGGCGGGCGTAAAGGTGACCGCGAAGATGAGAGATCCGACGCGGAGCTCGGTGGAGTGAAATAAAGGCGAGAAGGTGACCGTAGGCGGCGAATAAAACGCGAGAAATCAAAAAAAAATGAAATGAAGATCGATCGGGGATGGAGGCGTTCACCTGGGGATTGGAGCTCGACTTTGAGTTCCAGGTCGTCGCTCGAAGGGGCGGTGGGTCCCTGAGCTCAAGCAGCGGCTCGGCGGTGGAGAGCTGCGACTCGGCGGTGGTCGAGGATGTCGTTGGAGAAGACGGTCGTCTTCGCTCGAAGAACTTGCAATTCCTGTCACCAACTGGAAGCTCCGAGCTCGGAGTATCTCTCACGGAGGGCGGATGGGTGCGACGATGGCCGGTGGTGGAGTATTTAAAGGTCGAAGGTCTCGGCCATGCTGACGATGGAGCGATGTTTAAGGAGTTCGTGGGAGAGAGCTGGGGGTCGACGAGGGTGATGGAGTAGCTGGCGAGGATAAGGGATGAGTGGGGGTCATCGTGGAGGTGGTGGTGGTCGTCTACGGTGGTAGAGGCGCGGCCAAGAATAGGAAGGGGGTGCCCCTCCCGCAAGGCGGAGAACGTGGGAGAGAGGGGCTCCCGAGGTGGAAGACGAAGTCTCCACCGTTGGATCTTGTGATCCAACGGTGGTGATCGAAGCGGGATGGAGCGGCTGGATGTAGATTTGGTCGTGGCGATCCGAGCGTTGTGAAGCGGCCACGTGGTGCAACGGGAATGGGGCGTGGGCGGACGACTGTGATGAACATCAGGAGTTTAATTGGGCGGTCCAGATGCTTGCGGGGCTAACGGCTCAGATGAAGAGACTGGAGCATGATCTGATGGCGCAGAATGCGCCACGTGGCATGATGAGGGAGAGGTGCGAACGGGCGATGGAGATGAGGCGGGGGTTTTGATCTGACGGTCAAAGTGAAGGGCGTACGTGGAGGCGGCTAAGCCGTTGGATCTGGACGACCATCCAACAGCTGAAAGCTGCGGCGGCCTGGGCAAGGGATGCAGGCCGCGTGGCGCAACCAGAAGGCGCCACGTGTCCTGTTGTGGTTGGCTGGACCAAAAAATAAAGGTAGAGAGAAGAGGGGGCCGAATTTGGAAAAACTCAAAACATGAAAGTTGTAGATCTCGATGAGATCTACAAGTTTCATGTTGACCAAAGACGAAAATGAAGTCAAATATGATACATAAATATAAAGATACAAATATACATACATGTAGTATACAAAGAGGCCCAAAAACCCAACTTTCTCATACGAGCTCCAAATTGGATGAAATTAGTCTCATTTTAAAGGTCTTTTAATGTGTATTTTTCTAAAAGTGAGTAGACCTATTTCGGAGTTTGTATGAGGGACTTATGTGTATTTTCTGATCCAGGGATTCTAGGGCTTTGTTGGCTATTTTACAAGGGGGATTTTTGGCTTTCTTCCCTATATTATTAACTAAGGAGTACATATTATAAGGAAGAGGTTATTTTGGTAAGTGGATATTTTACAAGGGATTTTGGCTTCTTATTTAAATGCAAATGGACTGCTAAAATGCATGTATTATGTATGCATGCATGAATGCTATTAATGTATTATAAAGGGAAATATGCCTCTATTTACTCGGGAACAAGGCTCTATTTTTAACTTTTGAAGTGATGAATCACAGATTCATCAGGTATCACGAGCTCTTATCGCACCTTCAGCCACTGCAGATGTACAGATTCTAGCATATGAGAGTTCGGATAGCACACTCTTGGTAGAGGACATCGCTTAGCGTATGTTTTCATTCCTCCGCAATCAATGGAACTATCTGCCTGGGTTGTCGGGGTTAATATCACACCCAAAGGAGGAAAGGATAATGATCATACCAAAATGATTTTATAATGTCTGAGGCAAGTGCTTGTATCTCAACCATACACCACAAAGATTTGTACATGGGCATATGGCACATGTCTAGGAATTTGGGTTATATCATTATGGTTGCATCCTTACCCACTATTTCTGGAGGTAAGTACTAGCAAGCAATGAGGGGGTTACTGTCCTCAAAACAATGATGATGTGGTCAAATTTTTTGAAAAGTGTTTAAATTTTTTGTTAACTTTTTAATGCATATTGGGAATATTTTTGGAGTTTTTGACTTATTAAAAATAAAAAATGATTAAAATATGAAATGAAAATAGTTATGAAAGAATGAGTTAATAGGAGTATAAGAAGATTTTTGTATATTTTTATATGAGTTTTTGCTATTTTTAATTCATGTTAACTTGCATAATTTAATGTAGATGCACAGGGGTATAATTGCAAAGAAAAGTAATTTTGGGACCAAATGAATACCAATAATTAAGTACAGAGGCCAATTTATAATTTTTCCAAAAATAAGCATGCCAGCACACGTGAGTCACATTGACACAGGCTTAAATGCAATTAATTTATTTCTAGGGGCCAATTAATATCACAGAACATGAAGGACCTTTATTGCAAAATACCAAAGAAACATGTGCGTGGTACGCTCTTCAGTTCAAGAAGAACTAAAAAGTAAATAAAATAAATAATAGGGATTTGCATGCAAATGTTCAATAATCCAAAGAATGACACGTGTCTTGACTGAAACTTATTTGCAAAACAAAAAAACAACATGGCTGGAGATGTAAATATACTCTTAATCCACGTAGCAGCTCAGACGGTTGGGATGGCTCTAAGATCGAATCAGACGGTGGAGGATTAAAGTTGCTTGGATGATTTGCATCTGATATGATGGGCTTGATCCACAACTAGTTTTTTAAGCAAACTGACACTCACGATTCAATCTGGCGCTTGCATTCTTGATCGGACACCTCTGTGCTATCTAAAAGAACAGCTCCGAAGGTGTTGCTGGATGAACTTGAATACCTTCGACCTTCCTCGACTAGGCTCAAATCGCTATTGCAAATGGTTCCATCGAGTCCTGGCAACGATCTGCTTCTGATGATTGGTTCCACGGTAGTCGGGGATCACTAATATGATATCTGGAGGTCAATGTACCCATCTGCTACAGGAAATGCTCCAGATATTGTGCTTTGCTTCCAAATCAACTCCCTCACCCTGCAAGAGACTCTACTCTCGGAGATGTAACTCTGATGATGTTTATTAGTGAAAAATAAGCAAAAATGGTAAAAGGGCATCGACTCCGATGTAGGTGATCGGAGGGGAGTCGAGAATCCAAACCACGTGTGATCTACAACGTCATGTTGCGTTAGAAGGAGAAGAAGGTTGAGATGAGTTGAGTCGAATGGTCATATAGGAGATTTGATGAGAGTGGAGCTTCGATCTTGCAGATCGGTGCTGGTGGATGAGCAATCAAATCTAGGATAACAATAGGAAATCAAACAAAACTAAAAACAAAAAATCAAATAGAGTTAACTTAAATTACCTAAGGTGAAGAAATAGAGGAGAATTGTCTCGATCTATTGCATATAGAGTGAGAGTTGGAAAGCAACGATAGAGCTCCGACCGCATGCTGGATCACGTCCTCTGATTAATTCCTTGCGCTCCCAATCATAGAGAAGAAGCTTTGTCACACCTCTCAGTCACAAACTCGATCTCAGACGAGATATACAAGCGAAAACAAATCAATCGTGATGGGGGTAGATCTGGATGTATAAATAGGGATGAAGGTCTGACAAGATTTGAAATTTTGAAATGGGAAGGGCTCGAGGCAAAATCGATGGATCTAATGATTTGGCGAGGGAGTCAGTTGTTATTGCTGAAGAATCGACAAAGGGATCTAGTGGAGTTAGTGAGCGAGGTGTGTGGAAAAATTCCTATAAGGAAGGGAGGCATGCAAGTTAAGCAGGGAATGCTCGTTGAATGGGGAGTTGACCCTAGTCAACCGACCCGAGTCCAACCAATGAGAGAGCGCATGTAATGTGACAAAATAGGCTACACGACAAAACTTGGTAAAAAATGGAAGATAATGATAATAAAATAATGCATTAAAATAAAAAAGAATGTAAAAAGGAAATGCTAGCGATTTAATTAACTTTTTTATGGTGATTTTAAATTATTTAAATAAAATATGTACATGTGTAAAAATAATTAAAGTATGTTATTTATAGGTATATATACCTATATAAACAAAACCTTGATTTTTAATATATTATTTATACAAATATATACATAATTTAATAATTTATTAATTTACAATATTTACAAGGATTTTAATGATATTTTTACTTTATTTTTATGAATTAATATATTAGGGTAATAAATAGTAGTATTTTACAACATACATAGTTATACATGTATAATATATATAGTATTTTATTTTTGTATATTTTTAATTTTATGATTTTTATTTGTATTTTATATAGGTTACATACATTTCATAAAAGCATTTAAAAATACAAATTATACAAAAATACAAGGAAAATAAATATAGATACTATATAATATATTAAAAATAGGTATAATATTCAACAATACCCCAAAAGACCACATTTCACACCTTAACTCTGATTTTTATGAAACCATCTCCATTTTAAAGGTTATTTAATTTTGGAGTATAATGAAAGTGATTTTGGTTAGTTTTGTATTTTGATGGAGAAGATATCTGATGAATCATGACTCATTGCCTTTATTCTTTCATTTTGGCTAAAATCCTTGATAAAATACATATAAATATTCACTAATTCTCACTAATTAACACTCCAACCACATTTATTAATATTATATATTTAACACTTACTTTTTCCTAAATAAAATAATAAAGAGAAAAAGAAAATAAAATAAAAAGAAGGATGTAGATATGTAATATATACAGACTGATCCTAACTCCAAGACTAGTTTAATATTGACGTGGTCGACAAAATAAGTAGGGGGAGATAAGGATCCTAATTTACGAAAAATATTAGAAAATCAAGACCACAAATGTACATAAATTCATTTTTACATTTTAAATATTTCACCTATTTTATATATCATCAATATCATTTCAAATTAAATTATTTTCTTAATAAAAGTTTTTTTTATAATAATACATATTAATTTATAAAAATATCAGAAAAATATTTAATGAATAAATAATTAACTATAATGTATCAAAAAACTGTAAAAGCCGATTTCCAAGGTTCACAACTATTTATAATTAACTCCAAATTGACCAAACTCACTTTTAGAATTCGTTTTATAACTAATACTATTTATTACAAATATCAAAAAATATTAGAACAAAACGGGTGAGTTTTGGTGTTTGGACCCCTTTGTTTATATGTATTATATGTATAATATTCCATGTTTTCTATTTAATTCTTCTTAAATATGTTTCACTTGATTCTTTTTCTAAAGTATTTCTAAAAATTAGTAGAAAAATATAAAATTATATTTATTAATAAATGCTTATAAATCTTGAAGCCATGAAGTCGTGACCTTAAATTTTCGGACCTTATAACTCCGCCATATGGACTCCGAATTAGGTGTACACACTTTTAAAGTTCATTTTATAGAATTATCTACCAAATGAAATTAAACGTTTTTATGGTTCTAAAAATTCTGAAAAAAAATTGTGTATGTTACTGCTGCAGTTTTTATCATTGTATAAATTTTTCATCAAATTTTATTCCATTTGATATTTTTAAAAATTCAAAAACAGTGACTTTTTGCCTTCCCGAAGTTAAAAAAATCATAAAAATTCGAAAATTCACCTAAAAATTCCAAACAAATACTGTAGGTGTGTTTTCTTGTTCTTTAATTTCTATCCAATTTTTGTGCTTAGATCATTTATAAAAATTAAAAAATTGTGAAAAATGAAAAATCTTTAAAATATTTTCGAAATTTGACTACATAGTTTTTAAATCGTGCTCCTTGTATTTGACCCTGGTCGCTATACCAGGTAAATAGAATAGCGAAACCGCTTACATTTGGTTGTCATTGATTTATCTTTTATTAAGTGTTTAAAAATAAATTTTTCTCATTGACCGATTCGAGTGGTAGAGAACGGCAATCGTGATATTTATTTACACATCTTAACATGTCGGATTTCGGGTCATCAATCAGTTCGAATGAAATAATCATGGCGAGTTGTAGAATGAAGATCCTAACGAACTTTGGATATTTCAACAAAATAGACGAGCTATTCTAAAGAGTATTTGTCGATCTATTTCAGATGATGAAATAGACCTTTTTCATTACTATATCTTGATGCAATTAGATGAGGTTGATTGTTTCATTAAAGGGTATCATTCAACACGAACTAAGAAATCGAACTTTCTTAAGTGGTTCACGGATAGTGTTGAACTGTTAAAAGTTACCAAAAATGAACGGTGGAGCATGAATCTTGATATTATCCAACAAAGCCCATTCTGAAAAGTAGTGTCACATTCTGGCTATATCGTTAATGGATTTAGATTTTGAAAAAAGTTAATTGATGAGGATAAAGCAACACATTTTTTTGGAGTGATAGTGAAAGCCGAACTCTCATCTGAAATTGATGGATACTATGATTAAATTACTGATATATTAGAAATCAGTTTTACACATGACAAAAGGTGTGTTTTATTTCATTGCATTTGGTTCGATGTGAGTCGTGTTGGAGTAGGTTACAAGAAAGATAAAAATGGAGTTCTCTCTTTAAAGAAAATAGGTCAATTGCAAACAAATGAATCGTATGCTCTTGCTAGTCAGGTAGAGCAGGTGTTTTATGTATTGGACAATTCTGTTAGTGGGTGGATTATACCTGTTAAGACAACACCGAGAGACTTCGTTGATGTTAACGAAGAGGAAGATACAATAGATAATGATGTTGCATACTAGAATGTTTCGCATGATTTTTTTCATTCTGTAATAGACAAAGACATTGCTACTAGCAATGTGAGTGATAACCGCCCCCGCACCCTATGTTAATTCGGTCGGATTAATGTCCAAATTAATTGATAATCGTTCGTTGCAGTCGGATACGAGAAGGAATATCAAAAACCACTTAAATTAGATTCGAGTTAATTTCAAGCGGCAGATTTTTTTACTTGGTGAAGTCCAAGGTCGAACTCAGGGAGGCATCTGTCTCCTTAGATGAATCTTAGCAAAATCCAAGTATATGATTTTCGGGGAATTATTTTTTTGGTCTTTTTTTAATTTCTATGCAGAACACATGCAACAATCAGGCCGATTCAAAGTTAAATCAATTAAGGTATCAAATTAAGTCCAAAAATTATAAAAATTGGCCAGATGATGAACTATGGTGAAATTAAGCTACTCTATTTTTTTTAGAATTTCCTGATGCACGGATAATAAAAAATGCAGACTTTAGTGAAAATGACTAAACCAATTTTAATAATTATCAAACGATGATATTTTTCAAAAACATAATTAATCCAAATAGGTCTAGTTAAGAGCTATCCAAATCAACTTGAATTTTGTTAAAACACTTCACGGTTGATTAATTAAAAATCGATTAAGGTTTTCACTAAATGATTTTTCTAAGACAAATTATACGTGCAAATGAGATGATTTTTGGATATGTTGTAGCATAGACTTAGATCTACCAATAATAATTTTTCAGAGATTTTTCGACAAGCAGAGAATACGCAATAAAGTAATCAATCAAAATAGGCAAAATATTGCAATTTTTACCAAATTAAATTCGATAAATATTCTGTGAATCAGAAAAATACAAATAAATGATAAAATAGTAGAACAAGAGTTATGATATACAATGCAATCTTCGGAATTAAAAATGGACAACAAAATGATGATAAAATAAACGTGTAAATGCAGGGGTATGAATGCAATACAGAAAATGAATCAATAAACAAACAACTGTGCCTAAGGGCACTTTTGTAATTACGGAAACTGAAAGGGGTACTATTGCAATTTTCACAAAAATAAAAAAAGGCAAATGGACCTTTTGTTTTCTTCTCGTGCAAGTTAGGCATAGGCATGGGCGGCTAGGGCACGCGCGCCAGGTGGGGCGCTCGGGGCGGCGGCCGCTGCACGCGGTGGTGTGCGCAGCGGCTGGACGACGGTGAAAGGCGCGCGAGGGCGGCGCACGGAGGGCTGCGCAGCGAGCTGGGCGCGCGCGCGAGGGAGCGGCGGCTTCGCGAGGATGGCGCACGGGGGTCGATGAAGCGCGTGGAGGGGCTGGTCGTAGTCGGAGGGGCGACATGCCTATGTCGATGGCATGGTCGGAGAGGAGGCCTGGAGGTCGCGCACGGCGCACGCTAGTGGGCGGCTATGGTTCGACGGCGCGAGTTGGGGCGGTGCCGCTACGCGGCCGCGAGTTGGGGGGTGCTTCTAGGGCGGCAGAGCAGCCGCCCGGAGGGGCAGCGGAGTGGCGGCCGGGGCGGTTGGTCTGGATGGCGGAGCTCCGGTTGGCGAGGGGCGGAGGAGCACGGCCGCGCGGGGGCACCTGTGGCGGTTCTGGACGGTGGGCTTGAATGAAGGAGATGGCTGTGTGGCGCGGCGGCTTCCAGGGGCTGTGAGCTGGTGGAAGGCGGGTGGCGCGTACGAGGTTGGAGGGCTTCTGACGGGCCGCGGGGGCAGCCGCAGCGAGGAGCAACTCAGGCGGCGTTGGGATGGAGGAGGGCGACGGTGCAGAACCTGCTTGTTTTTTTATTTTCTTTTTTTTGTTTTTCTTCTTATAAACAGGAAATATAATGTAAAAAAATGAAATGCAATGGAGTGGTGGAGTATGATGATTGAAGGTGGTGTTTGTGGTTTTTGTGTAATGATTTGTGTGGTGAAAAATTAGATGATGTCTGTGTGATGGGATAAAAAATGGAGTGGTTTTTATGTGAATGTGATGATGATAGTGGTGGTGATGGTTAATTGTTGTGTTAAAAAAAAGTGGTGATGAAATGAGATGAGGTTTGTGAATGTCGTGTTTATGAAATGTTTTGGTGATGGACAATAAACAAAAAAATGTTAGATAAAATAAAATGACAAGATGAAAATAGAGGACACTTACATGTGATTTGCCAGATTTTGGAGCCACGATGTGCGGCTTCCGTTGTGGCCTCAAGAAGGATGGCGGAGTCCTTCGAAGCTGAGCGAGTCCAATTGGATCTCGCGACGCGGCAATGGTGAAGCCACGGATCTCGCCTTGAGGTTGTCGTCGCTCGACTCGTCTCCTGCAACTGTCACCTGAAGGTTAAAGGGGCTCGACCTCACTTCTCTCGAAAACGGTGGATGGGTGTGAATGGAGGAGTGGAGGAGATTATAAAGAGGATGGATTGAGTTATAGAAGAGATGGAGAGAGTAGAGAAAATGGTGGAGGAAGTGGAGAAGATGTGGCTTGGAGTGGGGGAAAAGAAAGGAGAAGAGGTAAAAGGGGATTAAAAGAAATAAATTAATAAAATAATATAGTAGGCTATTAAAATAATTAAAATAATAATAACAAAATAATAATAATAAATCCGAAAATAATAAAATAAATCCGAAAATAAAATAAAAAAGGGGTGACATGTGGCGGCTCCAGGAGCGGCCACATGTCGCTCCTAGAAAATTCCAAAAATTAAATGTAAAGAAAATCAAAAAGAAATAACAAAAGGGATTAAATCAAAAAGTAGTCAACATGAAAGTTGCTCGTCTCGACAAGATCTACAACTTTCGTGAAGGGTCGAAAATCAAATGAAATCATATGTACAAAATATATTTTTGGGTGGTACCTTATATATATAATACCGTATTTTATCTTTTGTAATTTTTTTGTCATTTTTAATTAAGAGAAAAATTAAAATAAAAATAGAGAAAATATGAGAAGAATATTTACAACTTAATCTAATTTTTTTGGATTTTTAATAATTAAGAAAATGAAATGGTAAAATACAGGGGCAAAAAGGTCAATTTGTACAATATACAAAAGGGGCCCAAAACCCAAGTTTTGCATACGAGCTCCGATTTTAGTGAAAGGTCTTGTTTCGAAGGTCTCTGAATGTATATTACTTTAAAAGTGAGTAGACCTGATTCGGAGGTTGTATGAGAGAGATATGCACATTTTAAGGTTCATGGTTTCAATATTGGATTCAGGTTTTATTGGTCAATTTTACAAGTTAGTATTTTTTTGATATTTTTTCTTTATTAGTGTTAGTCATATATACACTATGGAGTTGATTTTATTGGATTCGGAGTTAGTATAAAATATATACAAATAGGTAAAATATGGAGAATATACAGGTGATTTTTACAAATGAATTTGGCTTCTTATTTATGCAATATGAATGCTAAAATGCAGATGTTATCAATGCATGCATGAATGCTAATTATGCAATGTAAGTGGAAATATGCAGCTAATTACTCGGGAACAAAGCTCTATTTTCAACTTTTAGAGTCATGAATCACAGATTCATCAGCGAGGTAATGGTATTTTTTTGTTTTACATTCAAAATTCATAACATGAATTCTTGTAATCAATCTAATTTTTTTATTTATATTATATTGATATGCAGGTATGGCTCCTAAACCCAGGCGTATTCAGGAAGCTCCCAAACACGCTCAGCAGCCACATGTTGGATCTTCTATTCCCGGTAATGACGGATCTCAGAGACGATGTAGCTTCCTTGATCGTCTTACACCAAGGCAGACATTACATGTTCGTATTGTTGGAGGAGATGCAGTAGGGGAGAACTCCACGAAGTTTCAGAGCTACCTTAGCTAGGTTGTTTGTGCACGTGTCTCTATCACGATGCATGGCTTTCAACAGCTTCTTTATGCTGCCATACTATCTGATTTGGAGGTATTCTACAATTGAATTATTATTTATATTATTTTAATATACTCAGCTATTTATTCATCCTGGACTAGGTTATTTTTGCTTGGAAACGCAATGTAGGCGTCGATGCTCAAATTCTTTCTCATGCGATTGAGATGTTGCGTCGATACAAGGGATGCATAAAGGCAAATGCAACAATATTTGTATATATTTATAAGAAAAATGAATACATATGAATTTTTTCCCACTATTTAGTATTACAACCCACAGATTCCATATGAGCAGCTTGTGTAGAATGTCCCATCGGGTGTTACACTAGATCAGTAGAGGGACTTAACCAATTTCTGGTCTAGTGAGGAATTCGTGGTATGTAAATTTTTTTTCTATTTAATTATTTTATTATTGTACTAACTTTGATTAATAACATGCAGTATCTACAAAAATACTATGAACCACTCCAAAGGTTTTAGGTCACCCACAGGACGGGGAGAAAGAACACAAACCAGTTGAAGGATGACTTCGTAGGCCTCGATAATTTTAAATATGGGAGTAATTTTGGAAGCTAACTCAAAATATGTGTTATTTATGTTATTTTAGTTGAGGGATAATGATAGAGAGATGGTCCGAATAGAGGTTTTTGCGGGGTCAAAGAGGAGAGACTGAGGAGGAGAAGTGCAGTGGGTTGATGACGCCTACACACCAATTCATGTATGTAAATTATATTGTTAATTTTGAGATTAATGTCTTATATTAAAAATTTTAACTAATATATATAAACCATGCAGGAAGAAATGATTAGACTCTCTACCACCACCTCACTAGATAGCACGGGGACTAGCACGATCGCTCTATCTGTCGACGAAGCCTTCCTCCAAGCAACGGGTCTGGAACACCATGGGTGTATACGTTGCGAAGGACGTGGAGAAACGAGCCGTATATGGTACGGGATGGGTGGTGCCAGTGGGTCTCAATCCTTGTCGCAAGGGAGCCAGAGGGAGAGGGAGAGGAGATGGGGAGGGAGTTGCGCGACGTCAAGGCAAAGATGTCCATTTAGGATGACGATATGGCTAAGATGCGTGCTGACATGGTGAATGTTTCAGCATACCTTAATTGTTTTCAAAGCTAGATCGAGCCACCAGTAGATACGACACAACTCGGTGATGATGAGGAATGTGAAGAAGAGACGATGAAAGAAAGGAATCGAGGTAGATTACTTTAGGATGTAGAATATGTTTGTTATATTTTAGTAGTATCTTGAACATTTAAGTTGTATTATAAAGTATGTAAAACCGGTACATTGTTTTATTTTTAAGCATTAAGAACTTTGATCCCTTTTTATTGTCTTGTTGTATTATTTAATGGTTTAGCAGTAGAAGCAGGATATTATAACCAATCTAACAATTATTTTTTTTGCTTTCAAAGAGCAGAGGCGATGGTCGAAACTGTCCCTTCTGTGCCCGTACCCAAATAGAGGAGGGGACCGTCGTGACCATCCCCTACGTGACCCAGTAGCTCGTTGGCTCTTATTTTGAGCCTCTAGGACTAAAGGGGATGGTCTAGACCCTTCCCTTTGTGATTCTACGAGCGTCTCTAAAGGTTGGTTATATAAGTTTATTTGAATTATATAATTATGAATAAAAAATGATAAATAGAAAATCCAAATATAACCTCTATAGGTACAAATAAAATGTAATATATTTTCTTTAATCAGTAACTTGTAAAATAAGTTAGTATGGCCAATTTCACTAAGAGAACTTTAATACTCTCTTAATCTAAAACTTTATTCCTTAATTTCCTAAATTAGACCAATCATGGCCACGTGACCTAATAGGCCTTGATTTCTTAGAGAAAATTTATCTTTTCAACCTTTCACTCCTGACCAAGTTTGACTTATCTTCAATTAATGGTTCGTTGATTACCTCATCACCAAGCACATTTCCGATCCTGCCATTGTCGCTGCAAGCAACCATAAGTTGTTTCCATTTTGTATATGGAGCCTTGTAATTTTGTCTCGACCCAATCAGAGCAACTACATTATTTATATAAATTAGGATCTCCACCTGAATAGAGCATCTTTCTCATTAACTTTAGTTTTCCTCCATATCTCTAGACACATGTGCTTCATTTGGTTACATTGATGATAAATTTTTTAGGTTCAATAGATAAATCTTTTGAGGCTAACAAATAGTTGAATGATATGGATCTTTAAGCACGTCATGGAGGTGTGATAATCGCATCATATGCGATCGGAGCGACTAGTCGCACTAGTTTCTCATTGCAGTGAAATTTAAAATATTTAAAATAATGAAATCACATGATCCAAGAACATTTCTAGGATCGTTTCATCAAACCGCAAGCAAAATGTAGGTTTACCTCATGAAGCATGGTTGCGATCGCAGTCTCTAAGTGAAGAGACCTCCTATCTCAAGTTCGAACTGGCGGAGGAGACACTTGCGAGCGCGTTGATAAGACGCAAACTTCTTGCAATCCAAGGTGAAGATCCAAGCACTGTAACTCATGCTTTCATCGCACGAAATCATACGTCTTCTTCATGAACAAGAAGCACCGAAGAAGGTGGAGATATGCAAATAGTCAATCCAGCAACATAACGGCGTTGCGGTGACTACGACTCTCTCTAGCATAGAGTATGGACGGCCACACCTGAGATAAAGAGAGAGATGGGGCGTGTACAATGAGAATTAGAGAGAGAGAGAGACTTGCAAATTTTTGTGAAAGAAGAGCTAAGGTTGCCTCTTCTTTTATATTATTTTGGGAATCCATGGATCGCAACCCTTGTGAAATACAAAATCAATGGTTGAGATTGATTTGTGTTTCTATTCATTGGTCATGATGTTGTTGTAAAAGCACAATAACAAGTAATTAATTTAAATCAAATTAAATATAGAGATAATATCAATATAATTTAATTTGATTTTCAATAATTAATCAAGGGATAAGGAAGGTGGCAACCCATCTTTCACGTATAGTGGGGAGGGCCACTTGACCAAGTCAAGGTGGTCGTCTGCCATCCACATATAGAAGGTGGTTGCCCTTCTAATTATGTGAGATTAATTAATCTCACATAATCTATTAATGATTTACAACAACATTTTTTGTAGATTAATTCACTAAAATAATTCCAAATTAATTTTGTGAATATTGCAATCATGTCGTTAAATAAATGTGAATCATAGTCACACCCTGAAATAAAATGTAAATTGTATTTCCAATTAATTTTCAATGTGAATCCAATTCACATAAATAATTAATTTGAAGGTACTATTTACATCAAGCTCTCTCTAATATCTTATAAATCACATTTACAATATTATATACAAATAATATGGAGATCACTATCCACATTATTCATATGCTTGATAATTAAATCACATTTACTTATCTTAGATCACATTTAATTATTTTTCTACAGATGACTTCTTTTCATTTTCGGTCTTCCACGAAAGTTGTAGGTCTCATCGATACGAGCAACTTTTATGCTGACCACTTTTTTATTTGACCTTTTTGTTATTTTTTTTATTTTTCCTTTGATTTTTTGGCTTTTTCTGGGAGCGACATGTGGCATCTCTTAGAGCCGCCACATGTCATCCCCTTTTATTTTATTTATTTTCTTTTTATTTTATTTATTTATTTATTTATAATTTTAATTATTTTATTTATTTATTTTTTAAAAATTTTTATTTTTCCCTGCCACATGGCCATGCCCTACGTTGGCCACATGGCGCCTCCCCCTTCCTTCCTCCCGCTTCCCCTACACGGCGGTTGGGCAACCATGCGCCTGTGCCTCCTGCCGCCCGCATCTCGCGGCAGTGCCTTGCCTGCTCGTCCACCTCCTATGTTTCTCCCTCACCCCTGCCTTTCTCTCTCCTTGACCACAACCGTCCGCCCCCGCACGCGTCTTCCGCCCGCGTGACTAGTCCCCCTATGGCAATCGCCCTGCAAACCACCTATGCCCTTTTCTCTCTCCACGACCTCCTCCAACTGCCATAGCAGCCCACCTCCCTCACTCGCGCAACCACCCCACACCCTTCGCCTACATCGTTCGCTCCCCTCACGATCTCCCAACCACCTTCTGCAACCACCTTCAAAAGGGCTACTCCGCCACTCTTTGTAACCCATCCGCTAATGAGAGAGAAGGAGCCATCATGTGACAGACCTCGAGTGGGATTTGCAGGCGAAGACAACCAAGCTCGTCCTCGACAAGGTATTCTCCAACCTTGTTGCTGCAACCCCTATTGTAGTTGAGCCTCATAGCCAATGCCAAGTCACTCAAGGTGACGATCGAGCTCGAGCATAGCCCCCACACTCCGGCAAACCCCTCTTTCTTGTTTGTCCTCCTCTGATACACCCTTCTTCTTCCACACACAGCTCCATTGACTAGTATCACCATCAAGCCATCAATCACAAGATTATGCCTTCCTCTACACGACTTCCTGCTCCACTGGATGCCATTGAGCGTCGACCACTGCACGACCCTCCAGCTCTTCACCTCGTACTACAATACGATCAGCCTGTGCGACCTTCTAGAGCGTTGCCCTCGCACTACATCAACTTCCTCGTCGTCATCAACCGCTGACCTTTCCAAGCAGGAGCTCCCGAGCCTAGCACCTCGGACACCACCAGAGCAGTTGCTTCTCGACACGTGTAGGCTCGGAAGGTGATCCTTAGCCTCGTCTAGCCACCTTTAATCCCCCCTGTACGTGCTTTGCACGAGAGGGAGGGAAATATTGCGCCCGAGCTCCCGATCTTTTGGATAAGCACACACACACCCCCTTCAAGCAGGCATGTGCTTTGCGTGTGCCCAGGTGGATAAATTGCATGCCGCCCCTCAGATCTTAAGAGATTTCCATCCATACCCCTACTGATAGGGAGTGCATGTGTTGTGCATGCAATCAGTGGAGAACTTACGTGAGACCCCCTCCGAGTCTAGGTATCTTTATTTTAGTCCATGTTCACTTCATTTAGTTTATTTTATTTTCGACTTTGCATATACACCCATGTGTTTGCATATTTATTTGAACCTGCATTTGGCATCATTTCATTATTCTAAAAATTGCATATTGTAGAACAACTCATGCCCTACCATTGTGGATACTAAATATATTTTTATGAGCTACGTTTTATTTAATATAGTTATTTTGGTGGAAAATTGTATAATTTACCCATGACGTGTTATTCAATTCGTATTAAATTAGTCGTTGCTCCAAAAATTCTCAAAAATTCATAATTGCTAGATTTAATTTGTTCTATATTATGCCCAAATTTCATGTCATTTGCACACATATCGAGGTCGGAATAAAATGAATGGTGATTTCATTAATTGATCTTTAATAGACTAAAAATTCATTATTTTCAAGATTTAGAAATTTTCCTGCATATCTCTCATATAGACTCATTTAGGATAATTTTATTTCCAAGACATAAATTGGTTTGGTATTTATTAAATTAAATTTCTCAAAATCACCTAGTCTGTATATTTAATTCGTAATTAATTCATCTTGCATTAAAAAATTCCAAAAAAAATACAGTATTTTATTTCATCATATTCCACCATGTGGTCAAGTTTGAGGATTTTGGACTTGATTTAATCGAAATTGGCATTTTAGTCCTTGAAATTTGCCAAAATTTGCATTGCATTTATTAATGCTTTTAAAAATATCAAAAAATATTCCCTGAAAACCTAACCTTTATATCGCCTAATAATCAACCTAAGGAGACAGTTGCCTCCATAATTTCGACCTTGGTCTTACCAAGTAAAAAAATAAATTGACTACTTGCTTTTAATTGACACATTAATTAGCAGTTTTTGATTAATCCAAATTGTCTGCCTACAACATTCAAATGAAACATTAATTCCACCAAATTAAGTAGGGCATTTGCGGGTCTATTAGGTGCGAGATATGCAATTACCCCATTCTTTGTGTGATCCAACAGTCGGATGATATTCACTTGTCCACATGGCGAACGCTGATACGACGTTGACGGTTCACATGAGTGGATGGGATTAGATCCCAGATCTGAGATCTACGACTGAAACACGATGCATCGGACAATGGCTGGAGCATCTGGAGTCGGGGCTTGATCCAACGGCTGTGGACTCCCTTGGATGAACATGGAAGAATACGGCTTGGATCGAGCTTCGATTGGAGATTCTGATCGGCTCTGACCATCAGGAGGTGATCCAAAAGGTGCAACGTGCTCCTGTGCTGGTGGTCTATCTACTGGAGGACTCCAAAAGGTCCAATGATGGACAGAGCTTCACTAAGAGGTTGGAAAAGCTAGCCTGCTCCATGTACTCCTAGCGAGCATCAAAATGTCCCTTCAGCTCATTCTTTGGCATTCAAACCTGCATATGAACCAACTAGGTATGAGGGCAAAATTCGTACTCTTGTCAAGAGGCGGAATGGAAGGGGGTGCCGGTTGCTTCGGCATGGTGAAGGAATGGAGCGCCAGGATCTTGCTCCAGCATGAAACAAGTTAAATGAAGTGGGGCGTTGCAAAGCAGAGGCATAAGGAAATGAAGTAGATGTGGTTGCTGGTCGAAAAACTCGGTGGAGCTCAGTGAAAAGTTTGCCGGAGCGGAGCTCCGACGAACTACAACTCAGATTTTATAGCTACTGCAAGTGATTAGAATTCAAGATAATGCGGAATAAAAAGCTACACCCTATATCTACCTAAAAAATACGAAATAGTAGCTCTTATACCTTCCCGTTAAGAAAGGAAGCAGGTTGGCTGGAGGTCCGTCATGGGTCTCCTCTCTTCCTCCTCAAACTGCGCCAACACCTCAAGGGTGCTCCACCTATCACATGGAGACGTGTTGGGCCAAGATTAGGGGGTTGTACACATCAAAAAGGGACAAAACAGAGAAGGAAGGAGAGGGTATTATTTATAAACATCGAGGGGGACTCGTATTGGCTGTCGATTTGGAATAAATACAAGTTATGTACAAAGGATCCAGGGTTTGGGCGTGAGTAACTGATGATAGAGGATGATCGTGGCGTGAAGATTTGATGAAAATGATAGACGAGATGCCCAGGAAAAAGGGCTAGAATTCAGGGATATGACACTTCTAACTAGTCAGAATGCTTAGGGAGGCAGTTGATAGGAGGTCAACAAACTCGGGCTGCGATTGGTCCACGCAGGACATTAGAAGACAAAATAACCCATTTATTCGAAATTAATTAATTAAATATAGTAAATGATTTTATTAATTTCTAAGTATAAAAATAAAAATTGTTTATTATTTTATGTAGTATTTTAATATGATTTTTATTTATTTTTTGAATTTATTTATTACAAGTTAGTTTTTAGGGTCTTATTTAAAGGTCTATTCATCTATGTTTTGTCTATATCATTTTTATTTTGTATTTTTTGTTTTATTATTTATTATCTTATTTTATATATTGATAACTTATTTTTATGTACACAAATATATTTTTATTGTATTTTTGTGATCTATTATGTATACTTAAATAAATAAGGATAGATATTTTATAGATATAAATACATGTGTTTCATCTATATGTTTAGTTAAATTATTTATTTTAGAGTATATTATTTGGTTTTATTTTATATCTATAGTTTTAATATAATATAAATAATATTTACAAGAGTATAAAAATAATTTATATATAGGTATAAGAACATATAATTCATATATATATTTAGTATACTTTTTTATTCCATTATTTTTTTATGGTTTTATTATATTCTTAGTATATGTACATGTATTATAAATTCCTTATGTACATGTTGCACATGTTGTATATATTTGAAAAAAATGCAAAAACTCCAAAAAAAGAGGACATGCATGATTGAAAATAAAATGCCTGCTGGAGTGTATATAGTTGAACAAGCAAAGCTTATGTGATTCATTGTCTCATCTCATGGAAGCTTGCAACTTGAGACTTGATACGTGGCTACACTGGCCATGGTCCATTCTCTTCTTTGTACCTCTTCTTGAGATGGGTGCACTTGAACTTAGAAGGTAATACCCCGTTCCTCGAGGAAAGAGTTGCTAGACCGGGATATTAAAGTTACCTTGTTGAGGGAGGTTGTTTCTTTGCCATTTCTGAGGTGGGGAGCTATATATCACTTACATAGTACAAGTAGATATTCATAGTCATAAGAGTTTGCATTTGTAGACTTGCTCTGACCTGACTGTTGAGGCAACCTGACCATAGAATTATGAAACTTAAGGGTTGTTGAGTCTTAATATATTTCCCAATAAGGTTCCGCCAAACTAATAATCCAAAGGTCTGACCAAGCTCCATACTACAATTTTATGAAGATAAGTTTAATGATCAACATTAATTCTCCTTTCTTCCTTTTCCTTTTATTTATTTCTTTTTCACTTTTGTTTCAAATTAATGTTTGCTAAGGGACTAGCAAAGGTAAAGTATAGGGGAATGGTGAATCCATGATTCACATCCTTTATTCTTTTATTTTAGCAGAAATCCCTATGCAAAATAACTGTAAATCTATACTAAATCCAATAAATTAGCATTGTGCATGCTTTTGATAATATTGTGTAATTAACATTTATTTATTCAAAATAAAAGAATAAAGAAGAAAAGAAAAAGAAAAGAAATAAAAGAAGGATGTAGTTATGCAATAAGTATAGACTAACCCGAACCCCGAGAGAAGGTCAAGAATTGAGATGGTCGATAAGTAATAAAGTAGGGAGAGATAGGGTCCTTAATGTATAAATATTTAGAAAATCCAAAAATAACATGTATGTATTGCTCATCATGTGCATTTTTCATCACTATGTATATTGTATATATTGTATTATTTTATTTCTCACTAAAGAGATCTAAATAATTTATTTCCCTAATAAAACTTGTAAATAACAATATAATAAAAATAATTGCAAATTGTACAATACTTATACTATATATATGTATTTATGGATTGATTCTTTTTCTTGTGTATTTATTACATATATTGTATTTTAAACACATGTAGATTTATAATGGTTAAATAAAATTAAAATAAAATTCATAAAACAAAAAATAAAATAAAAATAAATTCAATACTTCATTGTACAACTTATATATAATGAAGTTCAACTTATATACTTCATTGTATATAAGTTGTACATAATACTAATTTATTAACTCCTATTTTTAACTTGTAAAAATCCAATAAAAATATACTTATACTCCTTAAAATATGTTGTAAATAAATAAAATATAAAATTTTATGTATTTTTTGTAAAAATAATAAAATAAAAATATATGTATATAATTTATAGGTATATTATACCTATGCATACTAACACATATTGTATAATATATATATTGATAAAAATTACTAAAAATTACAAAAAAAATCATTTGTAAAATAAATAACAATTTTCATTTTACAACTTTTATTTTAAAATCATCTACTAATTTAATCGATTTTTCTTTTATTTTTAAAATCAATTTTTTTGATTGGTCAACTCAGGTCTGTTGACCCGGGTCAACCTTCCCCCCTTCAAGGCCCGGCTCGGGCTGGACTTCATCGGATTTGTTTTCTTCCATTTCTCTAGCCCGAGTTCGTGCTACATTTGCTTCGATTCATGTGCTTGTTTGATCCCCAAGGATCTAAAACCCTCGCAGATTCCTAGGAGGGTCCGAATTTCTCTCGGATTGCTTGAACATTTCTGATTTTTCTAGAACCTGAGGCACCATATAAATCATCTCCTCAAGATCCGTCGTGTCGTATCTCACTATGCACGTCCTTTTCTTCCACTTGCATCCTTAGGGTAGTGACAGGACCTCAGAGGAGACATTTGGAGCTCAGATTGGTAGCAGATAGAGCGTAGCTCGATCGTGGCCAGACTCCTCTGCTGCGAATAGCATCTTCCACCTCCTGCAATGGAATCGAGGCCACGATCTTGCCGTTCACTCCTCCTCGCTTCGCCTTCTCATCTTCAATCATCAGGTAGCCTTCTTCTTTTTCTTTTTAGTTGTTCTTTTTGATTTCATCCATCAGTTCCGCCTTCACTACTCTGGCAACCGTATCGGAGCTCCATCATCTATATATGACCGCATCAATATGCTCGCCACTTTACCGTCCATCTTCTCACACATCCCGGTCATCCCTAGGATCGACGGTAGGATAGATTATAGGTCTAGACTTCCTTCCCTCTCCTTCACCGGAAGTCGAATCCCATCCACCCCCGCTTCTCTTGTTTTCTTTTCTCAATAACCCAAGCCGAAGTTGCATTTCTGAGTTGTGAGTATCCTTGCAGGTCCAGGTATGCGGCAAACCTTGATTCAACGCTCAATAGCCCAAGTGGAGTAGCCCCAAGCAACACCACCTCCAGATCAGCATCGAGTTATTCTCTATCTCATCCGAGCATCCCCTCCAATAAGTTGTTGGACCCCTCATATGTCTCATCCGAGCTCTGTAGCGTGAGATATCCATGATCAAAGTTCAGCAGGTGCCACCTTCTTCATGTTCTTCAAGCATCATCGCCGGTCGTCTAATGAGGAGCCAACGCTCCAGATTTGATCTGAGTCGCCCACTCACGCCCAAATCTCAAAGCTCAGATCAGATCTAGGGTTGATCTATGCCACATGTCAACGTCTGCTTTCCAGGACCGTTAGATCCATACCTAACAGTCAGATATGAGCCGTATGTCCTCGACATTCTTCCAGGCTACCGAATCCTTTTCAAAGCGCATTAGAGTTGTATACCAGACGTCATACGCTACCCACGTGCATGCAAGTTAAATTGCACTTACCCTTTTTGTTTCTATCATTTTGTTTTTAGTGTAATAATTTTAAAAGTGGTTATGAATATTTGCAGTTAGGACCTCATAGTTGTTATATTTGCATTTTAGTCTAGTCTAATTGAACTCATGTGTGGCTTCACGTGTTTTTTGGGTTAATTGTGTGTTTTCCCATGTGCCTTTATGTGTTAATGAAATAGAGAAAGTTTTTGGAGATTCGCATTTATGCCCCTGTATGTTGTGACTCAAGTGTGACGCAAGTTTTCCTCGACTTTTTGCGCATTTGTCCCCTGAGATTTAATGTTTGTTATTAATTGGCCTTAAAAGTTAAAATAATTACATTCAAGTCCTTTGTTTCTAGTTTTATTCCCGTACTCTTGTATTAATTGACATAAACAGCAAAATTAATCCAAAAATACCAAAAAACTACATGTAGATCATGTTAGTGTATTCTTTAAATAGTTAGTTTTGTTTGTTGTTTTCCTTTTATTTACTATTATTAAAAATTCAAAAAAACAGTACAAAAACTCCCTATTTACCTTAAACTTCATAAAAATTTGAAAATTATTTTAAAAAATCCAAAAAAATAGATTAGCTTTGTTTTTACTTGTTTGATTTTTTACCAATTTTCATATTATTTTCTTTTATAAAACTCTAAAATTTTTTAAAACCCTAAAAACACCATAAAATCATATAAAATCTTTTAAAAATCCAGAAATTGTGATTTTAGACTTTGTTTGTAGATATTTTCATAGATTTTTTATTAAAAATGGTTTCCAAGAGTTTTGAGTTCATTTGATATTTTAAATTTGAAAACTACTCTTGGTTGTGTACTATCTGTGTTTTTCTTGGTTTTTTTATAAAATCCATAAAAAAATTCAAAAATTATACAAAAATTAACCAAAATAGTATAAAATATAAAGCACAAAAACATTTTTGTTTTGGATTTTTGAGCATTTTTACTATATTTGAAAAATACAAAAAGAGAGTGTTTGTCATTTATTCTATCGTCTTTATTTGTGTTTTATTTGAAAAATTAAAAACTTGCAAAATAACCACTAAAAATAATAAAAATAAAAATAAAAATCCTTTGATTCTCTTGAATTTCCTATCTAGTTTTTAATCGTTGCTCCTTGTGTTCGACCAAGGTCGTTATACCAGGTTAATAAAATTAGCTTAGATCACTTGTTATATCTGTTTGATTCTTTTTATGGTTGAAAAATTTTATCGATTTTGGCTTGGTTGATTTAGGCACAACAACACATTAATTACCTTAACTTGAATCAGCCTAGCACGACATTAGTTTACAAAGTTGCAAGAGAAATGTCCCCATCATGACATTCCTAGATCCAGTCTGGTCCAACACTTCTTCAGGGGACTTACAGTCGAGAGCCAGAAGCTCGTGGATGTCGCATGTGGCCGCTCACATTTCACAAGGACGAGGGCATCATCTGGAAGATCTTTGAGGAAATGACCTAAGGAGAGGTCGCCTTGTCGTTGTCTCATGCCTATCAGTGCCAGCCCCACACTCTCCAAAAGCCAGCCCATATGGCATCTTCCCACGAGTCAGACAGGGACGAGAGCTCCAACTTGAGCATCATAGGGAGCCACATGTCCAAGGTCGATATTTTGAAAAACGATCGCAAGGCCTCGAGAAACTCGTCGTGATCGAAGAGAGGACACAGAATCTGGACAAGTTGGACCAGATTACCAAGCAGCTGGAGTTGTTGATCAGTACGATCAGCTCCTGCAATGTTATGTATGCATTGACGACCACTCCCGCTGAGACAAGAATAAGCGTCATCGTAGTCTCCTCAGCAAATTGCACCTTAGCCAGCGGTCTAGCATGAATACTACGTGCAGGCCCCCGAGCCGACATCCCTACAACAGGCATAGCAGCAGCCTGTAGTCTACCAGCCTGAGCCCCAGCCTATGCAAGATCCATGTTTCCCTCCTCCACCTCTCATTCAAGATGCAAATGAAGCACCCTCAGCCCGTCTAGGTGGACCTCAATAATGCCAACAATCAGGCAATCTCCAGTTCCCTCAACAATAAGGAGGGAGATTTGTCTAGAATCAACCTCAGTTCCACCGTCAGTCTCCGCCATACAATGGCAATTGGAGACAGAATAAGTACCAACAACCGTAGTACCGATCATACTAGCAGAGTCAACAGTACGTAGTTGTTCCATATCAGAACTAACCTCCTAAACAGCACCAACAGTACCACCCCTCTCCTCAGTATCATCCTCAACACTCACACCAACAGCCCCCCAGCAGTTCCAACACCAACGTGGCCAGCACGTTGAGTCATCCGAGGTTGCACCTCCGGTGAACCCTACCTTGGATTGTCTGGCTCAGTTAGTGAAAAGTCTAGCAGAGATGAGCCAAAAACTTGATGACCTTGTTGGACATGCGAGCCCACAGCGAGCCATTATGCAATAAATGTTATTGCGAATATCATTCCCTGATCTGAAATGAAGAATAAATAATTTGCATAATAGGTCCCTTAGTACAACTAGGGTTATGTACCATGGCCATCTTAATAATCATACAGCTGATGATTCAACTATTGAATCATAGAGGCTGGTGCTTGGATGAATATCTAAAGGATTAGAATGATGACTCATCAAGCACCGTCAAATGATTGTTAAGAGATGATCTCCAGCCTGAGTAGGAGATGGCAATCCTTTCTCACATAGGCCGATATTTGACCGATCTCTTAATGTGGGTCCTCTGCAAAGGAATATAGATTCGAAGGTGTCATATTAGTTAGGTCAAAGGGTTGACTTAATGAGATCGAGATAACCAAAGTCCTATATCGTATGCTGTCACGATACAGGCATGCATCCTCTGACCGGAGACAGATGTATTACTATATATCTGAGTATGTACATTTGGTAGGACCAATAAGTTGATGACCTAATCAAGGTCTATACACCGGCGCGCTGGTGTGCGTGTAAGGGAATATGAGTAATACGATCTCTCAAAGGGATCATACAGGTTCAGTTACTGAACCGGAAGACATGAGCTCACTCATGAGATATTGGGAAGAATCAAATTACGTGCACGGTCGTCTCGCTTTGGAAGCTTGACTGAATTTGTAGGTTTGATATATACTTTTGGAAAGTATATGATCAAGACCTAGGTATGATATATGCTTTTGGAAAGTATATGATCGATACCAACTCCCAATGATCAAATGAGAAACTTACTGATCAAACCCTGAAGTAGACAGTATAAAGTTGATCTAATACTTCGGGTTTATTCTGAGTCTTCCAGTATGCAGGATGTACAGGTGTTGGGAATACCTGAGGGTGATGTGATCATAAACGATTGTATAACCATGATGCTTCCATTCCTAGGGAGTGATGAAACGGGTCTGGATTTTAGTGACTCCTCTCAGTAGAGAAGTAATCTGATCTTGGTCCAAATGTTGGACGTTGATCTGAATGTGATTCAGATGCAATGAGAAGATTAGATTTGCGTTCTTGATTTAATGAAGCATCTATGGGAGGCCCGTGATCTAGATTTGAGATGTGATCTCAACATCTAAGTCACTATACGTGGAACAATACAATCGCCATGTCCTTATCTCCAAGTATCCGCAGAGAAAGCGGATTATCCTTGAAAGAGTTCATGGATAATTTCATTGTTGATATATGTATCCAAGCATCGAGAAAATTGATAAATAAATGTGATTTAATTATCATGAATAATATGAATTTGATTCATATTATAAGGAGAGATATCTAAGATAATTAAATGTGATTTAATTATCAAAAAGATGTGAATAATGTGAATGTGATTCATGTTATTTGGGCACATGAGAAAAAGGAGATCCAAGATGATTAAATGTGATTTAATTATCATGGATATGAATAATGTGGATAGCATATCCATATTAATCATATATGTATATTATAAATGTGATTTATAATATATTAGAGAGAGCATATTTGTTGATTAATTGTTAATGTGAATTGGATTTAAATTGAACGATTAATTGAAAATATAATTACATTTAGTTTTGGGTTGTGAATAAGATTCACATGATTTCAATGGCATGATTGATATTTTCCATAAGATAATTTGGAATTATTTTTTGTGAAATATTATCAACAAGAGATGATGATATATATCATGAGATAATGAGATCTCATGATAATTTGAAGAGATAGACCAATTCCACCAAAGAGGAGTGGACGGCTACAACTCTCCATGAGGAGAAGAGTAGTTGTCCCCTCTTATGGGGAGATTGGTTTATTCTCTTCATTATCTTTTCTCTTATCAAAGATGATTTAATTTGATATTATTTTTTGTTGATTTATCAATGAAAATTAATTTAAATTAAATCATTAGTTGTTGTGTTTTTACAACAATATCTTAGCTATTGAAAGAAACACAAATCAATCTCAACCATTGATTGCGTGTTGTCCATGGATTGGGATCCATGGACTCCCAAAACCCTATATAAGAAGAGGCACCCCTTGCTCTTTAAAACACTCGATTAAGGAATGCTCTCTCTCTCTTCTCTCTACACGCCCACTCTCTCTATCTCTCATGTAGCCGTCCACAATAGATGCCCTAGAGAGATCTTCCATCGCCGCAGCGTAGTCATTATGCTGCCAGATCCTTTGCTCGTGGATCTCCGTCTACTTCGGCGTGCCTTGCTTGTGAAGAAGACGTCGTATCTCGTTTGTCGAGATCATGAGATCCGTGGCTTGGATCATCAACATGGATTGCGAGAAGCACACGTCTCATCCGCGCGCTTGCAAGCGTCTCCTCCATCGGATCGGACTTGAGACAGGAGGTCTCTTTGTTTAGAGACTCGATCGCAACCATGCTTCAAGAGGTAATCCTATTACTTGTTTGTGGTTTAGATGAAATGATTCGAGAAGTGTTCTTGGAACATGTGGTTTTGTCACATAGAATTTTTTAATTTCCGCTGCATCGAGCAACTAGTGCGACTAGTCGCTCCCTATCGCATACGATGCGATCCTCATGCTTCCGTGACGAGCTTGAGGATTTTTATCATTATCATTCAAGTGGTATCAGAGCCAGGTTGTCAAAGATTTTGGATTAGATCCATGAACCTACGAAGATTCGGGCTCGTTTGGGTTCGTGAAGATTTTAGCATTTCAATTTTCGCAGCCCTGTTTTGTGATAAAATTTCAGCCATGTTTAAAATGTTTAAACATAAAATTTTAAATTGGATAATGTTCCCCATTTATTAAGGAAACAGTAGGATTTGAGTTTGCATAATTTGGATTCCGTTTTCTCAAGTTATGATCGTTTTATTGACCATATATCTACTGTTTCGGGGATGCCGATTAGAGACGTAATTAAGATATTAATTACGGTTTTAAAACGCCTGAAAATGCATGTTTATCACATGGTTTCATTTTTAAATCTAGTTATCAATCTCTAGAAATTGATTTTGCTTAATTTGGATTTAAAATGAATGAGATATGCTATTTTTAGTTAGTGAGGGTCACTGTTGGAAATTGCATGTTTATCTAGAAACCTCGTGATTGTCGTTTAAGAAATTTGCTAAATTAATAGTTAATTTCCTGGAATAATTGTGGATAATATTTGAGAAATATTAGAACAATAATTATTCCCTTAAATGACATTATCTCATCTAATGAATGATTAGATTAGATCTAGATCACCAATTGGTTGCTTGATACACTTTCAACAAACTTGTTATTTGAATAGGCTTTGGGAATTTGTCTAGCAAATTTCCTTATAATCAAAATGGTTTTGATTATTACTATATGGTATAATTTTGGTTGAAAGACCGATGATCATCTCAAGTACAAAGTGATTGACTCGGCATTGTTTTTTCCCGAGGCGAATATGGTGTCTAGTCGGGGAGCGTTGGGGTAGTGGGTCGCGTCGGTTGCGGTCTGTCTCACTTCCTGTCGTACTAGCCATGATAGCGGGTAGGGAACGAATGATGCTTGAGAGATCATGATGTATTTTTCTAGTTATTAAAATTCAAATTAATATGTACTATGAGATAATACCATATATTCAAGTAAAAATCAAGTTTATTGATTGAATTGGATTGATAACTAATTTAATGTGATTAAGTTAATTATATCCAATTAAAAACACTCTATTATAAATAGATGTGTATTTCCCTTGGAATAATTAATCGTAATGAATATGATTCATAATGATTAATTAGAATTTGAATATGATATGGAGGATCACATAAGTGACATCCATGGTCTCTCATCAAGGCAAAGGGTTCCGTCGCCAGATATTGTATGTAGGAGACGCATGTCCTAATAGACAGCTCCTGCATACAATCCATTTGGATCGGGCTCTTCGCTTCTCGAAAGAGTAAGGCCGTATACGTAGTGACCCCAATATCGAGTCCTCATATTATTGGGGTAATATTGGATTGCGTATAGCGAGTATTAAGCCTATTGACGGTTGGTTCAATTAATGACGGGTCAACATCACCTTAGGGGTGGTGGGCCCGGGTGTTAAAGACCAAATTGGGAGATGCAAGTTGGACTTGCAAGGTGGAATGTGTTCCCGCTTCTTTTTATCGGAGTCATAAGTTCTCATATTTTTGGGATGTGACAAAGATAAGGAAGGAGATCCCAGATCTTGCTTGAGATATAATGGTAAGTATATCTCTTACATTGAAAGTGATTAAGGGAATGAACTTTCATTGTTGATAAGGCAAGACAACTTTGATATAAAAACTCCTAAATCAAAGTAAAATATGCATATATATATAAATATATATACACTTATGCAAATTTCTTATTTCAGATAATCCTTCATTAAACCCGATCAATGTTATACTCAATAATAACCAGTAAAATATCATGGATTGGAGTCATGATCCAGATATTGTACTTGCAGTTGGACACATATTGTATGTGGTTGCAATGTGCAAGTTTCCTCATAATAATGAGGAATGACAATTAAATAGACAATAGATCTACAACCTTAGGGTTTGTATGTCTCTGCAGTCTTGATCTCATCGAATGTACTTTGGAAGTGACATGTTGATGATGATCGCAATTGTCAAATTAATCCTTATAAAACCCTAAGAAGATATTTTGGCATACATATGTGCTCTAGACATTTAATCATGAATGACATGGTTCACTGCATCATGCAGAATGGTAGCTCTATAAGAGATGATGTATTCAAAATATTTGAATACATACCTTAACAAATGTTTTGAGAATCTAGATGGATGTAGACATGATGAGTGTCATCATTCTATTGTATATACTCTAGTCATTCAAGAAGCTTCATAATATTCATATTGTATGAATTTAATAAAGCATGTATAAATGTTGAAATGTTCTTACATTGAATTCTTTTGAATTTAACATAAGAGATCCTTAGTCTTAAGAAATGGTTGTTTATAGATAAAGGGAGCGCAGTGGAAGCATGGGTCAGACCCAAGATGAGAAGGATAGTTAAAGAGTTAATCGTACTTCTATGACTTCCATATGACATCCAAAGAGTTGGATGAATGCCAATACTACAATAAGTTGATGTGTTGATAGTATGACTATCAAGTATGTCTAAAATCCTTAGTGAAGGACTCAGATAGAGCATCAGAATAATCTACCTATAATCATTGACTCTGACTTACTTATTTCATAAGATAAAGTCTTATAATTGTATATGAATCTTCTAACAACACTTGCAATGGGTTGCATATGTCTTAGAAGACTGGAGAATTTGATCTTCAAGTTTAATAGTCATCTACATGGATTTTGATGCAATTGTTGCAACAATCTCTATTGAATAGATGGACTTCATATTCCCTTAGTCTTAGAGAACGTATCTCTGACCTAGATATTAGAATACACTCATTGTTTATTTCTAATTGTTGAAAATAAACATGAATTCTTGAATAAACCTATAATAAAGAGTTATGATGGATATATTTCAGATAGTAATCTAACATCTAGTGGATTCCACAAAATTAGAAAATTAATGAATGGTTCATTGAGATTTCTAAAACTGAAAATTAAACCTTTAAAAGATCAATAGGAGGATGAAGATCATTTGAGAATGATATGGCATCAAGTTTTGGACATATGTCTGTTGATGAGATCAATGGACTAGTAAGATATGAAACTTTAGAATGTCTAAAATTTCAAATCTTACATACTTGTGAATATAGTATTCAAAGTAAAATGTCCAATACACCCTTCTCTGGGAATGGTGTTAGATGTCAAGGTATTCAGGATCTCATACATATTGATGTATGTGGATCATCTATATCATAATGAACATTGATGATATGTAATATCATTTAATGATTATTTGTGATATGAGATTTCTCCTCTTCACCTTAGAAAGCTTTGAAATGTTCAAAGATTTCACAATTTTGGTTTAGAACCAAAGTTTGAAGGAAGATGGAATGAATTTGATCTAACTTAGGTAGCAAGTACCTGTTAGATGAATTCAAATAATACCTTATGGAGATATGAATTTCATTCCTATCTCAATCCTCCTAATGCACCTACTCAATAGAGTTATGGGAAGATACAATTGATCATGTGTGACATGATTTGATCAATGATTAATATTAGCATAATCACCTCTTAGTTTCCAAGGTATATATGTAGTAGAGACTACAATATATATCCTCATAAGGTTCCATGCTGGTAACCTGGAATCTAGCACCAGAGAGTGCCACTTCATTAGGAAAATAAATGATGGTATTGGATACCTACGTTATGACCTTGAGATTCTTAAAAGAACTCATCTCTAAGGATGTGATTCTTAGAGGATGACTCTCTTGAGAATCAAGATGAAAATGAAGTAAAGGAACTCATTTAATCTTGAGAAGATAATGAGGCTCCTGAAATCGGGAACTAAAAGGTTAATTAAAGATGAAGCACTAATACTTCTTCAAATAAGTTTGAGGATGTATTCCATGTGTCAGTTAAGTCTAATAATGATCGGACTTCATGTGATGAAGCTTCTGAGGATCATGACATGGAAAGATGGATGTTAGCAATAAAGGTCTAAGGTAGACTTCATATACAAGTGTTGTATATGGACCCTCGAGGATCCACCTATAAGGGTTAGACCCATTAAGGTGTAAATGGATCTTCAAGAGAAAGAGGGAACCTGATGAGAAGGTAGAGACCTTCAACGCTCGGTTCGTAGCCATGAGCTATACACCGGAAGAGAAGACATTGCTTGTGATGAGACTTGCTCTTCTATAACCATGCTTAAACCCATCGGAATATTGCTAACTGTAGCTACACAACTTGACTTCGATATCTTCGAGATGAAAGTCAAGATTGCATTCCTCTATGAATGCCTCGCTAAGGATATTCACATGAATTAGCCCCATGGCTTCATTGTTGAGGAAAGCAAGGTGTGCAAGCTAAAGAACTCCATCTTTGGACTCAAATAAGCTTCTTGTAGTTGGAACATAAGATTTGATGAAATTATAAATGTTATGATTTTAAATAGAATCTTGATGAACCATGTGAAGCTTAGTGGGAATACCAATGTGTTCATCGTGCTAAATGTAGATAATTAAAATGCGTCCCACCACCCTTGTTAATTCGAGCAAATTAATGTTCAAATTAATTGATATCGTTCGTTGCAGTTGGATAATGAGAGCAGATCAAAAACCACTTTCAATTATAGTCAAATTAATTTCGAGCGGCAAATTTTTTTACATGGTTGGAAGTCCAAGGTCGAACTCAGGGAGGCAACTGTCTCCTTAGGTTGATTCGAAGCAAATTTCCAAGGTTTGATTTTCAGAGGAGATATTTTTGGTCTTTTTCGTATTTTTTTATGCAAGAAACATGCAAAATCAGGCAATGTTAATTCAGAAAGATGGTCTAATTAATTCCAAAAATTATAAAACTTGGCCAGATGATGAAATGGGATGAAATTAGACTACCCTAATTTTTTTGGAATTTTCTGACACTAAATTAAATTACTGGAAATTAAATATGAATGCAGTGTGATTTTCACTAAATTAATTTTAATAAATATCAAATCACAATATTTTTGGGAATAAAATTATCCTAAATAAATCTGAGGGTGAGGGATCCAGGAAAATTATCAAACCTTAATTTTGATGTGAAATGAACCTATTAAAAATTAATTAAGAAAGTCACCAAATGATTTATTTAGGCCTCGAGATGCATGCACTTGAGATGAAATTTTTATGCAAGGTAAAGCTAATTATCCTAGCTCTACTATGATTTTTGGGGAACTTCTGGAGCCACAGAAAGATTACTATCAATTAAGAGGTGAAATTGGGCAAAATATAGCAAAAATGAACCAATTAATTAATAGAAAATTTTACTGATATCACAAAAATATTCCACGTGTCACATAATGAGGAGGTCAATGTAAGCTGCTACACAATGCAATTTTCAAACTCAACAATGAATTGATATGAATGCCTAAATATACGTGGAAAGACAAGGGTATAAATATAATTACAGGAATTAAAATTTCTGAAAATAAAATGTGCAAACATGGATTGTTATGCAATTACCTATAATGAGGGGGGTGGATGAAAATTCTCCACGGATCACGTGCTCCTCACGTGGGTCGCCTGACAGGGACTGGAATGTAATATTGAAAATCTTAAGGGGCCTCGATGCAATTTGCCCAGGCCACACATGCATATCACATGGGGGTCCTAGGCTCGGTGGACGTCGGAGGCTTGGAGCGAGGCTCGGCTGCTCTGGAGGTTCGGATCTGGCTCGGAGAAGCTTTAGGTGATCCAAGTCTAGCGGTCAGGGAGGAGGCTCGGATCGAGGCTACGTGGGCGGATCTGGACCGTGGGATCACGAATGATCGAACGGTGATGAACTGTTGCCACGTGGCGTGTCTTGACCCGTTGGATCAAGATCGATCCAACGTCCTTGAAGCTCAATGAAGTGGATGACGTGGACAACCGAGCACCGTTGGATCAAGATGAATCCAACGGCCCTCGGTCCTCTGGCTATCGGAGGCGTGGGCAGATCTGGTCCGTAGGATCACGAATGATTGAATGGCTGCTGAAGGTGGCGACGTGGATGGCTCCTGGCCGTTCGATCAGGATGATCGAACGGCTGCTGGCTGTCGTCTCCCAACGGACCTCCGCCTCTTGTGGCGGAAGGGGCTGGGCTCCGATGAGGCTGGGCTAGCTCCTACCCGTCCTCCTGTCATCGGCGAGAGGTGTGGGAGGATCTAGAATAGCTCGGAAGAAGCATGGAGGGCTGGCGAAGCTTCTGGTGGTCTCTGGGGCGGAGGAGATACTCCGGCTGATGGCGATGGAGAAGCTCGAGTGCAGCTCCGACGAGACTCCGTCCAATCAAGGGGATAGCACCTGCAAGGGTTAACGATATAGCCGAAGCATGCGTGGTGTCCGTGGAGTGATGCAGAGTGTGATGCGAGGCCGGTGGAGCGATGAAGGTGTCCGGTGATCGAACCCTACAAAGGTGGCGGAGCCGGAGGCAGTGGAGAATGGAATGCGTCGTCTGAAGAAGCTAAGGGTAGCGCGAGATCAGAGCTCCGTTGCGGAGCTCGGATGATGGACGGCGGAGCAAGAAGGTGCTTGTGGAGGGGGAATTAATTCGGAGAAAATAAAGGAAAAATAAGTAGAAGATCGGGAGGAGAACGGAGGATGCTACCTGGGAAATGGAGCTCGGTTCTAGGCTCCTGGTCGTCGCTCGAAGGTCGGTAGAGGGCCTGAGCTCGTGCAGCGTCGGGAGAAGCTGCGGCACGACGTAGCAACGTCGTGGATCTCGCCGGAGGTGGAGACATGTCTTCGCTCGATTTGACGCCCAATTGCTGTCACCAATGGGTGACTCTGAGCTCTAGGGTACCTCTCGTAGTGGCGGATGAAGAAAAATGACGGAGGGGATGAGAATATAAAGAGGAGGGGGAAGTTAGAAAAGAAGTGGAGAAGATGGAGGGATGGTGGAGGGAGTGGTGACTTGGAGTGGGGAAGAAGAAAGGAAGGAGTAAAAGGGAAAAAATAATATATAATATAAGTAAAATAAGTACTCTACTAAAAATAACAATAATTAAAATACAAATAAAAATAATAATAAAAATAAATCCGAAGATAATAAAAAAGAAATCCGAAAATAAAAAAATGGGGTGACATGTGGCGGCTCCAGGAGCTGCCATATATCGCTCCTAGAAAATTCAAAAATTAAATGTAAAGAAAATCAAAAAGAAATAACAAAAGATTTAAATCAAAAAGTGGTCAACACGAAAGTTTCTCGTCTCGATGAGATCTACAACTTTCGTGAAGGGCTGAAAATCAAAAGAAGACAACTGTACAAAACATATTTTTGGGTGGTACCTTATAGATATAAAATACCATATTTTATCTTTTGTAATTTTTTTGTCATTTTTAAAAAGA
Organism: Ottelia alismoides; assembly: GCA_037367405.1. NCBI lineage: Eukaryota > Viridiplantae > Streptophyta > Magnoliopsida > Alismatales > Hydrocharitaceae > Ottelia > Ottelia alismoides. The sequence continues at coordinate 817,467 of JAZKJV010005721.1, read as the reverse complement.
GAGAAAAATCAAAATAAAAATAGAGAAAATATAAAAATAATATTTACAACTTAATCTATTTTTTTATTTTTAATAATTAAGAAAATAAAAGGATGAAATAAAGGGCAAAAGGTCAATATGTACAATATACAAAAGGGCCCAAAACCCAAGTTTTGCATACGAGCTCCGATTTTAATGAAATTAGTCTTGTTTCAAAGATCTTTGAATGGTATATTACTTTAAAAGTGAGTAGACCTAATTCGGAGGTTGTATGAGAGAGATATGCACATTTAAGGCTCCTAGTTTCAAACTTGGATTGGGGTTTTATCGGTCAATTTTACTAGTATTTTTTAATATTTTTCCTTTATTAGTGTTAGTCCATATATACACTATAGAGTTGGTTTTATTGGATTCGGAGTTAGTATAAAATATATACAAATAAGGTATTTTATCTAATATACAGGTGAATATTTACAAGTGAACTTGACTTCTTATTTAATGCAATTATGAATGCTAAAATGCAGATATTATGCTTGCATGCATGAATGCTAATTTGCAAGATAAGGGGAAATATGCTGCTATTTACTCGGGAACAAGACTCTATTTTCAACTTTTAGAGTGATGAATCACGGATTCATCAACCCCCTATACTTAAACCTTGCTCATCCCCGAGCAACTAAAATGAAAGCAAGAGTGAAATGATTTTGGGTTCCATACCAAGGTCATGAACAAAAGTTGAAAATGGAGCTTGACTCCGACCTTTGGATTAATTTGTGTGGCGGAACCTTATTGATACCTGAACTTAAGACCTAACAGACTTTAAGTTCCACAAGTCTTCTATTCAAGACTCCTCAATAATCATGTCATAACAAATCCTCATACACAAATTTCTGATGACTATGATTCTCACTTGTACTGTGTAAGTGAAATGTAACTCTCCACATCAGAAATGGCTCATAAATAGCCTCCTCTAATAAGGTAACTCAAATAACCTGATCCAGTAATTCTTTCCTCGAGGAGCGGGGTATTCCCTTCTAAGTTCAAGTGCGACCAGCTCAAGAGGAGGGGGTAGAGAAAAGAATGGACGGTAGCCAGTTGATGACCGAAATAATCGAGCGACTAAGGGAGATAAATAACTCAGGTCGTTGCGACCTCAATTACTCGCAAATCAGTCAATCAAGAAAAATAAAAGATCACCAAAATCAGAGATAAAATCAATTAAAAACAAGCAGCGGTCCTCGTTAATTTTATTAACCTGGTATAGCGACCAGGGTCGGACTCAGGGAGCACGAGTTGGCCTTGTGGCCTATGAAGTAGTCAAAAATAATAAAATCAAGAGAAAATGTGTTTTGGTGGATTTTTAATTCTTTTTAAAAAATTTTTGTGTTTTTAATAATAAGTAAAAATAAGAAAAAAGGGAAAGCAAGAAATTCAACAAATTATTTAAGCACTCAAAAATACTCCAAAAATCAAAATAAAATTGTTTTTATTTTTTTAAGGTTTGGACTCCCAAGTAAAAAAAATTGCTGCTTGAAATTAACTTGAATATAATTGAAAGTGGTTTTTGATTCGCTCTCGTTATCTGACTGCAACGAATAGTATTAATTAATTTGGACATTAATTTGCTCGAATTAACAAGGGTAGCAGGAGCGTTTATCACCCGTACCCCGAGAGAATGTGTAAGACTTGACCTGATTGACCAGGAATAAAGTAGAGGGAGATAGGGTCTTTAATTCAAAAATCCAAAAATATTTTGTAAATACTATTCCTATATATTTGTACAAAACTTACACTATTTTATTTGTACATAAATTGACTTCAAATTAAATATTTTTGTAAACAAAAGTTCTAAATAAAAGTATTTTGTAAATAAAAAAATAATTGCAAAATAACATAATGTACATATTGCAAATAATCACACTTAGAAAAAGTCGTGAGGGCAGTCATTGAAAGATCAATTCCGGCTCCATACGAACTCAAATTGAATCAAACTCGACTTCCATTATACTCAATTAAATTATCTTTCAAATGATTGTGGTTTTATAATTTTTGGAGTTACGGTTAAAAAGTCGGTTTTTGGGGGTATTTTGTGCAATTTTACCACTTACATATTTGTGTATTTATTAATATTTATATACATAATGTACATAATTGTAAATATTATTTTCATTAAAAATAAAATAAAATAATATAAATAATAAAATTAAAAAAAATATTTAAAAATAATTTCCTTATTATACATATGTATATTGTATTATATGTATATAATATTTGCATACAACTAATTTCCTTATATAAAAATCACCAAAAAATAATTATCTACCATTAATTAATTAAGTTAATTTAATTGCAAATTTATATTTAATTATTTAATTTATGCATTTATTAGATTTGAAAACATGCCCTTGTAGATAAGATATTATTTCTATACCTTAAATAACCCTTAGATAAGGTAATTAATTTTTGTAAATTTATTTATTTATTTATTTATTTTAATTAATTTCGAAATTCATTTTTAATTAATTAATTAATTAATTAACCAATATAAACATTCCTTTTTTATACATTCCTTCCTTTTTTATTTTTCTTCTATTTTATTTGGCTTCCTCCTCCCTCATTCATTCTTTGACCAATCTTTGTTGGAGAGGAGCCCGATCTCCGAGAGCAATCTTGTCGAAGAAGGGTGCTCAGCCTCCGAGTCATCCGGTGACAGCGGTTCGTCCCTCTCACCACAACTCGTTTCCGCATCTGATCTGATCACCACATTCATTTTCATATCCCTCCATTTTCATTTCTATCTCACGCAATCATTCAACTCCGGCCACACACGGTGGCCGGAGACACAGATCTATCTTTCGCTTCGCCATGATCCGGAACCATTCACACATCCTTTTTGTTTATAAATAAATAAATAAATAAACATATAATTGTTTTTATCTCTCACATTTGTTTTGCAGGAAAAAAATAAAAAATATATAAATATAAAAAAATATTTTTCACATTACCATTTTGTTTATTAAAAAAAGTTTTTTACTGCTATGTTTACATGTTTTATAAAAAGAAAAAATTAGAAAAAAACAAAATACATATACATATATATATATGCCAGGCCGGCCACCGCCCAGGCCGCTGACGCGCGACCACGCTCCTCCCGGCTCGCCACCGCACCTCCATCGAGGCGGCGCTCCTCCCGAGCCTGCCCCGACACGACGTCCTTCACCGACCTCCCGACAGGCGGTGGGGCCCTCTGCCTGCGGCACCTCTGGCCTCCTCCAACGTAGTGGCCCGCACCGCCAGGACGTGGCCCCCTTGTTCGCCATCCCGCCCGCCGACACCCGTCGCGGCCCCGCACCCAGCATGTCGTCGCCCGCGCTCCATAAGCTTTGCCCTCTGCACGCCGGCCATCCCTCGTCACCCTCCACTTCGTATCGTCGCGTCCTCCACAGCGTGCTCTGGTGGTGCCACCTCGCGCTGACCCCCTACCGATTCAAAGGAAGAAGAAGGCGACACCATCAGCCCCCTCCCATCTTGTGGAAAAGAAACAAGGGTTCATGAACCCTAAGGTTGGGTTTTTGAAATAAAAAATTCTTGGAAAAATTACAAAGATGCCCCTGGAAGTTGTCAAATTTACAAAAAGCCCCTACTCCAAAGTAAGTCACGTGCGTCACACCCTCCCAATGGGTAATTTGCATCGTCTGTTCGCACTTATATTATTGTTATATTTTCAGCAGAAACTTTAAATAATTGCATTTTAGTCCCTGTACTCCAGACCTTTAATTTTCTTACTATTTTCATTAAAATAAATGCTTTTCATAGTCAATAGATTCTCAAAAAAATCATGTTATGTTCATGTTGTAATGTTCTTCATTGTATAAATTTTCCATCACATTTTATTGCTATTTGATATTTTTAAAAATTCAAAAATAGTGTCCTTTTCTCTGTCTGGAATTAGAAAAATCATAAAAATTCGAAAATTTGCCTAAAAGTTCCAAAAAAATCACTGTAGGTGTATTTTACTGTCTTTTAATTTCTGTCTAATTTTCGTGCATTAATCATTTCTAAAACCCCAAAAAATGCGAAAAACTAAAAATCTTAAAAAAATGTGAAAAATCGAAAAATTGTGTTTTCATTCTCTTGTGTAGATGATTGTTGGTATTTTGGATAAAAATAAATTCCATGATTTTTGGGCACTTAAAGTATTTTTAAGTTGCAAAATACTCTTAGTTGTGCACTGATTTCCATTATTTCCACTGTTTGATTTTTATAAAATCACAAAACATCGGAAAATTTTGAATAAAAATACCAAAAATATTTCAAAACATTTAAACACACAAAAATATATTTTCTATAATTTTCTAAGTATTTTTGGATATTCTGAAAAATACAAAAAGAGTGTGGTATGTGTATTTTTATCCCTTATGCATATTTTGCGACTTGTGCTTTATTTAAAAATAAAAAATTTTGAAAAAACAAAAACCATTAAAAATTTTAATTTTGAAATTTGACTACTTAGTTTTTAAATCGTGCTCCTTGTGTTCGACCCTGGTAGCTATACCAGGTAAATTTAATAGAGAAAAACCGCTTACAATTCCATTATTTGATTTTTCTCTTAAGTGGTTGATAAATATTTTTTCTCATTGATCACGCTTGGTGATTTGGGTCACAAAGACCCTTCATTATTTGATACTTAACCCGAGTTGTCAGGCGTGTCACCAGAATGGCGCCGTTGCCGGGGATAATTATTGTTTAATATATGAACTGTAGATTTACCTATAAACTTTTGGTTTATTTGCACTTGCCCCCATCAAGTTTAATTTTAATTGCAAATATGCTCTGCTAGTTCATTAATTTTTTTTGTACGTTTTATATTTATTAAAAATAGCATCAGTGCTCCGAAAATTCTCAAAAAATAAGGTTAAGTTCCTACTTGTTTGTAGTTTCATGCTATATTTTGAATAGCATTTTAGGACCTTTTCCTATTGTATGAAAATCAAAAGAGATCGGATATTCCTTGTTTGCTTTAAAAAATTCAAAAAAAAAATAATCGAGTTAAAAAATCCCCACAAAAATAGTGTGTATTTGTTATAGCATCTAGTACCCGAGATCAAAAATCATAAAAATGGAAAAATAAAATGATAAAAAGTTAAAAAGCTCTAAAATCCTACAAAAAATATAAAAACTCTTATAAAAATCCAAAAATATTTGTTCATGTCCTATCTTTTTATTTATAGATATATTAGAATATATATATAAATAGTTTTAGGAAATTTTGGTTTTATTTTCTATTTTTAATTTCCAAAACAAATCTTCCCCCTTAAAAAGTCCCTGTTTTGGGATATTTTTGACTTCGAAAATACCTAAAAATTTGCAAAATTACTTGAAAATCACACAATAGTAAAAAACTATAAAAACATAAAAATATCTTATTTTGATATTTTTGACTCTTTCTACTTATATTTATAAGTATATTATCCCTTAGGGTATTATATATCCATATATAGTATTATATAAGTTATAAAATTATCTATTATTACAAATATTTTATAATTATTAAAAAAACATAATCTATATATTTAATTAAAATAAAAAATAAAAAATAAAAAAATATAAATTATTAACCCAAATTCTTTTATTAATAATGTGCATAATTATATACATACATACCTATGTTATTTATTCATTATTTATTTATAAATAATATTGAGTTTTACGCCGTGTGTTCCCTGTATTTGACACCCTACTCTGCTTGTCACTATACACATTTATTTGTAGAGTTTTTAATAATTTTTGATTCACAACTGCTTATTCAGTGATTGATATCTATTGCGTGTGTTGATTATTGACTTAGTCGCTTGATATTGTGAGTGGTCGCCGCATCGATTGTGCTCTCGCCTTGTGTGGAATGCAAGACCCTCCTCCTTGACAACCAGTGGTTTCAGAATGATAATAATGTAAAATATATGATTAAATGTAGCTAAATACTTGGGAATAGAGCTCTCTATTTTCATCTTTTTGAGTAATGAATCACATATTCATCAACGAGGCGGGGGGGGGGGGGGGGTGTCGGAGGTTGAGGCGATATGGGGGAGGGGGTTGGAGGTGTGGACGGTGCGGGGGAGGGGAGGCGGAGGTCGGGGCCTGCAAGGGGGATGGGGGCGGTTGTCAGTACGGTTGAGGGGGAGGGGAAGAAGAGGTGATGAGAAGGATGGGGGTGGAGGGTATATAATTCACTACAAAAATTTGAGCTAGAGTGACGGGTTTTTCAAAACCCATCACTAAATTAGTCGTTGTTAAATATATAACAACGATATTATTCATTGTGAAATGAGTTTTCGTACTCGAAGTTAGTGACGAATATCATATACGTCGTTATATCATTAGCAACGGTACATGTAGCGATGCTTATCCGTTGCTATTTTTCAAACTTCTAATTAATCGCCGCTAAATTTTGAACTAAAAATAGCGACGATTAGTTGATATTTTAAAAAATAGCAACGGATAAGCATCGCTATATGTACCGTTGCTAATGATATAACGACAGATATGATATTCGTTGCTAACTTCGAGTACGAAAACTCATTTCACAATGAATAATATCATCCTTATATATTTAACAACGGCTAATTTAATAATAGATTTTAAAAAAAGCGTCACTATAGCTCAATTTTGTTGTAGTGATTGTAAATAATTAAATATAAAGGGTAATATAAATTATTTTGACGGAATTCGATTTGTTTTAACAGTAAAACAAATGGGAGTTAAATACACGGTTCATAGTGTAAGAGTTAGCAATTTTACCAAATTTTACCAAACGGTTGATTTTCGTCCATAAACTTTTGATCCCAAAACCAAATTTTAAATATCCTTGTATTATATTTAACATTTTATTTCATCTTCTGAATTTTCTTTTCACTTTAACCATTTGAAAAACTTGAAAAGTGTTTGGAAAACCTAATTGTTTTTAAAATACATTTTCCATAATTTCTTTTCTTTTATATTATTTTTGCTCATTTTACCGTAATATCCTTTCGTTTTCTCTTATATATTCTTAAATATTATTAATTTAATTTAATTTGTAATAAAATATGATTTTTTTAAAAAGGAAATAAATTTTAATAAAAATAAAAATAACTTAAAAAATAAAAAAAACCTTTAAAATTGCAAAAAAAAAGATAAGAATGTACATCTTCATTAGTTACATATAAACTTTATACATGAATCGCATACATAGTGGGTTTGCTCCCTTAGTTCAACCTTCAAACTTATTTAGGTTAATCCACATCCAATACTTGCACTTTTATTACACATCTACTTATTGTTTTAAGCGATTGTCTGACCATGATTCACCAACATGATAATAGGTTGTGATTATTATGTCATTTAGCCATATCAAAATGACATTGTTACCGTAGAGTCACGATAAATCGGGGTTATTTTTTCATCTACATAGTATGTCTTTGATTGTTTGAGTTTGTATTTTATGCTTTAGGTTTTACTTGATTATCTTGTGCGTTTATTGTGCTACTAATTACTTTCTTCTTTTGCAGGGCCCAGGACGACCAAGCAACTTCCTAGGAAGCTGAGTAGCTTGAGAGGTTCAGAGGTTAGCATATACTGGGGGGAGCTATTGTGAGGACGTAGAGGAGGAGAATATCATATCCGTATATATTAGAGTAGATTTTTATTTCATGCACATTCCTGTAAAAAAACTTATATGTTTATTGTGGTTCGATAGAACAAATAACTATAAGGATACCATATATTTGGACACGAACATATTTCTTTTTACTCTTTTATTGTGGTTAGAGTGTAGATATTATAGGCCTTTTAGCCATATTGATCTTTTAGTTTACTCACTCCTCTTCAAACCCATTCGGATTTTATAAGTTTTTGAGCGATGATTCTTAACTAGAGTTTTAGCAAGTTATATATACTTTGGGGTACATTTCTGTACTCTTAGTAGCCTCCACAATTTATGATTCAATCATGCAATAGACATTGAAGTATGTTTATAATTTTTATTGTGGGATATGCTGCATAGAAAGCTGCCTCGGCTAAAGTTGCTAAGCATGAGAAGGCTTGTATTGACGATCAACATGTATTCATTGTTTTTGATTTTGACACCTTCGGATTCTTGGCTACTGAAGCAGTAGGGCTCCTCAAAAGGGTCCAAAGAATTATGCATAGCAATGTTATGGTTCCCATATCTATAGATGTTGTATTTCAAAGAATTGGATTTGCCATCTAAAAGGGATTAACGGTGCAACTTGTTGCCCGTCTCCTATCAATCTTTCTGTAATAGTTTTTGTTTCATATTCTCGTTTTCCTTCGTATGGAAAATATAAAAGATAATCCGAATTATCTCATTCTATTTATGATTTGAAACAATTACTCATTTTCCTTCGTATGGAAAATATAAAAGATAATCCGAATTTTCTCATTCTATTTATGATTTGAAACAATTATTCATTTTCAATTGGAAATAATTCGGAACCATAAATAATGCAATGTTGTTAGAGCACTTATTCATTTATTATTCTCGTTTATCATTTTAAATGTTAATCAAAATATATTAATGTAACTATTACTTAGTATCTAAATCTATAGAGAGTGAAGAGAGTCGACTTGGAGTGGCGGCTCCTCCTGATGTTTTGCAGGGACATGGCGTCACAATATGATTTCCTTGGTATTGGTATAAACAGATCTAAACAATAAGCTCATAAACATATATGTAAAAATACATTCATTACCAATATATCATATGTATTGTGTTTGGTTAAGCATTGAATACAACTTATGTAATGATATAGCAAAGAGATGTATCAATACACTAGGTATAAGAAGGGAGTCTAGGATCAAAGGGGCTATGTCAACATAAATAGGTATCCTATATGTATATGAATCAATATCTTAAAGTAAAATTAGTGTGAATACCATCTCTTCTCATTTTAAAACTATAATAAGACCACACATACTTTCTATTACCAAAACCTTTGCTCTGATAAACTACCCAAGGAAATAAATCATGGACTAAATATATAAGAAGAGTATGTGTGTGTATGTATTGAAAGCCCCACTTATGTTTGAGTGAACTGCAACATAAATAGGTATCCTATATGTATATGAATCAATATCTTAAAGTAAAATTAGTGTGAATACCATCTCTTCTCATTTTAAAACTATAATAAGACCACACATACTTTCTATCACCAAAACCTTTGCTCTGATAAACTACCCAAGGAAATAAATCATGGACTAAATATATAAGAAGAGTATGTGTGTGTATGTATTGAAAGCCTCACTTATGTTTGAGTGAAATGCATTATACAATTATAGAGAAGTTCTATTATAGGTGTGGAACATGTAAATACTACGTACTTTACCAAGCTATTAACATATGCTTATAATAATAGTTTTATACTAGCATATGGACATCCATAATTGATTATCAATTTTGCGTCAAGACTGATTTAAGTGGAGCTCATTGTGAAATCGAGGTGACATAGTTCTCAATAATCAAAGACGGAAACAAAATCGATAGAAGATCTTATTTATAACTCATTTGCAAGAGGTGGATGCTTTACAATAAGGAAAATGATTTGTCGTGCTTTCAGATCCTTTCCAATATATGGTTAGGTTTTGGTGGAAATTATACATTCTGCCACTATCTCATTACTAGCTTGGACAAAATTTCTTACCAATTTAGTTGTTGTCTGAGTCTGCTTAACCACGTCAGATTCGTTCTTAGTTGATTTTCAAGGTTTCTTTCGGAGATATTCAAGATTTATTTCACGTAAATATTTGCATGAACTTATATGAAAGGGACTTAATTAACTTGATATGATCTCTAAATTTGCTTTAATTATACCAGTTAGATTTTTGAAGATGTAGTCATATATTTGGACGTGGTGGAAAAAAGTAAAACCTCCTAATTACAAGCATATTCTAGCCAATATACACGCATTTCTATCCTACTTATATTTAAGAGCTGTAATAATCTAAATTCTGAAAAGTTACCCTGACCCGTTTATATGATTTTTGGCAATAGCGTCATCACATTCTTTAAATTTTTCTTAAGATTATATGAAGTGAGATTGGTATAGATTATTTGAAATTACCAATCGAACCACCTTGTTTTTTCAAGAAGATTAAATCGAACCACCTTGTTTTCGAGGAAAACTACAATATAGTAGGCGCTTAAAGAAGCTCAAAGGATAAAGATGGGATCACCTTGAAAGTACTTTTTCTATCGTGACAAAGGGTGCTGGGAAAATTTAAAGGATGAACTGCGTGAACATGGTTTAGTATATGGACCATTCATGAGTCTTTTGACATGAGGGGCCATATTACAATTATTCATAACTTAGAGAGGTGTTTGCAGAATCTACGTCTAAATGAATTATCACGGGTCTCTTCTAGGATTGTCAGGAAAGCCCGAGCATAATGAACTAAACTCAGGCTCAGAGACCAACTCGAAAACTTATTGAGCATGAGCTCGAGTAGGATTTGTAGCTCTTTAGGGTTCGAATCGAGATCAAGTTGGGTTACTTGCGCTCACCTCGATAACTTGATATACTCACATGTGTGGAAGTTCTTATGTTTACTCCCACACGAAGCGTCTTTAAGAGCAAGGGATATGGGAATCTTTATAAGAATAGGGGAGCGAGTATATTGTTTCATACTTATCCGGACGACTCGTTAAGAGGCTCGTGAGCCAGCTCGAGCTTGTTGAGGTCAACTCTAAGAACTTGGCTCATTAAGAGGCTTGTGAGCATGTTGACTCGTAAAATGTGGCTCGTCAAAAGGCTCGTGAGTCAATTCGAGTCCAAATCAGTATTACAGAGCTTGAACCTTATTGAGCTCGAACTTGAGTCCATATTTTCTTATCGAGTCCGAATCGGAATTGAGGTCGACTGGACTGGTTGAGCTCCATAAAGACACCCCTAGGTTTTAGTTTCTCTTCTGCTCCCCACGACCATTCTTCCTTGGACGGCTGCGACACCAGAACCGCCCAAGAACTGCCCACCCCAAATTTCTCCCAATATATAGCAGAGGGCTAAAACCACGGCAGCATGAGATGGTGCCACCGCTCCACCGCTCTTTGATATCCCACAGGCTTTCTCGAGGGTAGAGGTCTTGGTCGGGGCGAGGGAAGGCCGGAACATTGGCTCACTCACCATAACTTAGACGCGAACCCTCGATTCAGACGACGGCTTAGTACCCACAGCGGCCGCCTCAAACCTACATGGCGTCTGAAACGGCGAAACGGAAGCACCAAGAGGCAGAGGAAGTGGAGGAGGAAGAAGGGACTTCGCGTGATTGGAAGCGGGCCATGGGCTCCTCCAACGGTGACGCCGAGGCGAGCGCCAACCCCATCTTCCCCCTCATATCGTACGACGACGACGACGAGGAAAATGGAAACTGGAGAGATGGAGGAGGGGAAGGCCGCGTGGAGGAATACGAAGACGACGAGGAGGAGAAGTATTATGGTTCCAATGACGGGGAGGCGCGGCGGCAGCGTCAGGTTGAGCTGCGGAGGGATTGTCCTTACCTCGACACCGTCAATCGCCAGGTAGAATTAGTTTCGCTGCTTAGTTTGTGATGCGATCACTCTCAGTTAGTCCACAACAAGCTTTCTGTTTTCGAACTTGTTCGTGTTGGGGTCATCAGCGTGGAAGATCGCTGAAATACATAGTTTGTAAAAGTCCGAAGTCCGAACATGGAAAACTATCGAGATGTTCTCAAAATGTGAGCACATGCTATATGTGTGAAGGATTACCACCTCACAATCCAGCAGTAGTCTTTCATAAGTTGTTAACGATAATTTAGCTTCAATAAATGATTTAGGTTCTAATCGTTACAAGATGGCTGCAAGCCTATATGTGAAATAATCCCTTCTTCACCGTGGAAGTTTCTTTCGATGCCGGCTCGTGTGCCCGTCTGAATGCTCCTGCGAGGTGCTGTGTGTGGATGTGGTTGGATCAAGCTTGGGAAGGAAATGACCATTGTTAGGGCCCTGGAGTTTGATCATCTGTAACGGCGAATTTGTTTCATGGAGGATGGGGTTGGTTCAAGCTTGGAAGTTATTTTATTATTTTGCTTTTAAGGGCAAGACTGGTGTGTTCCCCTTTATTGTTGCAAAATTTGTAACTCATAATTGAAGGATAATGTTGGAGACTGAAGGTGTGGGGGCAAGAGTAGAAAGATTCTGCAACAAAATCTGATTTACCTAGAGAGTGGAGGCAACTTTTCGTCTTGTTCTGGAATTGCCAAATTCCTTCTAGTTTTTCTTCATCGCCCTTTCCAAGTGCCCTGCATTACCTATGCGTAGCTCATGCTCCTTTGTTATCATAGTCAAATGAAGGGCTATGTTTGCTCTCAAGAAAGAAAAGAAGAAGAAAAAGAAAAAGAAAAAGAAAAAGAAAAAGAAAAAGAATGAGCTATGTTTTGGTTTGCTGTTAATGCTGACATTGTTGAGGAGATGTCGGATCTTTGAATTGGAGTTCAAAAAACATGGTGTAGATTAGTGGAATTCTTTTGGATCAGCATGTTCTGCGACCACGAACTTGGTAGGTGAAATGCGTAGTTGAAGGTTATTATCAATGACACAATCAAACCTTTTCCACTTTAACTGGGATCGACTTCATGGTTTGTTTGTTTCCAAACAGATCTAATTGGGTCAATATCTGATTTAGATCGAAAAAATCAAATCCCACTTAGTTAATTTGGGCTGTATCCAAAAAATCTGCGTAGTAGTAAAATTCTTTTGGACAACATGTTTAGCCACCATGAACCTTATAGTTGAAATAACTAGCAGTCTAATCCTTTTCTCTTTTTAATTTGGGCCGGCTTAGATCTAAAAAATGATATTCCTCTTAATAAACTCCTTTCATCTTTTCTTTAGTCCCGTCCAGTTCATTTATCAATGTTCTTTGTTGAACTTCTCACACCTTTGAGTTTGAACTAGAGCACTATGGCCTTCTTTGCACATGTCAAACCAGCTTAGACAATTTTCTCTATTTTATTTTTCATTTGTGTAACACCAACCTTTGTCTAATACTCGCATTTTAAATTTGACCTTTTTTGAGGAAAAAGAAGATGTGACATCGAGGAGACACCACTTGTAAGTTTCTTTATATTTACATTATATATCAAAAAATAGTTACATAGACCAAAAGGTCTTTAGACTTTTTGCTTTCTCTAGAACATTTTCCATGTACATTCTCTCTTCACGGAAGATATTCCCAATTCACGCAAGCCACATGGACCACAAAATAGGCGCCATCCAAAACCATGGTATGACAACTTCCTTTCCACAACTCATCCATCAAGTCCTAAAAACCTACCCAATCAACGGTTGAGTCCATTTCGACTTGTGATGCCGCCCACACCTCCCTTGCAACCATGCAACTAAAGAAAAGGTATTCGATATCCTCATCACCTGCAAGACAGCTGGCATGTGTCGTCAGCTCGATGGAAGAACCCGTCTCCACACAACAATCAACAAGCGATCCCTCTTTAGCAACCGAATAAAGATCCTCATTCTTAGGGGAATCTTCCACCTCCAGTAAATCTATTTGAATCGCTTGCTGGATCAAAGATCATAATCAAATAGAAGGCTTTGTAAGCCTTTCGAACAATAAAATGTCCATCAACTCAAGCCAGAATCATGAAAACTCTCGCATGTTGGCAATACCTCTACAAGGCATAAAAACTCTACAAAGCATAACAAATAGAAATAAAATATCAATCGGACATGTAACAATAAATGAATTAAAATCTTAGGAAAAAGACCGCTGATCAGAAAGTGCAGAGCGGAACATAGGCAACCAGCTTTCAGCCTCCCAACAATTCCTCACAGAGGCTTTTGCAGAAGCTGGTAGAACTAACGAACGTGGGAAATGAACGCACAACGACCTCTGACCTATCCAATTATCAGTTTAGAATCGAAAAACATGACCATCACCAAGAACTAGTCACAAGAGCAGAATCATCCGGGAAGCATTTGGCAAATTTCCTTACAAAAGTTGGAAGGCCTATGAATAACAATAACCTGTGATGATGGATCCCAAGAAACACTATATATTGACTGTAGTGTTATGATGGATCCCAATAAACACTATATATTGATTGTAGTGTCCTACATAACTGATCAGAACCTCCTCCCCAAATTCTTATCATCCATTTCGCTAAAAGGGTATTGTTCATCATCTCTAAACTTCAGATCCCTAGCTCACCATCCTCATCACTAAGCACCATAGTCTTCTACCTCACCAACTGCAACCCCAAAGATCGAGATGGACCAAAAAAATCTTCACATCAATGCCTCCAACTTCACCTTCGTCTCAACATGCAAAAGGTGCGTAGATAAAAAGAACACATAAATAACCGAAAGGACTACCTTCAACAGGACTAGGAAGCCACCTCTAGAAGTAGAAAGACAAGCCGAGCGACAACCTGTTAGCTTGTTCTGCATCCTCTATATAGCATGGGCTCAGTCCGACTATCACAACCTTCCACCCACCAACAACAAATCAAGGTACATGATGGGTAGGGCCCACCTATGTGTCTGCAAAACCGCATCACAAGTTGCCCCCTCTTCCTCATTCATCCTAAAAAGAACAAAAACATATTTCTTGATTAGATTGAGAATGGACAATGATGACGTGGAGATGAGAGAGGTGGTTGGTAACGACGTGGTAAGAGAGGTGGGCAATGGCGTGGTGAGGAGAGGTATGTGGCATGGGGGTGGAGATGGAGAGGATGGGGGCAGAGAGCCATTCTGATACCAAGTTGAGAATTAGGATGAGAAATTGAGTATTGCTTTATTAGAATGAGAATCCTAGGGCTCCTTATATAAGTGGCTCCATAGGGTTATGATTACAGTGAGAAGTGACTCTTACAACGACTCAACTAGAATACCCCATAGTAGTACTAAATAAGTATTGATGAAGGAAAAAAGCATTATTCATTTTGTCCTCGAGATACTTGTCCACTATAGGAACTTGATGTTGCTCCACCACTTAATATTGAATCTCCTTCAACATCTGTACTCAAGGATTCCACCGAAGATATCAAATCTTTCGTAATGATGTAATCTAAGTGCTGTCCATTCGGCTTTGATTGCTCATGTGAGTACGCATGATATAGATAGTATTCCACTAGTTCTATGGGTGCATTTGGTACGCAGGTTAGGGCAGGTTAAACTGGTAGAGGGTAATCCGTTTTTGTATTTTGGTTTTTGGATAGAAGGTTAAACTGGGGGTGGGTTTGAAGTGGTTTTGTTGTGATATGATTATATTGAAGTTTAGAAAAGTATGTAGTTATTGTGATGTGATTGTATTGAAGTTTGGAAAAGTGAGTATAAGTGGAGTAGTTTATAATTTTTATATGATATGATGGTATAATATATTATTTTTTTATGGAATTGATAAAAGAGAATTGATTTATTTAATGTATTAAAAAGAGAGAAAGTGGGACCCACATGAGAGAGGTCTATGGGTTTGCCCCAGCAACCGAACGAGGTCTATGGGTTTTGAACTTAGAGGATGACTTGGAATATATTGTTCATGTATGCTGGTGTGTTGGCTCGTATTTTCCAGATCGAGTTAACATGACGATATCGAGAAACTAAAGACATGTATCTATACCCACGAACATACACACATCCTTTCATCGGAGACTGATATACATCTATAAATCTGAGTGTGTACATTTGGCAGCGCAATAGGTTGATGGTTTGGCAAGATCTATATACCGATGAGATAATATGCATACAAGGAAATACTTGATCTATCATCTCTCAAAGGAATCATACATGTTCATACTTTCTGAATTGAAAGACATGAGTTCATTCATGATACATTGTGATCATATCGAATTTAATTGATGGTCATTTTGTTTATAAAACAAGATAAGAATTCAAGAATATTGATATATATGCTTTTGGAAAGCAAATGATTGCTATTGTCGCCCAATGCTTTATTGAGAAATCTATTGATCAACTCTCATAGAAGAGAATCAAATATGGGATTGGACTTTGATTTTACTCGAAAGTCTTTTAGTATGTAGGATACATGAGTATTGAGAATGCTCGAGTTCGATACGATTGTAATAGATTGAATACCATGACACTTTCATTTCGAGAAAATTATGAGATGGGGAAGATTTTAGTGACTCCGCTTTGAGTCTAGATGAACGAGAATCAATTGGATTAAATCTCAATTCATATAACTATATACTAAACCTAAAGAGTTGGATATTGATTCGAAAGAGTTCAGAGTCAATTAGAGAAATTAGTTCAATGTTTGATTAAATTCGACAACTCAAACTTGCATGTATCGTGCTATTAGATGTAAATCTAGATATCAAGTTACTATACACGGTTTACATAATCTCACTACTATTATCTCCAAGAAGTTGCGAATGTTTTACATGAGTCTTAATTGGATTAGAAGTCGTCTATTTAGAATTGTCTATCAACATAATACTTGTTATTATCTTTGAAAATTTATATGGGAATAGGTGAATATGATTCACATAATTAATATTTAAGTAATGTTGATATAGATCCGTAATAATTAATATTAATATGAATATTATTTATATTTTTATTTTAGGATGTATTTCAGTATGATTCACTTCACATAATTAATTAATATTGACATGATTTGGAATTACATTATCCATTAGATAATATTTACATTTTGTTACACCGGTGAATTGGATTCATTGGTAGGATGATTTTACAATTAACGTAAAATAAATAGTGGTAATTATCTAGAGAGATAATTCCATAATAATTATTGGAGATCAAATCCAAACAGATTTGAATTATTAGAAAAGATAATCTCTCTTTGTTCCGTCCAAGAACATGCGTAAGTAAAAAGAGAAATTTTTCCCTCTTATTATCTCATACATTAATTCGAATTCAAAAATGAGTCTTGTTTGAAATAAAGTTGAAGAGATAAAGTAGAGAGACTTGGCTCTCTACTTCTCTCCATCCAGTGGTCCCTATATGCTATAAAAGAGGGGGCAAGGCCTCTCTCCTTATTAAATACTTGTTCATCCAAGAGTACTCTCTGCTCCTATTATCGAGAGGAGAAAAATAGAAGAGAAGGGTTCTCTTCTTTCCCATTGGCCATGACCTACCCTCCACCCTCTTCCCTTAGTGGCCGTCCACTATATCACCTCTCCCTCTCCATTGGCTCGACCGATCACAAGCGGATCCATTCCCTTCTCCATGCTTCGTTCCTGAGTAGAACTCGATTTCGTGAGACGAAATTATGAGGAAGAAGCTCATTCTAGATCTCTTTTGGCATGACAATCGGTGGAGATCATCTCTGAAGTTTGCAGGAATATTCATGAGTCATCGTCGTGCCTGTGAGTTCAAGTCCGTCAGATCGAACTTAACTCGGGATGTCTGTTTTTAGAAACTACACGCATCAAAAGTATTATTAGTATCTCATGTGGTTCATGAAACTGTGCGAAACTAGTTTTCATTACCATGTAGTTTCGCGATGCAATTGATTTATGTTATATGATTGCTATGTCGCTTACAAAATAACGAAGAAGGAAGCAAAGAAGACGGTAAGTGAAGCCAAGTCGAAAGGTTATGAAATTATGTACAAAAAGCTTGACTCGAAGGAGGGGCAGAAGGATATATTCAAATTGGCCAAAGCAAGAGAAAAAAAGGCTGAAGATCTTTCTCGAGTGAGATGCATCAAGGATGAGGAAGGACATGTGCTTATAACTCAAAAGGATAATCAAAACTAGAAGGAAGTAGTATTTCTATAAGCTTTTCATTGGGGAAGGGAATATAAAGATTACTTTGGGAGATCTTGCTAGTAATGAATATTACTTGAATCGTACAAGCTATAGACGGATATAAAGGAAGGAAGTAGAGGAGGCTTTAAAGGTTATGAAACATGGGAAATGGATAGGACTTGATGGCATTCATATAGAAGCTTGGAGAGTTCTAGGTGAACGAGGTTTGATTTGGCTCACAAATACATTCAATGTTATTTAGCAAAGCAAGAAAATGCCCGTGCCTTTTTTCTAAGAATAAAGGAGGCGCTCAAAATTATTCGAATTATATATGTATCAAACTGATGAGTCATACTATGAAAATTTGGGAACGTGTGATAGAAAGAAGGTTGAGGCAAGTTTCTAAAGTAACTGAAAATCAATTCGGATTCATGCCAGGTCGCTTAATTATTGAAGCTATCCACTTGTTGAGGAGTACAATGGAGATTTATAAAGCTAAAAAAGAACCTCCATATGATTTTTATTGATTTGGAGAATGCTTACGATTCAATCGCAAGGGAAATGTTGTGGAGAGTTTTGGAGAAGAGACAAGCACTTGCTGCATACATTAGCCTTATAAAGGATATGTATGATGGGATTTCATCTTGTGTAAGGATCCAATATGGGAAGACTGACTATTTTAACATCAACATCGGTCTGCATCAAGGTTCAACTTAGAGTGCATTCCTTTTTACTTTGATTATGGATGAGTTGACTAGTCACATTCAAGATGAGATACCTAATGTATGTTGTTTGCCAACGATATTGTGTTGATTGATGTGACAAGAGATGGAGTAAATGAGAAGCTGGAAGTTTTTGGAGACATGCCTTAAAGACTAAGGGTGCGTTTGGTTCGTGGGTTATCCAGGGGTGGATAACCCGGTTTTGTGTTTGTGTGTTTGGTTGGTGGGTTAAGGGTTGGGAGGGTTTGTGTGATGTGATTGTATTGGAATTTGAAAAAGTTGGTAGTTATTATGGTATGATTGTATTGAAATTTGAAAAAGTGGGTGGTTGTTGTGATGTGATTGTATTGAAGTTTGGAATAGCGAGTAGAAGTTGAGTATTTTATGATTTTTAGATGATATGATGGTATAATGTATAGTTTTTTGGTTGGAAAGAGAGTGGGCCCCACTAGTGGGTTAGGAATATGGGTTTTGGGAGGTAACTCACCCAAAGTGGGGGGTAACCCCCCAACCAAACGCACCCTAAAGGATTTCATATAAGTAAGGCTAAGACTGAATATATGGATTGCACATTTAATGGAAACAACAATGAATGACTCGAGGTGAAGATTGGAGACGATAACATTCAAAAGAAAGTTTCTTTTAGATACTTGGGTTCTATTTTGCAACAACAGAGGAAATTGATGTAGATGTTACTCATAGGGCCTGTTTGGTTGCTGGGTTGGACTGGGTTGGGTTGGGCTGGGTTGGGTGAATAGTAATCTGTGAGGATGAAGTACCCTTATGAATAGTAACCAGGGTTGGGCCAACCCTGCCCAACCCTGCAACCAAACAAGCCTATAGAATAAATGCAGGTTGGCTAAAGTGGAGAGGATTCTCTACTGTTCTTTGTGATAAGAAAATCCCTTTGAAAGTCAAAGGAAAGTATTACAAAGCAACCATTAAACCTGGTATGCTCTATGGATCAGAATGTTGGCATGCGAACCATAGACATGTGCAGAGAATGGCGGTAACATAAATAAAAATGCTAAGGTAGATGTGTGGTCATACGCTGGAAGACCGTATTTGGAATGATGCGACCAGAAGGAAAGTTGGAGTACCTTCGATAGAGGATAAGATGAGAGAAAACCGCTTAAGATGGTTTAACCATTTGCAAAGAAGGTCGGTTGATGCACCAATTAGAAGATGCGAGATTTGGGATGTTGAGCTTGTTAAGAGAGGGCGAGGAAAGCCCAAGAAGTGTTGGAATGAGACTATACTAAGGGATCTTAGTTATTTGGATTTAAGTCCGAGAATGACCCAAAATAGTTCTGAATGGAGGCAAAAAATCCATGTAGCTACTTGACTTAATTGTGGGAAAAGGCTTTGTTGTTATTGTGATTACTATGTCATATAATGGACATCTTATATTTCGAATTTGATTCGTATTTTCCGCATTTCCGTGATGTGCAAGGTCAAACCTCCCTTCAGGTACTATTATTGAAGCTATAAAATTAACAAAATCAATACAATGATCTACAATGCCCATGTGATTTCACGATTCAATCAAAATTTTTGTTATACGATTACTATGTTGGTTATACGATGAACATCTTATATTTCGAACTTGATTAATATTTTCGGCATTCCCATGATGTGCGAGGTCAAACCTCCCTTCATGTACGATTATTAAAGCTATACCATTACTAAAATTAATGCAAGGATCTACACCACAATTTTCTAGATAAACTCATCACTCCAACAACATCCACTCCTTAGGATTGTGCTACGACACCAAGATATGTGATCCACCACTGCCATGTAGGTTTGACTCGCTCACGTTCAAATTTGCCATTCGTTACTGTTTGAGAATTCAGCATAAGAAGGGGGGGGGGGGTTAATTTTGCAATATACAATAATTCTAATAATAATATCAATTTAAAACATTACAAACCATGAAGATATAAGGAGAGAAAAGCAAACCATAATGCACGTTGTTTTTTACGTTGAATCCCAAGCGGGTGAAATCACGACTCAGAACCCTGTTCTAGGATTTCTCCTTATCTCTCTCAGTGAATGTTGTTTTTATTATCCTGGAAATATGTATGTGCGAATTTCAGAGCCTAAATGGGTAAAATATCATTGATTTTCACACTCTGATTTTTAATAAAT
The DNA here is from genome assembly GCA_037367405.1 of Ottelia alismoides. NCBI lineage: Eukaryota > Viridiplantae > Streptophyta > Magnoliopsida > Alismatales > Hydrocharitaceae > Ottelia > Ottelia alismoides. The sequence goes on along the minus strand of JAZKJV010005721.1, from coordinate 796,849 downwards.
TATCTAATGCTCACAAAAATCCAAATAAATAGACAAAGATAAAGAATTAATGTATCAACACATTGTTATTTTTGATTAAATGAAATGATGCAATTTTGATGTCCAAATTAGAGCTTAAATGCATGGGTGTCTAAGCAATACAGAAAATGAAATTAAATGAACAAACTGTGCACAAGGATGTTTTTGTAAATAAATAAACGTGAAGGGATGAGAATGTAATTGTCAAAAAAAATAAAAAATGCAATGACCTTACAATCGTGTCCCACGTCCTCACGGCTGCAGCCGATCGGGGCGGCGCGACGGTCGATGCTGCGGCATGGAGAAGCGCTAGGATGGGCACGTGGCAACGGCGCTGATGGCAGATGACGACTGGAGGTCGCCGTAGAGGCACGGGGCGGCTCCAGGGGGTGGCACGGGCTGGCGGCTCCAGGGGGTGGCACAGGCTGGCGGCTTGGAGGGTCGTGTAGCACACGGGTGGACGTCGCGCACGACGCGTGGAGGGCGAGCCGCGCGAGTCGCTAGCTGGAGCACGTGTGAGCAGGCAGAGCGCCGGGGCCGCTCTGGGGAGGAGGCGTGCTACCAGAGGGCAGGCGGTCGGCGAGTGGGGGCGACGCCGCCGTTGAAAGGGCGGCAGCAGGGCCTGGCCGTGGGGGAGTTGCGCGTGGGCGCATTGATGGCCGACGACAACTTGGAGGTGCAGGGGCGGTGGCACTCCTGCTTTTTTTGTATATTTTTTGTATTTTTTTGTAAACAGGGAAAAATGTGAATAAATAAATGAAAAGGGGGTGATGATGATTGTGATAGTGGTGTTTTTTTTATGAAAATATTTTGGTGATGAACAATAAGGGAAAAATAAGTTAGATAAAATAAAATGAAAGGATGAAGATAGGATAGAAAATTTACTTGTGAGGATCGCCTGATTGTGGAGGAGGTGGACCACAACTCTTGTCGTCGCCTCAAGAAGGGTGGCGGAGTCCTTCGAAGCTGAAACAGCTTCCTGCGAGGGATGGCTGCGACGAAGTGGTTAAGACCACCTCAGATCTCGCCGTGGTCGAAGGTCATCGCTCGACGGTGATTCTCGGTAGCTGTCACCTACAGATAGCCGGAGCTCTCTCTCTCTCTCTTCTATCGAAATGGCGGATGAAGAAAAATGAGGGATGAGAGGAGAATAAAAAGGAGGAGGAGGGAGTTTAGAAAATAAGTGGAGAAGATGGAGAAGATGGAGGAGGTGGTGACTTGGAGTAGGGAACAAGTAGAGAATAAGTAAAAGGGAAAATAAAAATAAAATAAAATAAGTAAAATAAGTAGGCTAAAATTAATAAAGAAAAAATAAAGGTAAAATAAAATAAAAAATTAAAATAAATAAATGTAAATAAATAATTAATTAAATATAATAATAATAATAAATAACATAATATAAATTCTGAAAATAATAAAAATGGGGTGACACGTGGCGGCTCCAGGAGCTGCCACGTGTCGCTCCCGGAAAATTTAAAATTAAATGCAAATAAAAATAAAAAAGAAATAACAAAACGGGTCAAATCAAAAAAGCGGTCAACATGAAAATTGCTCGTCTCGATGAGATCTACAACTTTCGTGAAGGTCCGAAAATCAAAAGAAGTCATATGTACAAAGTGTATTTTTAGGTGGTACCTTATTGATGTAATATACCACATTTTTGTCTTTTGCAATTTTTTTGTTATTTTTAAATAAGAGAAAAATCAAAATAAAAATAGAGAAAATATGAAAGGAATATTTACAATTTGATCTATTTTTTTGGATTTTTCATAATTAAAAAAATAAAAAGATAAAATACAAGGGCAAAAAGGTCAATATGTACAATATACAATAGGGGGCTCAAAATCCAAGTTTTGCATATGATCTCCGATTTTAATGAAATTGGGTCTCATTTTGAAGGTCTTTGAATGTATATTACTTTAAAGGTGAGTAGACCTAAATCGGATACTGTATGAGAGAGATATGCACATTTTAAGGCTCCTAGTTTCAAACTTGAACTCGGGTTTTATTGGTCAATTTTACAAGTTAGTATTTTTTAATATTTTTCCTTTATTAGTGTTAGTAATATATACATTATAGAGTTGATTTTATTGGTTTTGGAGTTAGTATAAAATATATACAAATATAGTATTTACAGGTGATTTTTACAAGTGAATTGGACTTCTTATTTAATACAAATATGAATGCTAAAATGCAGATATTATTTATGCATGCATGAATGCTAATTATACAATATAAGTGGAAATATGCATCTAATTATTTGGGAACAAAGCTCTATTTTCAACTTTTAGATTGATGAATCACAGATTCAACACCAACCACAGTAGCTTTACTCTATAAGGTAGTTGGTAATATTTTTGCGTATTTCCTTCTAACTGATGTACATGTAAATGGTTATAGTGGGACAATGTATCATGTAAGATTTATTTTATGAATGGAAAAGAATTAAATTCTTCTTTTTGGGTATTTTTAATTACAGTATGTTTCTGAATGTTAGTTGTGATTATTGAATAAATTATTGCTGAGTAACCAGATCTGGATATTGGAGGATCCAACGACCTAGAATTGGGGTCATGACACGGTATCACTGTTTGATTATGTGTCCGATCTATCGGAGCACGAGACCAGTTATCTTAGCTGTATGGACTCCTTTAACTCTTCTCTCCTTGACAGTCCTCGGAAGGATGAGTCAAATTATGCTCATTACTCCCCGCTTAGTTCACAATCATCTCTGATGGTCCTTTACGAGAGACTATGACATTTTCTATCTCTTTTAATCTCTTCTACTGGGTAGCCGATCTATCGCCTATCGAGATCGCTTCTAATGATCCGTCTAATGGATATGACTCCTTTGAGTCTTCAATCCTTGACGACCCTCGTAAGGATGAGTCTTGTTATGATTATTCATTGCATAGTATGTGCTTCTCCCCAAGGGTTATCTAAGGGAGGATACATCATTTTGTGAGCACTCAGCTTCACTTATGGTATCTCCAATCTGGTGGAGTCTGAAGTCATTTCTTTTGATTTGTGTACTCGTTATCCTCTCTGATTGTATCTCCTATCTGGTGGAGCACGAGATCGAGTCTTCTGACTTTCCTGAGATCTTTGACTCATCTGAGTCTGCTCACCTTGGCGACCCTCACAAGTTTGAGCCATGTCTTGCGATATTCGGTGTGTCCTTGATATGTCAACCTTATGTCCACTTGATATCGTGTTGCGTAGAGAGTCTCATGTTCTTCACTTTTCATATCTTATTGAGTCCATGATTGACACGGAGGATTCTGCATTGTTCCTTCTTCCTCCGTGTCTTACGATATCAGCTATGATCCTTCACTCTATTCTTATGAGCCAATGTTCTGCTTCTCGCTACCGGATCATGGCTTCATTTTCGATCTACTACTCCCTGTAGCAGACACCCACTTGATTATATATCCGGGTGTCTTTCTCTTGCTGACTGCATCACTATTCTCGCATGGTGACGATGATGAGAGTACGGTATTACATTGTCGTATACCGTCCTACACTTCACCCGTCTTTACTTCTTGTATGTATGTGTTTTGTCTTTTCACTCCTTTCTTATGTCTGGTGCATCCCATATCATTCGCCATATCTACGCGTCTATACTTAGGACGCACTTTGTCCTAAGTATAGTGGGTTGCACCTAGTATGATGTTCTTTCTTCGTCATGTTTCATCACTCCTGTCGCTGCCTATACTTAGGGATCTTTTACCATAAGTATAGGGGGAGAGACGTGTACATTCATTCCTCACATCTTTCTTTTCTTTTTTTTTGATCCCCTCCATTGTCTCCTCTCTTGTTGATTTTCTCTGCTATACTTAGGGATATCTTACCCTAAGTATAGGGGGAGACATACCAAGTTGTGATCTATTCATTCCCACCCTTGACCCCTCCCTGCATGTAGATATAGTCTATTATACTTAGGATTATTTGATCCTAAGTATAGGCGGATGATCGGCTTCGTATTCATTCACTTATTCCTTATTATTTGGTCGTTGTAGTATAGGCTTTTCTGTACTCAGTATGAGTTATGTCTTCTCCTTTTCTTTTCGATCTGTGAGGACATAGCTCAAGCTAAGTATAGGGGGGTCATATATACTCTGTATATACTTTAGACATAACTCATACTTTCGTATTTTTAAATAAATATGGCTAAAATACTATATACATATAGAATTTAGTAAATCAATTAAAAAATGATGCATATCATTCCTCAAATTCTTTTTGTATATACAGATTAACAAGTCAGGTTAAAAATATTTTTGCAAAATGATTTGAAAAATGGTTTGACCTGTTTGGAAAAGATTTTGTAAAATGTTTTCAACCTTTATAAAATATGTTGTTTGTAAATTTTCTTCTCTTTGTGTGAAATAAAATGCTTTGAAAACCTACTTGCAAATGTTTTTGAAAATGGTTGCAAAAATATTTTGAAAAATCTATATTTATTGTTTAAAAAAACTATGCAAAAATGGTTTTCAAATGTTTGCAAATATTTGCAAAAATTATTTTGTACTATAATTTTCAAAATTATGTGCAAAATTATTTTTAAATAATTTTGAGGAATATATGCATCTTTCAAACAAATTCGTTAGAAATTGTATATACATACCTATAACAATAACTAATATTCAACCTATAAATTCTTTAAACTCTCAGTTCTTGTAAATAAATAAAAAGAGGCACGACTGTGTAAATAGCTACACATATTTCCTATTTATGCCAAAAGTATTTTTATTTCAAACTCCAAAAATATTTGCAAAATCTTTTGAAAAATTGCATCACAAAAAGAGTTTCTACATTGTACAAAGCATTTGCATTTTTCGAATTGAGTTTGAATAATTGAACTAGTCTGAGTAAAGTCAAAGATTGGAGCTTGGTAGGAGTTTAATGCACCTAAATTCACTTGAACCTTATGGAACTAGATTTGAGGTACTTCAGGTCTATTTGGACTTAATTCTTTGAGACTCAGGGCTGGGTTCAAGACACCTCAACTGACTAACTAGAACTTTTCGAGATGCACGCATGACTCTTATCGGTCATGACTGTTGAAGAGATTTTACACAGTTTAAAATGCTAATTTTACCACATCGTCGTTGTTCCACAAATGATGGATTTCGTTACTTTAAATCGAGATTCGAGGGTAGTATATCTCTTAGTACAACCTGCACCCTTCATTGGACAACTCCCAAAGGAGGATTATATCTCATAGACAAAGAGATCCATAACTCGTATATCTATTTACAATATTCTGAAAAGAAATAGATTAGCAATAATCTTGAATTCACAAGCTTACAAAACTTGAGCAGAGAACTTGCACGGGAATGAAGGTGATCGCTTTTGTGCACATAGAGTTTGAGATCGCAGATGGCCCGATAGCACGAATATAGCCAAAAAATATTTTTCTTCACTTTTCTGAGTAGGGAATGATTATCTTAGCTGTGTGTTTCAACAAAGACCTTCGATGTCCTATTTACAATGTTAGGTGATTAATAGAGCTATTGGGGACTCAAAGTAGCCATTGGGTAAAAAATAGGAAATTCCAACATTCAGAAAATTCAAAAATTATAGTTGATCGATCAGATGTAAGTGTTGATCGATCAATTGATCAGTTTTAAATGTTAGATGGTCACTGAGGCACATTTGAATATTTTTTAGGAGAACAAGGGTGCAGTCCCAAGCTTGGAATCCACCTCAAATTTATTAAACTAAAGATATATTACAGGGTCATACCAACCAGACCTTGCCACACCCCCCAAAATTACATGCCACTCCACATCAACACTAACGCCTTGAAATGTCCCCACACCTTCACGTCGAAAAGGATGCCCATGAAATATATTCTCATTTCTGGCATACCAAATAGCCCATAACAGGGCAAAGGGACCTGCCGCGTCCTCCTACGAGCTACCACAAGCCGCCCTAATTGATCTCCAGAACGACGAACTATCTGCGGAATGAAGCCAAGGCATCGCCGTCCGCTCCCATATAGCAGCCGGCGCAAAGCATCCAAAGAAAAAATGATCTGAATCCTCTTGCTCTAGGTTGCATCTGTCGCACAACGTCTCCCTGGAACCCAGAAGCCTCGCTCTACGTGCCTTCGAAAGTAGCCGACCACGTCTTACCAGCCACATAAACACCTTTATCTGAATTGGAACCTTGCTAGCCCAAATAATCTTGTAATCCCAAGCATTCTCCTCCTGAACAACCCCACGTGCCCTGACAAAGCAACGGCACACCTTCTTCATCGAGAAAGCCCCTTCCTTCCAGGCAAAGTATTCTCTACCCCCGTTAGAGCCATGCCCATCCACATCTGCAAGCTCCGCCAAAAGGGTCACGACCTCATCACATCTCTGGTCTGACAGAGCAGAAGTGAAGGTCAGGCACCAAGCTCCCGTCGACCACTCCTCCCGCACCGTAGCATATCTGGCCCCCGCTATGGCGGACAAACGCATATACCTCTCACAAATAGGACCTAGTCCCTGCCAATCATCCTTCCATAAGCAAAAACATCGCCCATCACCCAGCACCGGCCTCAAGAGAGCAACCAGCTCCGTCATGACACTAGACATCCCCCTCCAAAGTGACGACGATAGCCTGCATGCCTTTGCTCTCCATGGACCACCGACCCTATATATGCTCCGCATCACCCTTCAGAGTAGATCATCTGACTTCCCCCAGATCCTAAGCACCCACTTCGCCAGCATCGCCTTATTCATCAGCTCTAAATTGCAGACACCAAGGCCTCCCTCCTTCATCGCCGTCATCACCTTCCAGCTTACCAGGTGTATTCCCCATCTTCTGGCCACCCGTCTGACAAGAAGAAACGCTTCATCATCCCTTCTAGCCTCTGCCTCACTCCCACATGCATCGGTCTCTTGTCGACACAAAGAAAATCGGCACAACAAAGATGTCATGCTTCATAAGGAGCAGCTTCCCCCTTTAGAGAGAATTCTCGACTTCCAACCTGCCATCTTATTCTCTATTCTGTCAATCACCACCCTTCAATCCGCCACCCGTAGTCGCCCAACAACCAAAGGGAGCCCCAAGAATGGACATCTTAAAAACTGGCAAAGGTCTTGAGCCTCATCCTGCGCCAAGCCAAAAAAGGGATTACCCTAGACTTGTCTCTACTCATTCTCAGCCCTGATATCTCCCCAAAAATGTCCATAATCCATGAAGCATTCCTCGCGTGCAAAGGATCCCCATCAATGAACATGACTGTGTCATCTGTGTACTGTAGGATGGGGATGGAAGCGCCGTCCTTCCTGTATCTTGCACAAAAGTCCTCCTCCATTGCCAGCCTCATCATGACAGCCGATGCATCCGCCACAATCACAAACAGGAGTGGTGCCATTGGGCACCCCTGATGAACCCCCTGTTGAGGCTGGAAAAAGCCCTCCTCAGGCCTTGTCATTGACAATAACCACATATGACGCTGTTGTGATGCATCTCTTCATACAACCAATCCATCTCTCAGGAAAACCTCTCTTCTGCAACGACAGCCAAAGGAAGCGCCAATCCACATAGTCATAGGCCTTCGAGAAATCCACCTTCCTTAGGATCCCCTTCTGCTTCTCCCTCTTCCAATCCAGCACCAACTCCGAAGCCAACACCCAAAAATCTGCCATATGCCTACCGGGCACAAAGGTCGTCAGGAGAGATGATGCCCCCCAGGATTTTCCGCAAGCGGTTCGCCATGACCTTGGCCACAAAAAGGTAGATCGCATTGGACAAAATGATAGGTCTAAAGTCCTTCACACGAACACCACCTCATGTTTGGGCAGTAGGAACAAAAGCACCTTGTTGAGACGCTCAAATCCCCTGTTACCCCCCTCGAACTCCCTCAGGACCGCCACCACCTCCTCCTTCACCCATTCTCAGAACTCCCTAAAGAAATACACAGAGAAACCATCCAGCCCCGGGAACCCGTCCGCATTTAGCTGCCAAAGCGCCCACCTAGCTTCATCCTTCGAGATGGGCACCACCAGGTCCTTAGCCTCCTGGGTGGAAATACACTCCCCTCCCCTCCCATGCCACCCGACCCCGCCCCTCGCAACCTCCTGAGAATGCGATGAAATGCGCCTGAGCTGTCGACCAATCCCCACCTCATTTTTCACCTGCACCCCCACCTTAATGCTCCTAATGAAGTTCTGACACCTTCTGGCATTGGCCATGGAGTGGAAAAAAACACGTATTGTTGTCCCCCTCCCTTAGCCAAGTCTGTCTCGATCTCTGCCTCCATTCGACCTCCTTCTTATCCTCTAGCCGTACTTGATTCAAACATGCACACCCCTCCTCAATCTCGTGGTCCAACAACTCCCTTGTGTCCACCACATTAATGCGAGCGATGACTTCTTGGGACGCCGCCCTTACGCTCTGCCTCTACTTGCGGTTGTACTTCTTGAATTCAATTAACCACTTCCTCAACAACCCTAGTTTTCGGGCCAGGACCACCGAGGCCGACCCTTCCAATCTTGTGCTCCGCCAAAACTCCACCGCCTTGTCACGGAATCCCTCCTCTAGCAACCATAACTGCTCAAATCTGAAAAAAGGCCTCGTTCTGATGCCCTCCCCAGAGGACTAGATGATCGATGTGTGATCAAGTGAGCCCGACGAAGAGCCCACGCGTCCGTCAAGGGGAACACGCCCGCCACCTCTCGGGACACCAAGAAACGATCGTTCGTGATCTAGACCTCGTGTTCCTCCAAGTATAGCAACACTCAACAACATCACAAATCTTTAAGTACGCCTCATTATGAATCACACCAGCTCCATCGACCCGCATCCACACCTCCCCGCAGACAAGGTCTATCCTCTGGCCGCAGCATCACGTTGAAGTGATGCATCATGATTCCACCTTTTAGTCAACATTTTTATTTTAAATTTTATCTAATTATGTAAAAGACTCATTATACAAGGCCTTTATCCTCTTTTCTTTTCTGCATGTTTTCTTTTTTTATTTTCAGAAAGTTGTTGCTATGGGGGGGGACTTAGCCTCTATAAAGGCACCCCAAATGCTAGGGTTGAGGGAAGTTTTGAATGAATAATTATTTTCCCCCTCTCTAATTCTCTCCCTCCCTCTCCTCCCCCCCCGTTCGGTCTCGACCCCCGCCTCCCTTCTTTCTCCCATGCCCTAACACCTCCCCCCTGCCGCCGCCTCCCTCCCCTCTCCTCCCTCTCCCTCTCGCCACCTTCTTCCCAGGTTCCCCCCCTCCTCTTCCGCTCCTCACCAGCCCCGCCCTCGCCATCTTCTTTTCCCCACCCCCACCTGTGCCTCTTCCTCCCGGACCAACTCGCCCCGCCGCCAACTCCCCAGTCCCGCCCTCTCGTGCGCCCAACGCCCTTCCCTTCCCCTCCCCGCCTCTAGCCGCCTCCCCCTGCTCACGCGCGCCGCCTCCCCTCCCCAGCCCGTCACCGATCGGCCCGCCGACGTACCCGCCTGTGCCTCCCCACCAGCACTCGTTCCTCCTACCCGCCATGCCCACCGACCTCCTTCCATACCGCCCTACGTCCCTGCTATCACCCAGTCAATCGCCTCCGCCTCCCACCAGCCAGCACCCCGCCAGGCCTTCACCGACTCGCCGCCGCCCCTGTTTCCCACGGATACCAGCCCCAAATGCCGCGAGGGTGCCCCCGCCCCTCTTCCCCACGGAGATCAGGTCTGCAGCGTGCCTACTGACCTTGCTGGTTGTGGTATGAGAGCCTCCCTCTATGTGCTATTCCACAGTATATATTGTTAGTTTGTGGATTGGTATATTGCTGATTTGGTTTGGTGAATCATTGAGATTCCTAGTATTGCAACATTGTTATAATTTCCTAGGAGCGTTTAACTAATCGGATTGCCCTGAATTTGTGGAATAACCTGTGCTAGAACTCGAGTAGTTGCTATTATTTGTTGCTGATTTTTGCGCTTCACATATCATTTTATTTGTTATTATCATTTAGTCCATTAGTTTCAATTTTAGGATTACCATTTAGTCACTACTCAGTTAGGTTTTGCATCAATTTGGTATTAGAGCCTAGCGATCCTGCATCTCGTCTGCATTCCATTTGTTCATTGCATAAAAAAAACAAAACAACAAAACAAAAAAATCGCAAAACAAAAAAAACCCCTAGGATTCCCATGGCCGCCAAACCTAGTTCCTCTAAACCCCCCTATACCCCACACACTGAGCTATCGTTAGAATCTTTATCTGCTCAAATACAACACATGCAGCAGATGTACGGACAAATGAGCGGACAACTTGCCACCCTAAGTTGTCAAATGCTAGAGAAAAATCATAGTAATGAGACGCCAAATAAAAGCCGGCGTACTCACCGGAGACCACATTCACGGAGTAACACTTCCCACGACTCTAGCTCATCTACTTCTGACAGACGCGTTAGCGATTATCACTCCCAAGAAAGTGACGAAGAGGGATCAAGAGAAGACATCCCTTTCACTTCCAAGAGTCAAGAACCACAACCCCCCGGATATACTCCACAACCTACCGGTGTGTATCAATTTCCGCCCCGACCTGGCCCGATGTTCGATGAAGGATGGGATCGAGGCATCCGTCTCGATGTCCCGGACTTCGACGGCGGTCGAGACCCTGATGTCTTTTTTGACTGGCTCCAAACCGTCGAACACTTCTTTGTATGAGCCAATGCCTAGCGAGCGGAAAGTTCAATTTGTCACAATCAAACTAAAAGGACATGCTCTGCTATGGTGGGACCGTTTACAATCTGAGCGCAAGCGAAAAGGAAAGCGTAAGATCCGCAATTGGAGCAAGATGAAGGCCAAATTGAAAATCAAATTCGTGCCTTAGGATTACAAACGAGATCTCTACGCGCGACTGCAATCATGGAAACAAGGCACCATGAGCGTAAGAGAATACACCGAAGGGTTCCAATCCCTCCTTCACCGCAACCAATTGCAGGAGACCCCTGTCCAGGAGGTCACCCGCTACTTGCAAGGACTCCGCCCTGTTATTCAGGATGAACTCTACCTCCATAACTGTCGAGACGTTGACGAAGCTTACAAACAGGCTGAACGGGCTGAGACTAAGCTTGCTAAGGCCCAGACAAGGAGGATGTCCTTTCCTGTGAACTCCGTTCCGCGCACCGATACCTCGATGACGACCTCCAAACCATTAGTGCCCCCATCGATTCCTACGGGTAAATCCCAAACAAAATCATCAACTCCTGCCGTCGCCCGACCATCTACTGGAAACCCTGGACCAGGCATCTTGGGAAGTTGACCTATTGTAGGACCTGATACTTGTTTCCGATGTTATCAAAAGGGACATCGAGCAACAGAATACCCAAACCCTAAGGCTAGACCCGCCCATTTATGCACCATCGACGACCCTGAAGACCCTGACCTTGAACAGCAGGAATCACCTGAAGAGGAACCGACCGCTTTGACTGCTGACACCATGAGAGCTGATGACTATGAGCTTCTAGGAGTGGATGGAGATGTATCTGGACCTTTCTTGGTAATTGAACATGAGAACTTTATCGCTCCTGACAGCGCAGCCACAAACTTCTTGCTCACACCCGCTGTTAGCGTCGCTGATAGTTGGCTGCGACGCAGCATCTTCCGAACCACCTGCACCTCTGGAGGGCGTCACTGTTCGCTGATCATTGATGGAGGAAGCGTGGAGAACTTCGTTTCTCAAGAAATGGTCGATAAGTTGGGTCTACCAACTCAACTGCTCAAGAAACCTTACAGTGTGGCATGGTTTCGAGGTGGTACTCAACTTTCGATCCACCGTCAGAGCCTCGTTAGCTTCTCAATTGGGCTTTCATATAAAGACGAGGTGTGGTGCCATGTAGCCCCTATGGATGTCTGTCACGTACTGCTTGGAAGACCTTGGCAGTTCGATCGAGACACTGAGCACAGAGGAAAAACGAACACTTACTCCTTTCTCATAGAGAAGGTGCGTGTGACCCTTAGACCACAACGCGAAGCCCTTAGCCCTCGCCAGGTGGCTACACTTCGAGCCGCGACCGCACAAACTGGTAACGGTACTCCACCGACAAAACCTTCAACTACGGGTCCCGTATTATTGATGGAAGCACAGACATTCCAACGGGAAATTCAGGAGAGCTCCACCATTTATGCATTAATGGGACGTGAAGTGAACAATCAAGAGACAACTACACCCGAAGTCCCGCTTGAGATAAAGCCCATCATCCAAGAGTTTGCCGACATTATGCCTGAAGAGTTGCCTGAAGGACTACCCCCGTTGCGAGACATCCAACATCACATTGACCTAGTCCCTGGAGCCAGCCTACCCCACTTACCACATTATCGGACGAGCCCCAGTGAGCACGAAGAAATGAACAAGCAGGTCACTGAACTTCTCCGTCGTGGGTATGTTCGAGAGAGTATGAGCCCCGTGGCGGTTCCTGCTCTGCTTACCTCAAAAAAAGATGGCACATGGAGAATGTGCGTGGACAGTCGTGCTATCAACAAGATCACGATCAAGTATCGTTTTCCGATTCCACGCCTTGATGATATGCTCGATATGCTATCGGGTGCCAAATTGTTTTCCAAAATGGATCTTCGCAGTGGTTACCATCAGATTCGCCTCCGACCTGGAGACGAGTGGAAGACTGCCTTTAAGACCAAAGAGGGCCTCTATGAATGGACGGTAATGCCCTTCGGCCTGTCTAATGCCCCCAGCACCTTCATGCGAACCATGAATCATGTACTGCGACCCTTCATCGGTAAGTTTGTGGTTGTGTACTTTGATGACATATTGATCTACAGCTTGACCAAAGACGACTACTTATCTCACTTCCGTCAAGTCCTGGAAACCCTGAGAGCCCAACATCTGTATGTCCACCTCAAGAAATGCTCCTTCATGTCTGACACGATCCTCTTCCTGGGATACATTGTCACTGCCGATGGACTTAAGGTTGACCCCTCCAAAATTCATGCCATTCAGAGCTGGCCCGTACCCAAAACCCTCACTGAGATTCGCAGCTTTCTGGGATTGGCTTCTTTCTACCGACGTTTTATCCGGAACTTTAGCACTTGTGCAGCCCCGTTGGTAGATTGCACGCGTAAAGGCGCACCCACTTGGACTCTTGAAGCAGAAACCAGCTTTCAAAATCTAAAACACCAATTGACACACGCCCCTGTTTTGGCACTTCCTGACTTCACCAAGGTTTTTGTAGTCGATTGCGACGCCTCACATGTCGGGATTGGTGCCGTCCTAAGTCAAGAAGGACGGCCTGTAGCATTCTAAAGTGAGAAATTGAATGAAGCTCGATCACGTTACTCCACTTATAATGTCGAATTCTATGCAAGCCCTCAAGCCTTGGAGGCATTACCTGATCCAACATGAATTTGTCCTTAACTCTGATCATGAAGCCTTAAGATATCTGAGTTCGCAGAAAACCCTTAACAAGCGTCATGTCAAGTGGGTTAGTTTTCTCCAAGAATACACCTTCCATCTCAAGCACAAAGCTGGAACCTTGAATCGCGTGGCCGACGCGTTAAGCCGACGAGAACATGCCCTGACCACAATGACCGTCAGCACAACAGGATTTGACACACTCAAGGACCTCTACCCCACTGATCCTGACTTCAGACAAGTTTATGCAGAATGTGTTGATACTGGGCAGGATCCGACAACCAGTTATGTTCTTCATGAGGGGTTCCTGTTCAAAGCCCACCGACTGTGCATCCCTTCCACCTCCCTTCGTGAGAACTTAATTTCAGAACTAAATAACGGTGGCTTAGCTGGACACTTTGGAAGGGACAAGACCTTGACCTTCTCCAAGAGCGATTTTATTGGTCGCAAATGCGAAAGGATGTTACAAAGTTTGTACAAAAATGCCAAACATGTCAAAGATTCAAAGGCCATAGGTAGAACACTGGTTGTATACACCTCTGCCGATTCCTCTACGACCTTGGGAAGACATCACTATGGATTTTGTGCTAGGCTTACCCCTCACGGTACGGAAAGTTGACTCTATTTTTGTGGTTGTGGACAGATTTTCTAAAATGGCACATTTCATTGCATGTAGAAAAACCTCAGATGTATCTCATATCGCTGATTTGTTTTTTCGTGATGTCGTTCGATTGCATGGTGTCTCTCGTTCTTTTACTTCGGATCGTGATACCCGGTTTTTGAGTCATTTTTGGCGCACGCTTTGGTCTCGTCTTGGTACTCGTTTGCAATACAGCACTGCTTCCACAAACAGATGGGCAAACCGAAGTAGTTAACAGATCATTAGGAAATTTATTGCGATCTTGCAGGGGACTCTCCGTCCAAATGTGATCTAATTCTTCCCCAAGTTGAATTCGCGTATAACAGTTCCACCAATAGGTCCAATGGAAAATCGCCATTTGAGAGCGTGTACGGCTTTCCACTTACCCAATTTCTAGACCTAAAACCCACAACCATGCAAGGGAGAAGTAGTGCAGCTGCTGAGGATCTGGTCGAACACCTAACACATCTCCATACCGAAATCCGAGCCAAACTCCAAACCACGACCCAGAAATACTAAGCCCAAGCCAACCTCCATCGCAGAGAGAGCGAGTTCAGAGTTGGAGAATTAGTGATGGTCCAGCTAAAAAAAGAGAGGTTTCCTTTGGGAGTCCACCAAAAATTGATTGAACGAAAGATTGGTCCATTCCGAGTCCTCAAGAAGATTGGGCCCAATGCTTACTTACTCGACCTGCCGCCAGACGTCCAGACATCGCCGGTCTTTAATGTAGCAGATCTCTTCGTATATCATGGAGATGAACAAACAGATGCCACCACGCCAGCAATTCCCGCTGAGGATACGCGCCAACCACCAGCCGAGACCGATGCCAATCAGATTGAAGATATTGCAGACATCCGAGATATGACGACTAGACGTGGTTTCTTCCGACGATATCTAGCCAAATGGAAGGGACGACCTCTTACAGATTGCACCTGGATTGACGAGGATGAACTCCAATAACTCCGCCCCGATATACTTCAGAACTTCCACAATGCCATCTTGACGGAGCGAGATTCTTCTCAGCAGGGGGGAGTTGATGCAGCATGATTCCACCTTTTAGTCAACATTTTTATTTTAAATTTTATCTAATTATGTAAAAGGCTCATTATACAAGGCATTTATCCTCTTTTCTTTTCTGCATGTTTTCTTTTTTTTATCTTCAGAAAGTTGTTGCTATTTGGGGGGGGGGGCTTAGTCTCTATAAAGGCACCCCAAATGCTAGGGTTGAGGGAAGTTTTGAATGAATAATTATTTTCCCCCTCTTTAATTCTCTCCCTCCCCCTCTCCCCCCCCGTTCGGTCTCGACCCCCGCCTCCCTTCTTTCTCCTGTGCCCTAACACCCCCCTGCCGCCGCCTCCCTCCCCTCCCCTCTCCTCTCTCTCTCCCTCTCGCCGCCTTCTTCCCCGGTTCCCCCCCTCCTCTTCCGCTCCTCACCAGCCCCGCCCTCGCCATCTTCTTTCCCCACCCCCACCTGCGCCTCTTCCTCTCGGACCAACTCGCTCCGCCGCCAACTCCCCAGTCCCGCCCTCTCGTGCGCCCAGCGCCCTTCCCTTCCCCTCACCGCCTCTAGCCGCCTCCCCCTGCTCACGCGCACCGCCTCCCCTCCCCAGCCCATCACCGATCGGCCCGCCGACGTACCCGCCTGTGCCTCCCCACCAGCACCCGTTCCTCCTACCCGCCATACCTACCGACCTCCTTCCATACCGCCCTACGTCTCTGCTATCACCCAGTCAATCGCTCCGCCTCCCACCAGCCAGGACCCCGCCAGGCCTTCACCGACTTGCCGCCGCCCTTGTTTCCCGCAGATACCAACCCCAAGTGCCGCGAGGCTGCCCCCGCCCCTCTTCCCCATGGAGATCAGGTCTGCAGCGTGCCTACTGACCTTGCTGGTTGTGGTATGGGAGCCTCCCTCTACATGCTATTCCACCGCATATATTATCAGTTTGTGGATTGGTATATTGCTGATTTGGTTTGGTGAATCATTGAGATTCCTAGTTATTGCAACATTGTTATAATTTCCTAGGAGCGTTTAACTAATCGGATTTCCCTGAATTTGTGGAATATTTGTGCTAGAACTCGAGTAGTTGCTATTATTTGTTGCTGATTTTGCGCTTCGCATATCATTTTATTTGTTATTATCATTTAGTCCATTAGTTTCAATTTTAGGATTATCATTTAGTCACTACTCAGTTAGGTTTTGCATCATGAAGTCCCCCCAATAATCCAGACCTCGTCCAGTACCTCTCTCAGAGCATTCACAAGTCATCAGTCAGCCCAAATATCTCCTGGCCAGCTTTTTTGAAGCCAAAGCTCTTCGAGGGATACACGGCATGGTGATCGCCCCAAAAATTTATTAAAAAGTTGGAGAAGGAGAGTAAGAAGAGGGTAATACAATCGCCTAGGATCGAGCAGATCCCTTAATATACCCGAAAAGAGAAACACACTACAGCATCATCCATTCATTAAGAAGCAAAGAAACGTGCGCGATAATATTCTCCTTGTAGAACCTTTGACCCCTGAAAATCTTCGCGTTCCGACCAAGCCACAGCGCCCATACGCACGCGAGAGGGCGTAGCAGCTCCCTCCTCGGCCTACCATTATTCGAACGCAGCGAATCCCAAAACGACGAGGCAGAGGAAGCGTTAACCCACTGAAGTTGAGCCTCCTCCCAGATAGCCGCAGAGTTCGGACAGAGGAAGAATAAGTGCTCCAATGACTCCACACTGCCATCACAAAGCGCACAATCCGAGGAGCCGATTCCCGTAGCAAACCTCGCACATCTATCTCTAGTCAGCACCCTCCCGCGTCTCAAAAGCCACAAGAAGAAACCAATCCTCTCAGGGAGCCTCAGACGCCACATCCACCCAAGATCCTTGCACATGAGTTCCTCCTGCAGGGACGGCTGTTGCGAGATGGTTCTGAACGCCCGACGAGTGGAGAAGCCCTCAACGCGCCAAGCCCAATGATCCCTGCCACTCGATGGAGTGGGCGCACCCGCAAGAAGCTGGAGTAGAGCCAAGAAATCTTCAAACCGATCATCCGAAAGGTTACTAGCAAAAGGAGGGAACCAACCGTCCCCACCCCATGCGGAGGCCACCGTCGCACCCGAATCTGAAGCCAGGGCGCAGAGACGAGGGAAAGCGTCCCCAAGAGAGCTCGCCCCCGCCCAACTGTCGCGCCAGAAAAGAAAGGAATTACCATCCCCAAGCACATGTTTAAATAGATGAGAATACCGCCTAACCGCTGATGTGATCCCCCGCCAGAAAGGGGTTCCCGACCGCCGAGTATCAACATCGCGCAACATGTCCACCCCGAGAGTTAAAACTTCCCGCAACATGGACAGAAAGAAGGTGGTGGCGCTGCCCCAAAGCCTGCTGACCCACTTGAGCTTCAACGCATCATTAACCAAATCCAGCCGCTGAATGCCAAGACCACCATCGCACTTTCGCCTCGCCACCTCCTCCCAAGCAACCAAGTGTAGACCCTGCGAGGAAGGACCTCTTCTTCCCCATAGGAAGCTCCGCATGAGGCCCTCGAGACGCCTCCTAATCCCCACCGGAATAATCCAGTTGGACAGGAAATAGATAGGGATCGAAGCAAGGACGGATCTAATAAGAACGAGCCGGCCTCCCCGAGAGAGCAACGCCGCACTCCACCTAGCAAGCCTCCTTTCCGCCTTGTCCACCACCTTGTGCCAATCATGCAATCTCGCCCTCCTCGCCCCTAGCGGCAGCCCAAGATAATCGATTGGGAGAGAAGAGGGTAAACTTCCCAGAAGCTCCCCACCAGCCGCAGCCGAGCTCGCATCCCAGGCGAAAGAAATGACTTTGGACTTAGAGTGATTAATGAGGAGCCCCGAAAGCTCACTAAATATTTTCAACGTGACCGCCATACCTCTGACCTCCTCCAAACCTCCCTCAATGAAAACAATAGTGTCATCCGCATACTGAAGGGCAGGAACGTTCTGGTAGCCGCACGAGAATCCCAAGGATAGGCCGCGCGCCACCACTCTAGCCGCCATCCTAGGTAGGACATCCGCCGCAATAACGAATAACATGGGTGCCAGTGGGCACCCCTGCCGCACACCCCTTCTCGGTTGAAACCTACTGCCGACGACCCGACCATTCAACATAACAGAGAAAGAGGCAGTAGTAATGCAACATCGCATCCACGCAATCCACATATCAGGAAATCCACGAGCCCGCAGTACCCTCCACAGAAAGTTCCAATCCAAAGAGTCATAGGCCTTTGCGAAGTCCACTTTCCACAAGATCCCCTGTGTCCCCCTCCTCACCCAGCTCTCCACCATCTCAGAAGCAAGCGCCGTAACGTCGGAAATTTGGCGACCACGGATGAAAGCAACCTGCGATCGATAAACGTTAGTCAGTAACAACCAGACCCCGTCCGCCTTCCGCTGCAAGAGTACAGAAATAGAGTGTCTCCCCATGCTCACATCCCCCCTGAGATAGAAGCTGTCTCCGCTCCAACCCACAGCCAGGCCACCCGAGGTCCCCGAAGTATCCAACACCCTCCACTTGCTCAGGCGAGAGCCACCCATTGATTCACAAATCTCATCGAACCCCACAGAGATCTTTGTTTCTTGCAACAATAAGACGTCCGCCCCCATCTCTGCATATAGCTCTCGGATTGCCATTCTTTTCTCTGCCCTCCCCGCACCCTTGACATTCCAAGAGATGATCACCAGAACAACTCTCGACGGCAGCATCACCCCTGTACAGTCAATAGAGCATGGCTCGCGTCCATGCCCAACTGTTCCCACTACTACCGACCGATGGTTAACCTTTGCCGCACTCGCCTTTGCGCTTGTTGGCTCTCTCAAGCGTCCAACCGACTCCTTCCCCGAGATCGATGCTTGCGAATCCGCAGCCTGGTTCAGAGCATCACACATCGTCAGCCTCCATCTCCTTCAAGCCTCTTTGGAGGAGAGCCGCAGGTATCTCCTCCTGAATCTCCACGTGGGCGATGGGCGCAGATAAGGTCCCCTGCCGTCTCCGAGGAAGCTTCAGCCACATAATCCAACTGGGACTCCACCACCCTTGAGT
The DNA here is from genome assembly GCA_037367405.1 of Ottelia alismoides. NCBI lineage: Eukaryota > Viridiplantae > Streptophyta > Magnoliopsida > Alismatales > Hydrocharitaceae > Ottelia > Ottelia alismoides. The sequence continues at coordinate 777,764 of JAZKJV010005721.1, read as the reverse complement.
CGCAAACCATCCCCCAAACATCATGCCCTGCCTCCTCCAGTCGACCATCCACCGGTGCCATCCCAGAGCAGCCCTCGCTTCGACCTACCATAGATGAGGACCCCAACTCTGAATGTCCACCAAGTACCGAGGGGAGCACCACTCGATCGGTCCCAAGCTGCGCCGGCTGCTCCAGAGCCACGGAAATGCCAAGGTGAGAGCCCGAATCCAGGTTCACCCTCCTCGGCACGGACGTCGAGCCCTTCACCGCCTTCGGGAGAGGCTCATCACCATCCGAGTCCCTGTCACAGGAGCCAGGGCCATGGCCGACCTCCTGCTCGCCCCTCAACTCACCTCCCTCGCCGTTGCTTGGCTCCACCGGCTCCAAAGTGGGACCCCCAAGCAGACAATCCTCCAACTCCACCCTGAAGGAGGCATGCCCAATTCTATGCAGAAGCTCTGATGGCAGAACCGACGTCCTCGCCGCAAACTCCACTCTTAAATTTACGTCCTCCCCCCTTACAGAGACCCGAGCTCTGGATAGAGATCACAACCCCGAAACCTCCTAGTAGCACCTCCGCCGACCTGCCCCGCGCCTGCAAAGGTACGCCCCGTAGCATCAAAATCTTGTAGAACCACCTATGCGAGGACCCATCTCGGAGTGATGGGCGTCTCCACCTCACCAATCCGTCCGGCTCCCTCCGCAGTAGGCTGGCCACCTCAACAGCGGATAACCCTCGAGCATATCACCTCGAAATGACGGATCCACTCGTCGACCAATGTCTGCCATAATCGTCTGCAAGCACTCAGTCGGATCATAACAATCGCACACCAGGATGCCGTCCAGCGGATCCCCAGCCCGATCAGGGAGCTGTAAAGCCGCCCAACCGCAACGGGCATTCCCCGACGACAGGCCACCACCTCTCGCCCTCGCTCCAGCCGACTGAATCCATGCGCGGGGGCAACTCCTCCTGCGATGCCCAACAACCCCCGCAAGAGAAGCACTTCACTGCGACCCTGCACACCATCGCCAAATGGCCCGAAGACCCATATTTGAAGCACTGTCGGGATCCACCCCTCGAGGCGGAAAAAGCCTCCCGGCGCGGTCGTCCCCACTGCGAAAGCCCTCCAATCTCAGCACCTTGCAGGCCAGCTGCCACCCTCCTTAGCGAGACCAAACTTCAGCCCTCCTCATCCACCGCCATCATTTCACCACCCTTCGTCGGACACCGCCCCCAGCGCCCAAGGCCGGACGATCAAGACTGTCTGCCGATGATGCCCCACACTCCACATCTGCCCAGCTTCCGAGCCCTTCCCTCACCTTCATACCGTCAGCCGACCTGCAAAAACGCGTCGCCCCTCCGGCACCTACCCAGAGGGTGCCTCTCGCATCCAATCCACATCGCAGGGTCATGCCCACCTCTCCCTGACCACCAACCCAACCTCCTAGCCCATCCATGCCTCCAGGCTTTGCTGGAAGCCCCAGACCCGCACCGTCCGACCCTCCAGCCGGTTCCCCATATCTGATATTTAGCTCCCCCGAGCGGTAGCCTTTCGCTGTCAACTCCGAAACAGTAAAACCGGAAGGGGGGGAGGCGCACTCGTAGGCCCACAGACCCCCGAGAGGCGGAGCCCCATCATGGAAGCATCGTCGCCCGTAAGGAGAGACCCAATCGACATCTCCAACGGCCCCTGCCCAGCGACATCGACGTCTCCAGCGGTCCTGCCTAGCGGCTCTCGTCGCACCCCCGAGTCCCCCGCCAACACATCACGTAGAGGGAGGCCCTTCGCCAGCGTCGGTCGCTCGCGACCACCTTCTCCAGCCCTAGCGTCCGAAACCATGTCACAGAGCGACACCATTCTCTCTTCATGCGTATTTTTCAGGCTCATTTGAATATTGCACGATCATGATCAAAAGATGATCAATCAGGATTGATCGATCAGATCAAAATAGAAGTCAAAGTTGATCAATCAAGATCAATATTTTGGTTGATCAGGTCACCTTAAAAATGGATATGTCAACTTTGGTAAATCTGGCTTATTTTTGCTGGCTGGTCAAGAATTTGTAAATCTATAATTTAAATATTTTTAATATAAATGAAAACTATGTTAATTGTTCGAGTCAACAAGACTTGTAAAAGTGCTCTCGATCTTCTTTACTTATCCTTGACTTCCATAGACTTCAAAACTTCTCTTATCTCTATAAATGAATTTGAGCTTTTGGAATCGAGTCGCGAGCCTTTTGGATTTCGATGCTTTGAGATGTACCTTTAGAAGTCATACCTCATTGTTTATATCTTTATAAATTCGTCAGGGGTTGTATGGTTGATCGGGGGCAACTTTAATGTGTCCCTCCTTTCTTCGAATCGTCCTCATCTTCAAGGGGTCAAGATTCCAGGTTCCTTCCTACTCTTGAATTTACTGTTTCATGGCATTGTCAGAACTCTTGGAGTTGTTTGTCTTCGGTCACTTCTAGGATGCGAACCATGCCGGATCATACACCTATAATTTGGGAGCTTGGTGAAGATCCGATGCCTTGTTCTTTTTTTCAGGTTTGAGAGAGCTTGGCTACTAAAAGAGAATTTCAGAGTTGATTTCCGACATTTGGACCTCTACTAATGCAGCGTGGAACCGAACTATAAGGCCGTATATTTATTTAATTATGTCGTCGCAATTTTTCGTCGTCGCATTTTTTTAATTTCAATAAAGAGATCGCGTGTGATCTCAATTAGTTTTAATTTGAATTTTAAATTAGGTAGTTAGTCGGGTAGAGTCAAATTAGGATAAGTTTGTTTTCAATTTGAATTTAGTTTCTATTTTTGTAATCTCATCCCTCCTATATAAAGGGATGATAGTCCATTGTTTTAGTCAGTTCAGTTGATAATTAATTTGAGATTTTATCTCTATCCCTCTCTCGTCTCTCTCCTTCCCCACGTGGTTTTCACGTTTCTCTCCTCCAACCCCTCGTGTTCCCGACGAGCTTCTCCTCTCAACCCCTCCATTTTCTTCTCCACCTAAAATCCCACCGCTCAAATTTATATTCCGCCATCGGCGAATCTTCGTTTTGCATCATTTGGTATCAGAGCATGGCATCTAGGTCGTCCTCACGACCTGACGATCCCTCTCGTCACTCGCGCAGAAAGTCCAACGGATCTCGCCCCAACGATCGTGCATGGCGTGTCGAGGTTAGACAAACACTATCGAATATGCTTCAAGTTCTTTCACAGAATAGGGAGTCAATGACGCGACAAATAGAAGAACTCATCGCCAAAAGGGATGGTGAAACTTTCGTCCAAGTTCCTGATGAAGAGGGCCAAGAAAATGATGCCGACAACGACGCACTGCTCGCTGTACAGGCCGTTTCAGAGGAGAAAAACGACGAACTGCTCGCTGTCCAGCCCATCTCAGAGGGAAAAGATGCCGTCGCCAGGGAGTTATTCGCTGTCCAGCCCGTTCCGGAAGACAAAAAAGTCGAAACGCTTGCTGTCCAGGTAATTTCAGACTTGAAAACACCGTCGGAATCGACCCTGCACCTTCCGCGGTCCCCTCGCAGGTCCCCCTCACCATCACCTCACCTCCAGCTCTCATTCTAGCCCCAACGCCGGCCCCGCAACCTTCCCCAAACCCCCTACCTGCCCCGCACTCAGTCCTTGCCACCATCACCATGCCCCCAACATCCAGGTCAACCCCGCCCTGGAGCCTCTCCCAGCCCCTGCACCTTCTCCCAACACCCCTGCACCCCCCATTCCCCGCCAAACAGACTCCAGAACCTCTCCCGCCACCATCGCACCTCCTGCGGTGCACCTCCCCAGCACCCGCCCTTCCCCTCCTTCTCTACCACGCCTTCCCCGATTCCCCCCCACCTTTTCCCCTTGCCATCGCCATTCCGCAACCCCTTCCCCGCAGTCCACGACCCCCCCCCCCCAATGCTGCCCGCAACCCATCGCGGATCGTCACGACGAGGCCCCTGCCTCACTGCGCGCCGCCACCATCGGGAGACCACGCGCCACCGCCCACGCAGGGTCTTGCGACGCCTCCCTGATGTCGCCACGAGCCGCCAACACCGTTGGAAACCTAATTTGAGGGTTCGGCGCCGCCTATGCCGATGAGAAGGAAGACCAAACCCACGACCTCGTGAGTTCCTTCCACCGAAAGGTCAATTCTCTGAAATTAGGGATCTGAAGGGTCCTTGGCCAAATTGCAGGAAAACCCCCCTTCATAAAAACTAAATTCAAATTCAAATTGAAACTATCATTGAGTTCTAGCAGCCACCTTACGAACTCTTCTCGTCTCTCGAGACTCCTTAAACAAACAAAGTCCAAACGGAAAAGACGTCAGCTTTTACGCCATATGGGTAATGGTAGAGCCAGAGTAAATTGTAGATGATGCGGATTGATTTCGGCGCGTCGACGAAGAATAATAAATTTGTGGAGTTTTTGGTGGAGAAGAAGTTGGAGGGGAAAAGGGGAGAAGGCGCGCCTGTTGCGCGAGACTTGGGGAGGAAGAAACGTGAAGATCACGCGGGGAGGGAGAGAAATTGGAGAGAGAGAGATAAATCTCAATTTTATAAATCACTGAACTGTTTAAAATAATGGACCATCATCCCTTTATATAGGAGGGATGAGATTACAAAAATAAAAATTTAACTAATTATCCTAAATTGACTCTAACCGACTAACCGACTAATTTGAAATTCAAATCTCTAACTAATTGAGATCACAGGCGATCTCATTTATTTAATTAAAAATACGACGACTCCAATAAACGTAAATAAAATTAACATATAAAATTAAATAAATATGCATCCCTATATTTCTGTTCCCGCTGCATCAACTCTCCTCCGCTTTTAAGAATTCGTCTCCCGACGAATTGCTGGATCTTTGAAGCTAGCCGATTTGATGTCAACTTTCTTATTCGCCTCGGGGAAGAATAGATGTGGAGCAAACGGTGGAACCCAGATGGCGTTGGTGCAGTGGCCGGAATCGTCAACCTCATGTTGGAAGAACATGTGTGGCGCAAATGGCGGCGTCTTCATGAACTTTGTCTCCTCATTGCGATGATTGAAAAATTGATGAGGCATGAACAACATGGCCTTTGGAGAATCCATAGCAAAACAATAGCACAAGGAGAGTAGAGGAGGAGATGTGTCCACGGAATTAAGCCATGAGGCCTTTAAATAGGTGAAACCCATGGTCCTAGTCCTATTAGGATAAGGAGGGTTCCCAGCTTTCCTTTTTTCAGCACTACTCTTTAAATATTTCTGCTTCAGGGGGTTGGCATGCAAATTTCGCACCCCTTCACTTAAATAAAATCCAAAGCATGTTTTATTCTCCATATAACCCTTTTGATGTGAGCCTTTCGGAAAGGGGGTATTCTTGCAAAATTTCCAAATTAGCTTCTTATCCCAAGTTTCATGGAATTGGAACCCTGTAGATGCCGGGCCTTCTGTTAGGGTTCGGCCTCTCATTCCCTGGCAGTGGCAGCGGCGGACGCTAGGTGGCCGCAAGGCCCGATGGTGCCTGCACGAGGGCCGACGCGATCGAGGGCGGGGCGCGGGATATATGCGGGGGCGACACAGGGCGAGAGGGGGTACTGGCGGCGGGCTGGGTGCTGGGAGGTAGGGGAAAGTAGGGGTGCAGGCGCGCACGGATTGGAGGGTGGAAGCGGGCGACGGGTGGAGAAGGGAAAGGGGTGGTGGGGGAGGATGGAGACTGGGGACTAGGAAGAAGGGGCGGCGGCACGGTTTGGGGTTGGGTGATGGCTCGCGAGGCACGAGGGGGAGGTTGGGAGGGGGACATGGGTTTGCGGGAGGGGACACGGGGGTTGGGGAAAATGTCGCGGGGGGTCCTGGGCTGGTGGACGAGGTTGTCGGGGCGGGGGCCGGGGGTGTTGGCGAGGGCATATGGGGTGGCGGTGATGGGGCTGGGGTCGTCGGTGCAGGGGGTGCGTCGGTGGCAAGGAGGGAGAAGGGCGGTGGTGGTGGGGCAGGGGGGCTCGTAGGTGCAGGGGATAGCGGTGCGGGTATAGCAGGAGGAGGTACGGGTGCAGCGGGAGGGGCGTAGCTCGATTCCGGGGGGTTTTACAGATCTGAAAATACCTGGACAGCAAGCGTTTCAGCTTTTTTTTCTTCCGGAACGGGATGGACAGCGAATAACTCCTTGGCGACGGCATCTTTTCCCTCTGAGATGGGCTGGACAGCGAGTAGTTCGTCGTTTTTCTCCTCTAAAACGGCCTGGACAGCGACCGAATCGTCCGTGACAGCGAGTTTTTCTAGGCTCTCTTCATCAGGAACTTGGACGAAAGTTTCACCGGCCTTTTTGGCAATGAGTTCTTCTAGTTGTCGCGTCAATGATTCTCTATTCTGTGAAAGAACTTGGAGCATATTCGATAGTGTTTGTCTAACCTCAGCACGCCATGCACGGTCGTTGGGGCGAGATCCGTTGGATTTTCTGCGTGAATGACGAGAGGGATCGCCAGATCGTGAGGACGACCTAGATGCCATGCTCTGATACCAATTGATGCAAAACGAAGATTCGCCGATGGCGGAATATAAATTTGAGTAGTGGGATTTTAGGTGGAGAAGAAAATGGAGGGGTTGAGAGGAGAAGCTCGTCGGGAACACGAGGGGTTGGAGGAGAGAAATGTGAAGACCACGTGGGGAAGGAGAGAGACGAGAGAGGGATAGAGATAAAATCTCAAATTAATTATCAACTGAACAGACAAACAATGGACTATCAAAGATCCAGCAATTCGTCGGGAGACGAATTCTTAAAAGCGGAGGAGAGTTGATACAGCGGGAACAGAAATATAGGGATGCATATTTATTTAATTTTATATGTTAATTTATTTACATTTATTGGAGTCGTCGTATTTTTAATTAAATAAACGAGATCGCCTGTGATCTCAATTAGTTAGAGATTTGAATTTCAAATTAGTCGGTTAGTCGGTTAGAGTCAATTTAGGATAATTAGTTAAATTTTTATTTTTATAATCTCATCCCTCCTATATAAAGGGATGATGGTCCATTATTTTAGACAGTTCAATGATTTATAAAATTGAGATTTATCTCTCTCTCTCTCTCTCCAATTTCTCTCCCTCCCCGCGTGATCTTCACGTTTCTTCCTCCCCAAGTCTTGCGCAACAGGCACGCCTTCTCCCTTTTTCCCCTCCAACTTCTTCTCCACCAAAAACTCCACAAATTTATTATTCTTCGTCGACGCGCCGAAATCAATTCGCATCATCTACGGTTTACTCTGGCTCTACCATTACCCATATGGCGTAAAAGCTGACGTCTTTTCCTTTTGGACTTTGTTTGTTTAAGGAGTCTCGAGAGACGAGAAGAGTTCGTAAGGTGGCTGCTGAAGTTGAGATGAGCAGATTGGATGAGATCGAAGACGATAGAGATCTTGCAGTAGACGAACTTAGAGAACATATTGTAACACAAAAGATAATCAAGCTTGAAGACAAAAAATGTATGGCTGAATGGAAATAGAGATTAAGGCACTTGTGGTTCAAAGAGGGTGATGAAAATACTAGATACTTTCACAGGGTTGCTAGTGGAAGGCACCATCATAATACGATTCGATCTCTGGTGGTGAATGATATGCGGGTTGAAACCTTGAAGGTGACTGAGATCTAGGCCAGACACTGGCTTCTCCTGACGTCGACAGTAGACCATGGAAGTGGTTAGACCCGGAGGCGGTGCATGTCTCCTATCGACATATGAGTCATCTGATCCATAGCTTTACAATGAAGGAGGTTAAAGTGGATGTCTGGAATTTGAATTTAGATGGGGCTTTTGGTCCAAATGGCTTCACCATCTTCTTTTTTCCAAGAATTTTGGGCAGTGGTTGCAAGAGAGGTCGTGGAGGTCGTGGAGGAGTTTGCAGTAGGTAATGCGGGTCTCAACAGGATCAACAGAGCTCTTATTCATTTTTTTAAAAAGATGGGGGTTTTAGAAAGTGTGGAGGACTTTCAGCCGATTGCCCTCTCCAATACCACCTACTTGGTGAGCATGAAGAACCTGGCCAACATATTAAATGTAGACATGGATCACATTATCTCCCCGCTCTAGTCATGATTTGTTCCTGGCAAGCAGATTGGTGATAGTCTGGTTATGGCCACGGAGATTATAACAGACTAGAAAAGACAATGCACGAATGGTCTTTTGTGGAATGTGGACTTCTCCAAGGCTTATGATACAATAGAATGGTACTTTCTTTAGTATACACTAGTGCGATGGGGCTTTCGAGATGTCTGTATTACATGGATGAAAAGATGCGCCACCTCTGCATCTTATCCGATGCTTGTTAATGGGCGCTCTGAGGGGGGATTTTTCAAGTAGCATGGGGTTTGAGGTATTGGTGCCCCGTTACTCCCATGCATTTCATCATTGTCGTTGATGTCTTGGCTTGTATGGTGTATTAGGTGAAACATGGCATCACCACATGCTACTCTCTTGGGGATATTTTTGTGTCACTTCTTCAGTTTCGAATGACATCAAATTTTTTATCGACGGTGGTAGGGATGAAGCAAGGGGTATGACTGCAACATTTGAGATAATTGGAGAGCCTTTTGGGCTCATTCTTAATGGAAGCAAATCGACTGTTATCCTCATTGGTCTTTTTGAAGTAGATTCACATGTATACGGTGTGAAATTTGGTATAGAGCCTGAGACCTTGCCGATCCGCTACCCTGGACTACCTCTGATAGGCGGCAAACTTAGAACATCTGTCTGTCTTCCCATCATTGATAAAATGGATGGAAGGGGGTATTCTGTTGTATGGTGGTCGACTGGTTATGTTGAAGCCCGTTCTTACGGCAATCCCGATCTTTTGCATGTCTTCGCGACTCCTTCCCGTTGGTATTTATCACCGCCTAGAGATGATTATGCAAAGATTTTTCTGGTCTAATTCAGGCCAGGATGAGAAGGGAATTCATCTGACTGATTGGGAGACCGTTACTCGCCCAAGCTTATCTGGGATTTGAAGTTGCCAGGCTAGATTTATGTTTTCTTATGGTTGTTGCGAAGGAGGTGTATTCTAACTAGGGAATGTTGCTCCAGGCCTCCTCGTGGGTGCCTCTTATACTTGCCTGCTTTGTGACACTGAATAGAAAATATTGAGCACCTATTCTTCCACCATGAAAAGACATCCTTGATTTGGCATATACTTGGAACTTCTTGGCCAAATCTTCAAAGCCTCGAGATGTTCTGGGAATCTTTGCACACAACTAAGCATCATCATCTCGATGACCTCCTTCCGATTGTTAATGTGTGGGCTGTCTGGCTAGCTAGAAAAGGTGTAACCTTTGGCGCTTAATGGTATTACCCTGACGATGTATTTTTTCATGCCATGGATCTTCTCGACTCTGTAAGTATTTCTCATCCTCGCTGATTTAATATACTTGGGGCGGACACCTTAGGGTGTTTCCCCCTCTTCTGGTCGAAAAGAAATCTTTGAATTATGTATATCCATCATCGAATTTCTTTTACTTGAAAAGTCGATTAAGCTACAAACCAGATATACAACAAAGTCATTAAAAAAACCCAAGCCATTAACACCGTCGTCACCATCGAACTGTGAGGTTCCTGGTCTCCAAGAGCATGCAACACACCATCCGGCTGGTAGTACGTCCATTTAATTGCCTCACATCGATTGTAAACACACGAATCATCATGCTTCTACTTGGGTATGTACCGTATGGTCCACCCGTGTAAGCCCTATTTATCAAGGCCTCAAATTTTGATTTCGGTCACCATTTTGGTGACTGACCGAAACGTAATTTCAGCTGAATTGTGATCAAAATTCGACCAAAATTTTGTTCATTTCGATCAGTTTTTGAACTGGGACCCCCAAATTTCGGTCAATACAGGCCATTTCGGCCAAGTTTCGGTCACCTACTGAAATCAAAATTCGATCGAATTTCGTCGAAATTTGATCCATGCTATTTGTACAACCTCAAAAATTGACCATCAATCTGCTGCATCACCACTTGTGCGAGCAATTTCCTACCACCTGCCAGCAGCTACACTCCCCATACAACCCCGATCATGTGCCACCCTCACTTGTTGCAATTGCATGATTATCCCTGATACTTCAACCACTGATGCTTTAGGGAGACCTGAGTTGCCACTACCGCTTATATTCCTCATATGGTGTCATTGTACATCAACATGTCGAGTCACAGTAATGCTTTGATTGTCGTGAAGATTGACTATACATCCCCATTGATGCCCCTCAACTGCAATCCAACAACCATCATCCCAACCATACCAATGCCCAAGATTGCATGGTTGGATACCCTTGATGAGATTCTTGCCGATTTATACACAATTATTGCCACTAACCATCCATCAGAAGCAGTGTTGATTGTTTTTTTTTTTTGAAAAATGATGGGATGAACCTCCAATATAGGTCCATCCAAAAGTATTTGCGGTGTTGACTACTTAAATGAGGAACAAGTACTGCAAACGACTGGGAATGAAGTAAACACGAGCAGGACATTAGCCCTTCCTCTATGGGGAAATAATTTCCCATGAGAGTTAATGGCTGCATTAGCTGCCTGAGGAATTTTTCCATGGAGCACCCCTCTCACAAAACTTATTTAGGGGAGGGTTAAAGTTTGGAGCCCCTTGATTATAGTGGATATGTGTGGTAGAGTTGCAGAAGCCTACCCTTGGAGGCGAGCGTATGATTGTCGATGACAACATTTGTTTCTGGTGACACCTAAGGTGACACCATTATTCCAACGACATTGGGTAATGGTCGGGATTTCAGATTCTAACAAATAATTGTTTTGTGAAAAAGGATGCTTGCTGATGTAAGGTTAATGTATTTGGCACCTAAGATATCACCATTAGTGCAACGACTATTGAGTAATGTCCGGGATTTCAGAATCTAGGTTATTGATTGTTTTGAGAAGAAAAGAAGCTGTTGGATGCATTCCCAGGGTTGTTTGCGCTCAGGACGAACATGCAGGAGGTGGTTGCTTGGTACTAGAATAGTGTGGTTTGACTTTGTTTGCAACATAATTTAGATATAAAGTTTAAGAATTTATCTCTCATCACACTATTGGATGAAGTGACGCGCCTGGCAATAGAGATGGGGTAGAACCCGTCAATGAGGAGCAGTAGTGAGAAAGTTCTCGTAGACGGCAGGGTGCCCTTTGGCTATATAATCGTGTGGTTTCTGGAAATTGCTGAGCATTTTTGTTTAGAAGCTCGCGACTCGGCCTTTTAATGACGTCTCCCTAGCCTTGCGAGCCGAAAGGGCTTTTGACTAGCGGGGCAGACTATCAGCTGTTAAGCGGAGACGAGGGAAAGAGCGTTAAGACGAGAAAATGCATCAGTAAGACCAAACTGAGAGTGAGCAGCATAGACAAGGATGGATTTGTGAATGAGAAATAGAGATTTCCCACCTTCATCAGAATCAATGGGTTAATGGCAAATTGGTCAAGTGGGCTGTCTCCAATCAGCCTCCAGGCTTTCCATACATACTTGTGTGTAGAAAGATTATTTTTTCCTTCGAGGTTTTTGAGGGCGCATCCATTATTTTTTGGTAAGGAATCACATTGGATTTGTTCCAAAGGTTCATGCTCATGATTGATATGCAGAAGGTGGTTGCATGATACTAGACTAGTGTGTGGCTGCATTTGTTTGCTACACCACTTTAAGAATTTACCTCTCATCATACTACCAGGTGAAGCGACACAAATGGATGGGTCTATACATACTTGTGTGTCGAAAGATGATTTTTTTGTTGTTGAGGCTTTTGAGGCTTTGAGGGTGTGCCCATTAAATTCTTGGTAAGGAAATTATCACATTGGACTGTCAGCTTATTTGGAGAGTTAAAACACATTTAGATCTAGCTTCTTGTCTGGCTTTTTCTGGAAAATGTAATGGGTGAGAACCCTTGGTAAATGATCACCCATATGCATGCCTAGCTTTCGAGGAGTGGAGACTGGCCACCTTGCTTTACAGAAGTAGGCGGGGCATTAATTTGGACGAAACATATCCAATTTGTGATCGTGGAGGAGGATGTCACTCATCTGTTCTTCTTATGTGTGATGGTGGTTAAGGTTTCGATGATTTTTTTGGTCTTAAGGTTTGGATGATGCTGGGATCAGTTGGGAGGATTCAAGTTGTTTCGATGGTTCTGAAGAAGCTTCAGGTTAGGGGGTAGCAATCTTGTAGAAGATATCGGGTAAAGGTCATCCAATGGTAGTTTTGCCTTTTGGACTCAGCGAAATCCTGCGGCATTCATATACAAGAGAAATTATGTAAAAACTATGGCGCATAGTGCATATCATTGCATGGGTTGTGGGTGACGTCGTCTTTTATAGTGGGTGTCTTGTGTCAGTGGTGTATTTGAATTTCTATTCCATGACACTGAATTTTCGATGACTGTTACTCAGATAGTCATCCTTTAGCTTTGCATTTTTCCCTTAATTAATTACTCATCTACATTTATTTTAAATTGCTAGAAATAGTCCTTTTTATAACGTTAAAGAATATTTACCCCTCTCCTATTTTTATGAAGCATTCCATCTGTTGTAATTTATATGTTTTCCTAAAAAAATATGAGCTTTTCTTGTTAAGGCCTGCTATCAGGGTTGAATAACCTCGGGAAGCTTTAATGTTTGAAATGCAGGTTTTAGACTTCGATTTTGAGAAGTTCTGCTCTGTCTCTCTTTCAAATTTAAATGTTTATGCGTGCTTGGTATGTGGGAAATATTACCAAGGGAGAGGGCGGAATTCCCATGCATATACTCATAGTCTTGAAGCAGGTCATCATGTGTACATCAATCTTCGAACAGAGAAAGTCTATTGCCTTCCTGATGGGTATGAAATAAATGACCCCTCTCTAGATGACATTCGACATGTGCTTAACCCAAGGTTTGTACCACTTGCATAGCATTCCAACATTTTCAATGTTCTTATTAGATGTAACCTATTTTCTTTAGTTTCTGAATCTGCTGTATTTTAGCTATCTAGAACTATGGAAAGAAAAGGAAATATACGGAGATGGACGAAACGTTAAGAAAGTCCTCTTTTTTGAAGTCATGGCGAACGCACTTAAATGGTCGGGTGGTAGTGCAGTGTATCTACCACCCAAAGGACCATGGTTCAAATCCCCCCTTGTGGGGGTTGCATTAGGTAGTCAACAACCAACGTAAAAAATAGTCGAATCTTTCAACATGGATTTGAGCTAGAATTCATGTAGCCGACCCTGCTTATAGTGGGAGAAGGCTTCACCATTTTTATGGTGAACACACTTGGTGGATGTTCACACTTGGTAGATATTAAGAACTTCCATCTGATAATTATTACTCCTAGGGATGTAAAAAACGGCCTAAACGGCCGTTTAAAAGGCCGTTTACACGCATGCGGTCCTGGACCGCACCGACTAAGCCCAGGCGGGCACATATGCGGCCAGGCCGCTTAATCAGCGTTAAACGGCCGTTTAAACGCCGTTTAAACGCCGCTTTTTACATCAACCTGTCAAGAATGTGAGAATGTGCTTGTTTTCTCCCTAACATGGGCCCCTCCTAGTCCCCCAGGCTCGCTGACCAGTTGCATCAAGACCCCTGTTCTGGTAGGGTATGGTGTGACACGAGGGTGCATACAATGGGTCTTCAACTTGGGGAGCTTCACCCTCTTTGGATTTGTGCAATGGAGATGAAACAACTCTATAGATATTAGATTCTAGATTTCCGATATAACTTGTTTGCTTCATTCCTTTTGTTGTTTATCTTCAAAAATCAAAATCAAGATTCCAAACCTTGACTATGGATTCTACTTAGGAAAAAATCATTGAATATGACAATATTTGATATATATTGTGAATATATGATTATATTTTATAATTTAGTTATGTTTCTTATTAATTATATATATGTAAATATTTTTTTATTAATTAAAAATATAAAATCGCATAACCCGTTTAATTTCCGTTTAAACTCCCGCATACCGTTTAAACAGTAATCAGTGACCCTACCGACTGAATACCGCATACCGCTTTTTGCAACCTTGATTACTCCTCAATCAAGCCCATACTTTCAGGGGGAAAAGACATTGCTTTTCTCGCTCTTAGATCTTTTATGTTGAGCTCTAAGTCAGTGGATGTATTGGGATCCTATCGAGAATTCCATTGGTACTTGATGCCATGGATGTCGATAACGATATATCGCTGATATATTGCCGATATATCGCTATATCTAGGAATCTTTCTGAAGAAAATGTCTGAAATCGGATATATCGATATATCGATTTCGATATCGGTCCCATGTCGATATCGATATATCGACGATATATCGCCGATATATCGGGATACGGCCTTCCATGCTTGATGCTTTGTTAGTCCCACCTCACTATTGACAAGTTTTAGCATGTCTAGATAAATACCATAAAAAACCTTGCACTAGTTTTAGTTAAAAGTAATAACATTAAGTTTGACTGCTTAGGCCTATTTTCCAATGAAGGGCGATTATATGCCTGTGTGGGCCATGCGTGTGGGCCATGCTGATCTTGACGTTATTTTTGTAGATATAATCTTGTAATCTCGTTATCATTTTTAAAAAGCTAATGTTATTATTCTTTTATATGGTTTCAGACCAAATCAAATTAATAAAGTTGATTAAATGAATGACTTTATTTATTAGAGAACTTTAGTCCTCCGTGTATAGGAAGAGGAGTTGGTTGGGAATTGACCAATACCATTTGGGGATAAAGCTTGTGAAAACAAGAAAACAAACTCAACTGTATATAAATCGGACTGATAATCAATCAATTCAATATGAAAAATAGAATGTAAATATATCTAACCAATTATTCCTAATGGTTCACAACAGAGTAGTGCTAGTCGATGAGAGTTATTTCTGGAGCAAGAAAAGAAAAATAAAATGCATTGGGTTCATTCTCTGAATTCCAATTAAATATTAGCGAGTATGTTATAATATAATATGAACCGGTGATCATAAGGGGATCCAGAAAAAAAACAAGTACTTTTTCTTTGCATGTATCCTTTTTTTGGGTTCGATAGAATTTTTAGTGGCTGCGACTTCTAGTTATCTTGGTAGGAGTCTGCTGTATTCCCAGATTAACAAATCAATTTTCCCACAAGGAAGTATAATGTCTTTCTATGGGATCACGGTTCTATTCATTAGCTCCTATTTGTGGTGCACAATTATTGATAAATACGATAAATAATCTTTTTTTAAAAAAATACGATAAATAATCTTACGCCTAATACTCTCCCTTGGTATAGCGTAAAAATATCAATCATGCTTAGCTTGAAGTTGCATGTCAAAATTTGGTCTTCTGAACTAGTGGTGTATATGAACACCTTCAAATTATATTATGTTTGTAATGGAAATCAACCTCAGCATGCTTGGCCCTTTTATGAGAGACATGGTAGTTTGCCATAAAATGCGTATTTTTTATCACACATGACTTTTCTAGGCCTTTCTATACTATGTGATGATTAAGATTCCGGCCACCCCCTTCTCAATAGTCTCCCTGGGACTCTTTTTGATTCCTGATTAAGACTATGCATCAGGAAAATGATGTACACGCATGGTGACTTGAGCAAGGACTATTCTGCGATGGAATAACAAGATTTTGCTTCTTACTCTTCTATTGAAAGGTTTCCATCCAAGATAGGTCCAAAAACCTATACTATATTTTTTGAAATAAGCACATGAAATGTGTGCCCACGTATCACATCCCTTGAACAAATAACTGATAATTACAAATTGTGAAATCCATGATCTGTACAAGAAGTTTTCTTATGTGATACCTTTTTTGACATAAAATCGCTCCCATGAAAGACTAGTGTGTTTCTGGTGAACCAGAAGGCCCACATGAGTTCAAAATGTTTTGCCCTCTTGGCTTTCGAGTTTCGATGGTATACCCCTCCACTCAAGCTAGCATAGATTCCTCCATGTTAGATACTATCAACCATTCGAGCTCGACCCTTTATTGATCACCTTCATGACTCACACTTGAGTAAGAGGTGGTCAATATTTTCGGCTCCATGACATAGGGGGCAATTCATGCCCATGTCTCAAATGCGCCTCACCCTAAATGCCTTTGTGCTCTTCTCCTTGGCAACAACTACATGAAAACTTTAATTTCGAGAAGCCTTCATTTTCCAGGTCAATCAATAATGCCTACCTACAATTCTCTTGTCTACTTGGCCTTTCGAGAGCTTTATTCACATTCTTGATCAAGAAGGCCGCAATCTCCAAAAACCAATGACCACACCCCCTTGAAGGGCCATCCACACTAGGGGTGCAGATGATGGGATACATTGAGTCCATTTCTTTTTTACTTTGATTATGGACGAGTTGACAAGTCACATTCAAGATGAGTTACCTTGGTGTATGTTATTTGCTGATGATATTGTGTTTATTGACGAGACTAGAGATGGACTAAATGAGAAGCTTGAGGTATGGAGACATGCATTGGAGACTAAAGGATTTCGTATAAGTAGGGCTAAGACGGAATATATGGAGTGTACCTTTGATGGAAGCTATGGTAAAGGAATCGAGGTGAAGATTAGTGACGATAACATTCGGAAGAGAGATTCTTTTAGATATATGGGATCTATTTTGCAACATGATGGGGAAATTGATGGAAATATTACTAATAGAATAAATGCAGGCCGACTAAATTGGAGATGAGCCTCTGCTGTTCTCTGTGATAAGAAAATTCCTTTAAAAATTAAAGGAAAGTTTTACAAAGCAGCCGTGAGACCTGCTATGCTCTATGGATCTGAATGCTGGCATGTGACCATAGACATGTGTAGAGAATGGCTATAGCAAAAATGAAAAAGCTAAGGTGGATGTGTGGACACACAAACACACGTAAAGATCGGATTCGGAATGATGTAATCAGAAAGAAAGTTGGTGTAACTCCGATCGAGGATAAGATGCGAGAAAACTGCTTAAGATGGTTTGGTCTTTTGCAAAGAAGATCAGCTGATGCACCAATTAGGAGATGCGAGTGTTGGGATGTTGAGCCCGTTAAGAGAGGGCGAGGATGACCCAAGAGGTGTTAGAAAGAGACTATACGAAGAGATCTTAGTTTTTTGGATATAAGCCCAAGCTTGACCCAAGATAGATCTGAATGGAGGCGAAGAATCCATGTAGCCGACCCTACTTAATTATGGAAAAGGCTTTGTTGTTGTTGTAGTATATTTATATACGAAAACATATAAATACAGAAACATATATTTGTGGATATGAATGTGAATCCATATTCATATCCATTTTAAAATAGATATAGATACATATGTCAAAATCTGTATAAAATGGATATAGTGGAGGATCAGATATGGATAACTACATATTTGTTTACATCCTTACATTTACCTTATGTTATTCTGGAGCTGCCTTGACGAAGTCTTACATCAGCTGGTTCAAAGGGACAATATATGCCTTGATGCTTGGGCACCATCTCCTCTTTCGACCTTGGTTACGATGATTAACACTTAAACACTGCTGCCTCCTTATTCGAGGCTTGTTAAAATAAGTAAATATAATTCGTGTATTGAGATACCCTTAGGTCTCATATACCAACACACAAAGACACAGACACGGACTCATACACACATATACGCACAAACACAAACAAGGACACACACAAATACACGGATACATGCACATGCAGAAGAACATGTACATCCACATGCATACAAAAAGGCACATACACGCAACATGCTGCACCGTACATGTACACACACATTCATGTATGCGTACACACGCACATACACACACACGCGCAAAAGACCTTAGACATGATATACAATCATATGCACCCCCTCAAGCTATAACATAAATGTCGATAATGTTTAGCATGGAAATATATCGGTAAAAGCTTGTCTTGGAAAGTATTTTGATGAAAACATATGCAATCTGCTGAAGAAACATATAAGATATCAATACCTTTTGAAAAATATAAGGAAGCAATACAACCCTTTTGAATCATATCTATAGTATAATGACAAAAAAGATGATGCGCTGAGAAGACGCCTACCAAAAGACTTTATACTCGCAAATTTGAAGTATGAGAATTGCAATGGCCTAGACTCCCATGGGATCTTAGCTTTGCAATGACCTAGACTCCCATGGGATCTTAGCTTTCTCTATAACATTTCCTACATAGAATCTCTCACCATGAAAAATGACCTCATTCCTGGTTAACTATAAGGCACAAAAAACAATGTTGCCCCAAACCCCGTATGCTCCGCCACAACTTAAAGCTAATCCATTGATTGAAAATACCATACTCAATTTCCACCATACCTAGTTGTATTACCTCTCAACTAAGGAGGAAATATGTTAGAATACTTCGATGATTCATTCCATAGAGCCCTCGGGTCTCTTATATAGGGAGAGAGCCCTTGGGTAAATTACATGAGAAGTACAAAAAGAAATAGAAATAACATGAAAGACTATCAACTATCTCTACACTCCCCCTCAAGATGGAGCATAGATATCTATCATGCTCAGCTTGGAAGAACATCTCTGGAAAGGTCCTCTGAGCAATGGCTTAGTAAATATGTCCGCTGTCTGGTCCTCTGAACTGACGTGAGACGTGGAGATGAAGCCCTTCTGAATCATGTCCCTAGTGTAATGACAATCCACCTCTATGTGTTTGGTTCTCTCATGGAAGGCTGGATTGTTGGCAATAAATAATGCTGCCTGATTATCACATTGAAGGTTCATAGGCAAGGGAACATCAACATTCAGATCTTCCAAGACTGCTTTAACCCACATCATTTCTGTGCTTGCCTGTGCCATGGCTCTGTACTCGGATTCGGCACTGGATCTTGCCACAACAGTCTGCTTCTTGCTTTTCCAAGAGACTAAAGAGCTTCCTATGAAGATAGCAAATCCAGAAGTAGACTTACGATCCCTTGGACATCCTGCGTAATCTGCATCTGCACAAGCTGAAATAGACAGATGTGTCCCTTTCTTGAATAGCAACCCTGTGCCTGGGGAAGACTTCAGATATCTCAATATCATGTACAAGGCATCCATATGTACTTGCCTCGGCTGCTCCATGAATTGACTCACCCGGTTTACTGCAAGAGCAATATCCGGTCGAGTTATAGTGATATATAAGAGCTTACCCACCATTTCTCTGTACCTTCTCTTGTCCACCTCTTCAGTATCATCATCGTACAGCTTCATACTCGGGTCCATAGGTGTACTTGAAGGTCTGCATCCAGTCATCCCTGTTTCAACAAGCAAGTCTGTGACATATTTTCTTTGAGTCATCACCATTCCTTGTGCATTTCTTGCAAATTCTATCCCCAGAAAATATCGTATTGTGCCTAGATCCTTTGTAATGAACTGGCTGCCCAACATAGACTTGGTTATCTCAACCCCCTGTGCATCATCTCCAGTAACCAATATGTCATCAACATATACCATAACAACAATGGTACCTCTCGGGGTCTTCCGGACGAACAGTGAGTGGTCCGCATTTGATCTTCTGAACCCCTGTCGTTCAATAAGCTGTGAGAGCTTTTGGAACCATGCTCGAGGACTCTGTTTAAGGCCATAGATAGCCTTATGAAGTCTGCACACCTTCTGAGACTCCCTCTCAGCAACAAACCCGGGTGGCTGCTGCATGTAGACTTCCTCCTGTAGATCACCATACAAGAAAGCATTCTTAACATCAAGTTGGAATATAGCCCAGTCACGTACCACTGCAACTGATAGAAGGATGCGAAGGGTAGAGTGTCTCGCCACCGGTGAGAAGGTATCCAAATAATCTACACCATATGTCTGGGTAAATCCCCGTGCAACGAGCCTGGCCTTGTATCTGTCTAGACGGCCATCCGCATGATATTTCACTGTAAAAACCCACTTGCAACTTACTACTGAGGCACCTGGAGGAATGGGGACAAGAGACCAAGTTCCCCTAGATTGCAAAGCACGCATTTCCTCTTCCATTGCAAGACGCCAGTAGTCAACCTTCATAGCATCCTGATATGTCCGTGGGATCTCAACTGACGATACAGCAGCTGCAAACTTCTGAAAATCCCCAGTGAGTCTATGAAAGGAGACCTGAGAGGCAAGGGGATATGTGGCACACTGTCTGCGCTGCTTCCTATGAGCAATGGGCCGATCCAAATCATCCAAGACTGTGCTGACCGGTTGCTCCTCCTCCTGTAGTAAAGATTCCTGCACAGGTGCATTATTTAAGCCATCGTTAGTGTTAATTTCAGAACAAACCTGAGGCGTGGTGGACGGTTGACTTGTAGCTTGAGCAGGGCCTGTTCGCCTCGTATAGAACTTAGTGAAAGGGACAAGTGGAGGAGGAGGTGGTGGTGGTGGTGGTGGTAGTGTTGGTGGAGTAGAGGATTGACCCAGGCTTGGCGGTGGTGGGACAAAGACATTGGAATCTGGAGAAGTGGAGGAGGCCAATCTGTCACCCGCAGGTGAGAAATACATGACAGGTTCGAAAAAGATAACATCTGCACTCACATAGTACTTGTCATGGAGAGGATCATAGCATCGGTATCCTTTCTGTGTCCTGGAGTAACCCACAAAAACACACTTGATAGCCCTAGGAGAGAGCTTATCAAGTCCTGGAGATAAGCGGTGAACAAACGCAACAGTGCCGAAGACCCGAGGTGTAAGTGCAAACAAATCTCTGTCTGGAAAAAGAACAGAGATTGGGGACTTTTCCCCAAGAACAGTTGTAGGCATTCGGTTGACTAGGTAACACGCTGTAAGTATAGCATCTCCCCAAAAAGATAATGGAGCACAACTTTGAATGAGTAATGTGCGAGCAATATCAAGAAAATGTCGATGTTTTCGTTCCGCAACTCCATTTTGTTGTGAGGTGTAAGCACATGTGGTTTGATGAACAATGCCTTTTGAAGAAAGAAAGGTAGCAAGAGAGCGAGTGCAGAACTCCAATGCATTATCAGTTCGAACATACTTAACAGTAGAAGAGAAAACATTTTGAATTTCATTAATAAGATTTTGGATAACACTTCCTGCTTCAGATTTATTTTTAAGAAGAAACGTCCAGGACACACGAGAGAAATCATCAACCACTACTAAATAGAACCTGTGGCCCTGTTGATCTGGGACACGACTTGGACCCCAAATGTCTACATGAAGTAATTCAAACGGGGAGCGACTGCTCCGACTCTGACGACCTGGGAAGCTAGATCTATGGTGCTTCCCTAAATGACATGCTTCACAACGAAAGGAGGAACTCGGAGAGATCTGAGGCAGTAGGTGACGCATCTTCTGCAGGGGCAGATGACCAAATCGAAGATGCCAGGTGTACGGAGATACGGCGCCTTGGGAATGCAGTGAGACGCCAGCGTAGGAGTTACGGACTAGACGATAGAGGCCATTGTGCTCAGAACCACAGCCAATCACCCTGCCCGTCAGTATGTCCTGAAAAATAACAGACGATGGATAAAAAATGGCACGACAGTGCAAATCACGTGTAATCTGACTAATGGATAAGAGATTCATAGAGAATTCTGGAGCATGTAGGACATTCTGTAAGTGCATAGAAGGTAGCAAAGCCGTCTCCCCCTGACCGATGATAGGAGAATGAGTGCCATCAACTATGAGTACAGATCGACCGGGCTGTACAGCTCTGTAGGACTGCAGAATATCTTTCTCACGGCATAGATGATGGGTAGCTCCAGAGTCTACAATCCATCCTGTGAGATCATGACAATGAGGTGAGACTGAAGGACTACCTGAGGCACTGGCAGAGGCGGATGTACTAGCTGACGCCGAGGCTGCAACATCAGAAACTTCAGTACTTTCTGGCGACGATTGTGGCATGATATCACGAAGTCGTGCTACCAACTCTTCGAACCTGTGGTCTGTAGCAGGAGCTGAAGGACCCTGAACATGATCCGCGACACGTGCAGAAGGAGGGAAGCCGTGCTTGGAATAGCACGTATCCTCCGAGTGACCAGTACGGCGGCAGAATGAACACGTGGAACGTATGCGACCTCCGCGACCACGTCCACCACTTCCTCTTCCACGAAATGAGGACGAACCACCACGTCCCCTGGAAACTGCCATTGCTGACGGAGTCGCAGTCGCTGTATTGGACGGAACAGGTACACGACTGAGCAGCCTGTATACCTCTTCCATCGGTGGGATGGTGGCATCTGCTAGGATCTGAGCGCGTGCTGCCTCGTACTCGGGGTCTAGGGCAGTGAGCAATACACCAACCATAGTGGCGTTGCGGAACGTCTTCTGCTGTTCCGGCGTGGCTGTAAGCGGAATGGTGCTATAGAGCTTCTCAAACATGCCACGAAGCGACGTGTACAGGGAATGAAGAGGCTTCCCATTCTGCTTCGTGGTAAATATATCATGCTGCAACTGGAGCATCTTCGTCTCATTGCGGACCTGAGAGTACGTCATAGACAAAATATCCCACATCGCCTTAGCGGTGGGCTGGTGAAGGACATCATTCGCTATCTCCGTCGTGAGCGTACCTGAGAGCCACACCTTGGCGTACGCATCATCAGCCTCCCATGAGGCATAGATCCCTGTCTTCTCCGGTGGTTCATCCTCGGTAAGAATATGCTTCTTACCGCACGACTTCATGAGACTGAGGAACTGCATCGCCCACAGTTCGTAGTTGGTCCCGTCCATCTTGACGATTGGTGCCGAACCTTTGAAGGCACCTATGGCGGGCATATCGATCTTCTGATCTGACATAATGCCGAAGAAGAATAACTACTGATAGACCAAGAAAACTGTCTACCAAGACCTTGTAGGATTCAAGTGCATAGGTAGACGATTATGCACTTGAATCGAACATGACGCCGAGTCCGAAGAACGCGGCACACCTGCAACGAGTAGAGGTTTTTAGAGCCTCTACTTGACAAAGACGGCGACTGGAAGGGGACGGCGGCGGCTGGACAGCAGGTGGGGCCCTGCGGCAGGGGCTGGCGGTAGGTGGGGGGGGGGGGCCCGGCGGCGGTGGGAGGGGCCCGGCGGCGGTGGGAGGGGCCCGGCGGTGGGTGGAGGGGCCCGACAGGGGCTGGCGGCGGTGGAGGGGGCCCGACAGGGGCTGGCAGGAGGTTGGGGGGTTCCCGGCGGCGGTGGGGAACTCGGCGAAGAAGAGAAGGCGGCGGCGGCGGGAGGCTTGGAGCCCGGGGGGTGGGCGTCGAAACCCTAGAGAAGGGGGGGGGGCGGTGGAAAACCCTAGGTTAGGGTTATGGCTCTGATACCATGTTAGAATACTTCGATGATTCATTCCATAGAGCCCTCGGGTCTCTTATATAGGGAGAGAGCCCTTGGGTAAATTACATGAGAAGTACAAAAAGAAATAGAAATAACATGAAAGACTATCAACTATCTCTACAAAATACTATAAAAGAATAGATAATCAACATCCTCAAGTGACCCAAAATACATGACCTATCCGCCCAAATAAAAATTTTGACCCTCCGAGCCCATGTCATTATACGATCCGAAGGCAACAACCTGATAAAAATCTTGACATGTAGCACAATCTTCCACTTCCATATCTGTCAGTACCTCGTGGAAATAATTTCCAAATCAGAGACTGTAGCAACATACAAGCTCTTGTAATCTTTCCAAACAAAGAAACATCCTCACCATGTTCAGTGGTTAGGCCCCATTTATGATCCCTTGATCGGGTCAGGGACTCCATTATCACCAAAGAACAATGGTCACTACTATCCACCATCTCAATCCTCATTAATGGGCATATGACCCTCATGAACCAACCGCAAAACATAGCCAGGGTGAAGACATCATCCAGTCAAAATGGTAGCCACTCCCATCTCCTAGGGTAGATATGAACAAATGTGAAACCATCGCCAACACCAAATAAATGCCCCTCCATAAATTTGATGACACACACTACCCCTCGCATCAACATGCTCATCGTAATCCCATAAATATTGCATAGCATCCAACACACCAAATATGAGCACTCTCTCCATATGGGAGTCATCCATTTGGTAAGCATTGCCTTGTTTATCTCCTGTAGGCTCAATACCCTAAGGGTGCGTTTGGTATGCGGTTTACCCCAGGGTAAACTGGTAGGAGATAACTCATTTTTGTGTTTTGGTATTTGGATAAAGGGTTAAACTGGGGGTGGGTTTGTTGTGATATGATTGTATTGAAGTTTGAAAAAGTGAGTATTTATTGTGATGTGATTGTATTGGAGTTTGAAAAAGTAGGTAGAAGTTAATTAGTTTATATTTTTTAGATGATATGATGGGGTAATATATTATTTTTTTAGAATAGATAAAAGAGAAATGATTTATTTAATATATTAAAAAAGAGAGGAAAAGTGGGCCCCACATGAGAGAGAAAAAGGGAGGTTTGTGGGGGTAACCCCCTAGCCGAACATGGTCTAAGACTCCATCGAAGTTTTAAATTTCACGAAATTTCATCAAAATTTTGATTTCGACAACCTGAGGATATTGAAGCTCCCATCTCTATCAGTTTCTCGGATTTCGACCGAGATGGACCTAAATATCGACGATATTTTGATATATCAAGCCATATCAATTGAAATTGATGGTTTTTAGTATAAATTTTACTGTATATCGATGATATTTCATCGATATCTATGTATATCAATGATATTATCCACGTGAGCTTGATTTCACTACTTATTTTAATGAGACCCTCGTCTGGTATGGTATTGTGCGACAAGGGTGCATACGATGATTCTTCAACTTGAGGTAGGGTATTGATCATTCTTTCACGAGATGTGGTAATTCTTAATCATGTGAAGTGCTACGCCAGGGGGCTGTCGTCTACTGAATTGGAGGTCCCGTTGAGTTCGAAACAGGAGTATGGAGTGTCTTGGAGTTTTCCTCATTTCACAGATGGGGAAGATTCTCATTGGGTGGTGAGGGTGTCCCGTGTTTTGAGCGTCCCGTTCTTCTCGCACTTGGAGGCACTATGATTATCACCGAGGGAGTTTGGTAAGGTTATGAGAGTTCTAGATGATGACCAAAGACCAGGATCAGATCCTTAAGCTACCATTATTCTTCTGGAGAGCCCTAAGAACATGGTGGCAAGACTCATGTTTGTTATTGGTCGATGATGAGTCCAGAAAACCCTCTACTAATTTGTGGGAATTAATGCGCAAATAAATGTGCCATTCATTTCGTTATAGGAGGGTAATCGGAGTCAAAAATTGTTTAATCCAATTAATGCAAAGTGGTTTTATGTTTATTTAGCCTGGGCAAGCCTCAGGGTCGAATTCAACGAGGTAAAGGAATGACCTAGGTTAATGTCTATCAAAGATCGTTCGTGCACATTTTTCGAGGCAGAGTTTTTTGGTATTTTTTAATGCAAAATTTGAATGCAAATGAAATGCATGCCAATTTTTAGGACGAAAAAATTAATGTCAATCAAACGATGTCCAAAAATTACATAACTTGGTCAAGATGTAAATTATGATGAAATAAATGCACTGTAATATTTTTGGAATTTTCCGATGCAATATGAATATTTAATAAATTTGGTGCAAACAAGGTAAATCACAATAATTAATTATAATAAATATTAAATCTCTTTATTTTCAGGAAATAAAATTATTCAAGATGTATCACTAGGTGATCTATCTCAGAAAAATCCTAAACCCTAAAAATGTGAAGTTTAATATCGGTTAAAAATCAAATATTGAAATACACAAAATGATTTTTAAGGACAAATGGTGTATGCGAATGCGATGATTTTTAAATACAATGTAAATAACAACTAATTCTGTGATCGATGAATTTTCAATAATTTTTCGAGCAATGGTTAATTTTATTTGAATTTCTAAGCACAAATTGGGCAATATATGCAAATTTCCACAAAAATATTAATGATTAATTATCCACAGAGCATAAAAATATCACAAGCATGCCACGAGGTACGTAATTATTTGTAGAACAAAAGTGCTATTTTTAAATAGAAAATGATGCAAAATAGATGTTCAAAATTACAGAACACATGGTTCTGTGTGCAATAAAAGCAAAGCCTTCTCCTACTATAAGTAGGGTCAGCTACATGGATTCTTGCTCAAATCCATGTTGAAAGATCAAACTATTTTTTACGTTGGTTGTCGACTACCTAACGCAGTCCACACATGGGTGGGATTTGAACTCTGGTCATTTGGGTGGTAGGCATACTGCACTACCACCAGACCATTTAAGTGGGTACTAATGCAAATGACTAAAGAATAATTACCCAAAACCCGGGGAAATGAAACGGAACGGTGTTGCGGAGATGATGAACTGTGGATGAACGAAAAGGGGGTGGTGTCGTGTCGAAGGTGGAAGAGGAGTGAAGGTGTACTTGTAAGATACAAGGTTCGACGGTCCAAAGCACGATCGAAGCGGAGGCGACAACGTCGAACGGCGCAACTGCAATGGGGCTTTTGGCCTCAGATCTCATCGAGGAAGAGAGGCAAGGAGCTGTCACCTCCAACCACTTCTCCTGTTTGATTGCTGATTGGTGGATGGCCATGTACGAGTGATGGCGATGGGTTTTACATTAGAGAAGGGGCGACGGAGGGATCATTGACGAGGATTCGATGGCCGGAGATTGGATTGACGAGCACGTGATTGATACGACGAGGTGGCGGCGCGACTGTGGAGGGAAGGAGATCGGGCTGACGAGGGAGGCAACACAACCCCCGATCTGGAAAGGGGGTGAAATGAACGGAGGAAGGATATGACGCACAGGGGCCATCCGATCGACCGACATTGGACGGCCCTGGTGCAGCCACGTGGCGCCATTATTATTTATTTTTAATATTTTTTTTTATAATTTTTAATAAATTTTTTATAAAACGAAATATTTAAAAGCTCAAAATGGATGACACGTGGCAGCTCTAGGATCTGCCATGTGTCACTGCCAAAAAAATCAAAAATATAAAATAAAAGAAAATAAAAAAGAAATAACAAACAACCTCGGATCGAAAAAATTTCTTCACGAAAGTTGCTTGTCTCGACGAGATCTACAACTTTCATGAAGAGACCAAAACCAAAATAGGTCAATTGCATAAAGTGATATTTTTGATGGTACTCTATAATTTTTTTTTAAATTTATAATTTTTTTATCATTTTTAATTAAGATAAAATTCGGAAAAACTATGATAAAATCAAAGACAAATATGTACACATAACTCTATTTTTTTTGGATTTTTACTAATTTAAAAAGGGGTTTTACCCGGTAGACCCTATAAACTTTGCCAATCACCTCCGCGACCTTTGAAACAACCTAATTCCCCCTCGACCCCGTAAACTTGCAAACTCTTACCCCATGAACCCTCCGGGTAATATGTTTTAAGCCCATGGGGATTCTTGGGGTAATTTACAGAGTCGATGAGGGTAATTACGTTGTGTAAAAGGTCGTAGAGGCATTTTAAATTGTTTATAGAGTCTGCTGGGTAAAAATCCCTTTAAAAAATAAGAAATTAAAATAAAGTACGATAAAGACAACTTTTTTACAGACTGTTAGTGAACACTTAGACTCAGTTAGTTTCTTTGATTTTGATTTTATCTTAGGTTTGGATTTTTACGCATTTTACTAAAACTTTTGTTAAAGAAAATAAATGAAAAAGAAATAAAATCAAAAAGGTAAATATGTACATAAAATAATATGCCGAAATCAGGTAAAATACATAATGTACAAAAGAGGCTCAAAATTCAACTTTCACATATGAGCTCTGATTCACTTGAACTTGATCTTTTTTGAAGGTAATTGAATGTATATTAGTTTAAAAGTGAGTAGAATCAAATCAGACACTGTTTGGGGAAGATATCCACATTTTAGTCCGATCATCATGAAATTAGAGTTTGGATTTCTGGTCCACTTATTTCTGTTAGTGATTTTTTTTTGTATTTTTCCTTTATTCTTGTTAGTGGTATGTACACAATGGAGTGGTTTCAGGTGATTTGGAGTTAGCATGAATTAAATAAAAATCAGAGAAGTTAGCTTATTTTACAGGTCAATTGGGCTGAGATTTTTGACTTCTTATTTTATGAAGTTATGAATGATAAAATGTCATTAGTATTTATACATGCATGAATGCTAATAATGCAAGATAATTAATAAAATGCAGATGAATTTTGGAGAATTGAGCTTAATAATCTCTTTTAGAGTAATGAATTACATATTCATCAACCTCATATGCTTAAACCATGCTCGTCCTCGAGCATCTAGAGAATGAAATGAGGTGAGTTGAGATTGGATTCTATACCAAGACCATAAGCAAAAGGTGAAAATAGAGCTAGACCCGACCTTTGGATTATTAGTTTGGCGGAACTCCTATGAGAATTAAGGTTTTAAAATCAATAGGCTTCAAATTCTACATATCATTGTCACAATTTTGGCTCAGAAGTCATCTTTGATCAATCCCCTTCTCAAAACATACCCCATGAACATTGAATAATTGTCTCATGTTCGTGAAAGGTTTTAGCTCTTCCCATCAAGAATGTCGAACTAACATGCAAACCTCCTCTCTAATAGCTCGTCCTTGGGGAGTCATGCATTTCCTTCTAAGGTCAGTCGCGTTGTATTCACAATCGAAACGGGGGAGAATTAGAAGAAGGGGAAAAGAACTGGAGGGTGACTAGTGTAGTCACCTCTCCTTGTGAGGCCGGCCAGTTTAGCCAAGTCTCCACCAAGATCTGTAGTTGTTTTGAAGCTTGGACCTTTTTGGTCAAATATTTATTTGGTAGTTGGCTTCTTTTTGTTTGGATTTTTGGTAGCTCTACGTGGATCTTGTTGTGCCCCTACAGATATGGAATCTTTCTTTCCGTACATGTTTTGGAGTCTTAGAAAAAAATTGTGCCCAACCGTTCATCCCTCATCCGAAGCTTTATTTCAACCCGTACTCCGATCTTTAGATGTCCATGCTACCAGAAAAGAGACTTACTTAGTCTTCCAACTCCCCATCTGAGTTAAGCCAAGTGCATAGTACGAGAGTATATATTAATTCCCTATTTAAGAGTCGTACCCAGAATGAGGCGACCATGTTAGACACTAAGAGTCAAATTCTGTACATTGTCATGCGGAACTCGATGAATTAAGTCAAAAACTGAAGCTTCTAAAATTCTCTTTCTCGGTGAAGTTCCTCTGAAAATTAGGTGGATTAAGGTCAAGTCAAGACTACTCTCGGTTTCTGCTTATAACTCGATTAAGTTAAGAACCCAAGGCTCTTCACCAATGCAGATGCATGTAATGTTGGATGAAGTGCAGTTGCTTGAAATGCATTTTTTTTGAGATTTGTAATGCATTTTTTAATGCAAAAATGAATAAAAAATTAATTTTCAGAATTTAGGTTACACACACAATTGGACACAAACAAAGTTAGTTGCATTTTTTGTTTTTCTTTTGTTTTTGAATTTTTAACAAGTTAGTTACCTATCCCGTAAATAAAAATAGACTTACGCGAAAGTACGGGCTATGGATAAAACATATACAGAGTATATATACACTCCCTATACTTAACAAGTGTTATATGTCCTCAGAGCATAAGAAGCGAAGAGAAGACATAGCTCGGGCTAAGCGTAAGAGTAAAAAAGAAAAGAAAAAAAGAGATCGGCCCGCTCCATATACTTAGGCTGAGGACAGTCTAAGTATAGAAGAGGAGCAAAAGCGAGGTGGTCGAGAGAAGCGAATGTAGAGAGTATATACATCTGGCATCGGTCCCCCCTATACTTAGGCCTTGGCCTAAGTAGAGGACGAAGATGTATAAGGGAATCGATGGGGTTGGGAGGGAAGGGTGCTGATGATTAAGGAGGTTTTCGGTAGATCTTTTTGTGAGCCTGAGACGGGAAGTCATAATGATTGAAAGAAGATGCAACAGATGAGTCCTAGCAATTATTGGAGTTGTCCTCAGATAAATAACATTGAAAGGTGTATTGATGGGAGGAAGATGAAGCAAATGAAGTAAATGATTCCCAGCCATCGTCGGAGTTTTCCTCAGAAGAATAGTACTGGAAGGTGGAGGTACTCCAGGTATTCTTGTTCTTAAGTTGTTTTCTGAGAATGTGTTCAGTCTTGTGGTCAAGTGATTCATCGTCGGATGATGAATACTGTGAAGTACCAGTGTCAGTTTGGTTAAAAGAGATTATTCTGGTATATCTAATGAGATCATGAGAATCGACTTTCGAGGAATAGTAGTGAGGAGCAGGAGCCGTCCAACGAGGATCAATATTTAGCTTGTTGCTTAGATTGGACTTCAGAGCTACCGAACTGAGCTCACTCATAAAGATCACTTATCCAGACCTGATGAGGAATAATCAGAAGATTCCTTTTCTGGTATGTCGAAGGCGACTTTCATAGTCGGTTTTCTAGAACCTGAAGCAACAAGCGGAGGAGGAGATTGATATGGCTTGAAGTGTTTGGGGGAACAGATAGAGGAATCATGACTCTTCTTCTCACCATATAACCAACTAGATGGAGGAGCAACCAGTTTAACGGGATTGGTCAATTTAGTCCTTGTCGTCTGTGAAGGTCCAGGTCCTTGGGGTGAGGTGCTGACAATCGGATCTTCATCAGATGAATAACCATTGAAATATTCCTCCCTGGTCAGCGGACGCCCTGCGTAAGTGTTCTCAGTAGGCTTGACGTTGGTGACCTCCTGTGTCGGATTATTGAACGGGTCAAGGCATTCAGACAAGATCTTGTCCGACTCAAGGTTAGCCCATGCTTGTGTGTCCTCAACAGAGGCACCATATAAATGTAAAATTCCTGCATCAGGTGTTTCTCCGTAGGATTTGTCACGGTAGTGGTTGAGGTCCAAGCGACGGAAAATGGAAGGATGGGATGGGTCTCTGATCTAGTGGTCGGCTCACCAGTCGGTATCTTAGGTGTAACAACTGGATAGAGCTCTTCTACCGCTTGATGGTTACGGTTGTTGACGGCTTTGCAGATTGTCTTAGAATATAGTGTTTCCTCAAAGACTGGGTGACATCGATGTGCTTCTAATGCGGTAAAATTGATTTTTCGAGTCTCGCATTCTATAGTTGCCTTAGTTAAGGTCAAGAACGGCTTTTCGAGAATGATTGAAGACTGAGTGAATTCTCCTTAATGCTCAAAGTCAATGATCGTGAAGTCCACCTTGAGTAGAGCGCCTTGGAATATAATGATGGCTGTAATTGTTCCTATCGACCGTTTTATAGATCGATCAGCCAACTCAACGATCTCTCTTGCTTTTCTGATTGGTTCGCGTTTAAGCTTGTCAAATACGGAGGTCGGGAGGATATTGATTGGTGAGTCGTCATCGATTCGGGCATAGGTGAATATCGTGTCTTTGATCCACAGTCAAAATCTAAGCAACCGCGTCACTCTGCGGCTCTTGGTCTTTCTTCTCATTACCAAAGAGGTGTCCATTGACAATATGTGTCTTTCAGTCCTTGTTCTCTCTACCCGACTTTTTCGGCATCAATTTACTCATTACAAAACTTTTAAGGTCGGGGAAGTGTTCAATGGCCTGTATTAGGGGGAGTTCAAAAATCACTTCTGTCCAATGCTTCCCTCAGAGTAGGATCCAAATTTTCCAGATCATCTCTATTTTCAGTTTTTATTATTTTTTTTTCCGATTTTTCAAATTTTTGGGTATTTTTGAGTTTTTCATTTTTTTGGTCTTTTTGGTGTGTGTGTAGATGTGGTTCTTTCCACAACTGAGGAGGGGTTAGATATGTCGAGTCAGAGTCATTCTTAAGGGAGTAATATGTAGAGGTGTCGCTCTCAGAGCCATCCCTAGGGCATACAGAGTTTGTGGTTTTAGTGTTTTCTGGATTTTCAACTTGAGATCCAATCATTTGATGTTCTATTTTCATCCATGAGCTAGGCGGAAGTTCTCTCAACATATCCCCTCTATGTCTTAACTTTTCATCCTCGAAAAACTTTTCATGATCAATCATGGGCGGAGTATGCTCTATGGGAGGATTCTGCGAAAATCTCTAGTCTCATACTCTACATGCAGTGACTTAAACATGCAATGCTGGGTAGA
Organism: Ottelia alismoides; assembly: GCA_037367405.1. Classification (NCBI taxonomy): domain Eukaryota; kingdom Viridiplantae; phylum Streptophyta; class Magnoliopsida; order Alismatales; family Hydrocharitaceae; genus Ottelia; species Ottelia alismoides. The sequence goes on along the minus strand of JAZKJV010005721.1, from coordinate 745,777 downwards.
GTAGAGTTCACTTCTTTGATCGTGAATGGTCGAACCTCATACGGTGAAGTCCACATACAGGGTTCATGTATGCAGATATCATTGGTTCAGTCCTCTTATGTGCAGACTGTTCGAAGGAGTGGTATACGAGTTGGTCAATAGGGGTTTGATCATTGGGGTCAATCCGGTTTGGATGATCATCAGATGCAGGCTGCTCCATTTGGTTTGGTTGGGTCATCATGTTATTCCCTATTGTCCAGTCCGGATGTGTTCTGTGAATTGTTGATCTATCCCAACAAAATTGTGATGAGGAAATGGGGTCAGTTGGGGTAAGATGGGTTCTGAGTTTGACTCAATAGTAGCTTGTTCTTCAATTAGTTCATGAGTTCTGCAAGAAATTGGGAGTAAGATGGGTCAACCCATGATGGAAGTTGATCATGTGTAGAGAAGGGTGGGGGAGGTGGAAAATATGAAGAAGTGTTGAATTTGATCGGATGATTTGAGTAAAATGGATGAGAATTCATAGAGTAGGCTGTATTTATCTGAGGGTTAGATTCTCTCATGAATTTTAGAGGATATCTGGAGGAAGAGGGATTAGATTATCATGGCTTGATCGAAAAGAAATAATCTGGTGGGTATTTGGACCAATGTCCCATCTTTTTCAAGGGAGATGGATGAAATGATATAATGGATCTTTGTTAAAAGCGTGCAAGTGCACATGATACTCACCAGAGAAACCTTAATTTTTATGAATCAAAATGGGAGAGTGATGGCACAAGTGTGCGGTTTTTGATCTTCGAACTCGGTTCACATACACTAATGCAGACACAATTCAAACTTTAGTTTCACCAACTCACACAGTGAAGGCCGCAAGAGTCCGACCAATTATCTTGTTAATTTTAATTGGTGATAAAATCAAACTTGGGAAAGAATTAACGAGCTGTTAGGTGCCGGAAATTTTCTTAAATATTGGTCTGAATTCGTACGGCTAGTTGCATCCACTTTCAGCCAGTATGAGTGTAAATACGTACCGTAAAATGAATACCCATGTTATTTAAGGACGGTGCCAATTGCATTGTCCTTTAACCACCCACTCTGCTAAGGAAAACCATAGTTCCTTCGCCGAGGAGTAGGTAGTCGTTTTTAGAATCAGTAATCTGAATGAATATTTCAGAGCTTGGCTCTATCCTAGGTGTTCGTCCCTCACTCACTCAGAATGATAAATGAATCCAAGGACGGGGTTATTCTCCTGCAACAATTCTTTTTTTTTGAAGCCAAACAATGGGGAAATACTCAGAAGTCCCCAGAAGAAACTGCAGTCCCTCGCCAGCTCAGTCGATTGCGAAGAAGGAGGCCTGCATATAGCCATATATGCCTTCCTTACCGAGAAAGTGCTCCCTCGCCACACCTAGTGGTCCTGCTCCTCAGAAGGATCGCCAAAAACCCTCAGGGAGTCGAAGCAGGAGGAGAAAATCCTCCAAGCGCTGGTCTGAAAAATTAGAACGAAACAACGTCATCCAGTTACCATTTGTCCAACATGAGGAAATGTGCACCTCCGGATCTGCAACCAAAGCAAACAAGTGAGGGAAGCGATCACACAACGCTCCACCATCCGTCCAGTGATCCTTCCAGAAAGCAAAGGTCTCTCCGTTCCTCAAAACTTGTCTGAATAGATTTCAGAGATGTAGGATGACCGCCAAAATGTCCTTTCTAAAAGGCGAGGGCATCATCCCACGGCCGCTGTTTTCCAGCGCAGAACCAGACACTATGTGGATCTAACGAATAAGAGCAGTACAAAGATCTTTAGTGCTCCCCCAGATCCGGCCCACCTACTTCAGCAAGAGGGCTTCATTCAACGCATCAAGACGCCTGACCCCGAGATCACCCTCGCTCTTAGGGACGAGTGGTAGTCTCCCAATCAACCAGGTGAATGCCAGAAGCCTCCTGACTGCTCTTGCCCCATAGAAAACGTCGCGTCAACCCCTCTAATCTCCTTCTCATACCAGTCGGCATGAGGCTCGTAGACGTGAAGTATATCGGGATTCGGAATAGCAGAGAGCATCGCTTCCAGCAACACTAAGCGTCCTCCCTTAGAAAGGGTGGGGGACTTCCACCCCGCGAGCCTCCTCTCCAGCTTCTCGACGTCCAACAATCAATCCGCCAGTTTTGTCCTGCCAACGGCCAGAGGAATCCCCAGGTAGTGAATGGGAAGATGGGCACATGTTGTTCCCAACACGTGACTGCAAAGACGCGTCTCTTCGTCAGATAAGGCAAACGGAACCATCTTGGACTTGCTGGCATTTTGAGCCAGCCCTGACATCTCACCAAACAACTCGAGAGTGATCGCCATGCCACTGCCCCCTTCGATGAAGAAAATGGTGTCATGAGCATACTGAAGTAATGGGACCCTCAAACCATCCCTCGAGTAGCCACAAGTGATCCCATTGTCCTGCATCCATGCCAGTGTTCACTAAATCGGCCGCACGGGCTGCATATGCGGCCGTATATGCCCGTGCGGCGTGCAGACCGCACCGATTACTTGAATCAGTGCATTATGCGCCCTCCCCGCATATGCGGCCCGCATATGCCCCGCATATCCTGCATATGCCCCGCATACTGCTCCGGCAGCTCCAACTTTTTAATCTTCTCATTCTGGTCCTTAATTCTGTAACGATGCCTCTTCATTCAATTGTTAGAACATGACATGCATTTCTATACAATTGCAATGCATTATACCATTATATATATGCAATGTTTTATGTTTTTCTCACCATTATATATATATGCAATGTTTCATGTTTTTGTCATGTATTATTTTCACGAGTATATGAAATGTATCGTTGAATATTTTTTAGATATGCCGATTGAGGTTTTGCTCATGTAGTGCATGTATGTGTATTGATGTTTTGTTATGACGAATCATATAATGTAAAGTTTTTATGGTAAATGTTTTTTTTGTGATTAAATATGAGACAATTAAAAGTATATATGCACACCCATCTAACATGAACCGTTTTTCTTAGATCTTCTTTAACTCCACTTAGATACAAAACTTTAGTTGTAATGTTATTCATAGATATTTTTTTATTTTTAAATTAAAAATTAGAAAACCGCTTAGAACCGCATATACCCCGCATATGCCCCCGCATACCGCTTAATCAGTATTCGGTGACCAGTCCGAACGCATACGCATACCGCTTTCCTGAACCTTGATCCGGGCTACCATGCAAGCAAGCACGTCGGAAGCAATGATGAAGAGCAAAGGAGCTAGAGGGCAACCCTGCCTTACGCCCCTCTACGGCTGAAAAAAGCCACCTTTTGGACGCCCATTCACGAGGACCGACAAAGACGTGGTTGTCATGCAACGCTTCATCCATGAGATCCAAAGCTCTGGGAATCCCCTCCTGCAAAAATTCTTGATTTTATGATTTAATTAAAGTCGACCTTATTTAGCATTCCCAATTTTAATTTAGACGATCACTTAAGAATTAAGTGAGCAAAAGTACATGTCTACCGTCCAGTCACAATTTCCTTTAGATTTTAAGTGACAAAAGAAGAGGGAGAAATCGAGAAAAGCTAATGCACATGGAAAACAATGATGTATGCTCAACTAGAAGACTTACATCGATTCCCTGCAATCTTCATGTGGGATGTAGTACAAGAATTAAAAATTATTCTATATGAAATGCAATCCGACAAAACCACACCTGGTAGAAAGTTCTATTAGCCAGAAAGAATTGAGTTAAATTTGACTAAATTGAACGATCTTAAAATTGCATCTCAATTAAGTGCAGTGTAGTCCTAGGTTTTACGAGCACAATTAGAAAAATCTTAAAAGCTCTAATAGTCGCTGTGCAGGTCTAATCTATGAGCCACTCAAGTCGGACCCCACCCTAATCGGAGAGTGAAACATACCACGACACACCACATAAAAAGTTCAAGTCTTCTTACACACGCAAGAATCCAAACGGAAACCGCTTTAAATGAGCAACTATTACAAATAATTAAATAATACTGAAAATAAATCCTAGACTATACTCTCTCTCACGACCCGACTCGATCTTAATTTATGCGATTTTTCGGGCGGTTGATGACGATGCATCGATTTCGGAAAAACTACTTCACGTACGTCGGGTACCACGCACGAAAATAAAAGTGTAAAAGAGTGATACAAAAATAAGCAAAAATAACAGACATAAAATAAATGCTGAAAAGAAAAAATAAATGCTGAGAAGAAAAAAAATAAAATAAATGCAGGAAAATAAAAAATTATGAAAAATGTACAGTGATGAGGCTCGAGGGTCAGACTACCCAAATATGTGGAAAATCTAACTATAAATTTTATAGACAAAAAACCTAAGCTGTTTACCTCCCCGACAACGACACCATCTGATGAGTCCGGATTTCCCTTGGTTAATTTGTGGGAATTAATGCACAAATAAATGTGTCGTTCGTTTCGTTGTAGGACGGTAATCGAAATCAATCAAGAAATAACCACAAATTATTTAATCCAATTAATGCAAAGTCGTTTTATGTTTTTTTAGCATGGGCAAGCCTCATGGTCAAACTCAAGGAGGCAATGAACAACCTAGGTTAATGTCTATCAAAGTTCGTGCACGATTTCCGAAGGCGGATTTTTTTGATATTTTTAATGTAATTTTGAATGCTAATGTAACGCAGGCCAATTTTAAGGACGAGAAAATTAATGTCAACCAAACGATGTCCAAAAATTACAAAATTTGGCCAAGATGTAAATTATGATGAAATAAACGCACTGTAAATTTTTTTGGAATTTTTCAATGCAATATGAATATTTAATAAACTAAATAGTGCAAACAAGGTGAATCACAATAATTAATTATAATTAATATTAAACCTCTTTATTTTCAAGAAATAAAATTATCTAAGATGTAAGGTGGATCACAATAATTAATTATAATAAATATTAAATCTCTTTATTTTCAAGAAGTAAAATTATTCAAGATGTATCACTAGGTGATCTATCTCAGAAAAATTCTAAACCCTAAAAATGTGAAGTTTAATATCTATTAAAAATTAAATATTGAAATACACAAATGATTTTTACATGACAAATGGTGCATGCGAATGCGATGATTTTTGGACAATGTAAATAATAACTAATTCTATGATCGATGAATTTTCGGCAATTTTCGAGCAATGGTTAATTTTATACGATTTTCTAATCTAAGCACATATTGGACAAAATATGCTAATTTTCACAAAAATATTAATGGTTAATTATCCACAGAGCATAAAAATATCACAAGCATGCCACGAGGTACAAAATTAATTGTAGAACGAAAACACTATTTTTAAATAGAAAATGATGCAAAATAGATTTTCAAAATTACACAAGAACAAAGGATTTTGTTTGCTACAATAATTAAAATAAATTAACTAATGCAGAGCAGGGACTAAAGAGTAATTATCTAGAACCCAGAGGAAATGAAGCGGAACGGTGTTGCAGAGATGATGAACTGTGGATGAACGAAAAGGGGGTGGTGTCGGCTCAAAGGTGGAAGAGGAGCGGAGCTGTACCTGTAAGATACGGGGCTCGACAGTCCAAAGCAAGAATGAAGCGGAGGCGGCGGCGTCAAACGACGTAGCTGCAACAATGCTTTTGGTCTCGGATCTCACCGGAGAAGAAAGGAGAGGAGCTGTCACCTCCAACCACTTCTCCTGTTTGATTGCTGATCGGTGGATGACCATGTACGAGTGATGGCAACGGGTTTTATAGCAGAGAAGGGGCGACCGAGGGATCATTGATGAGGATTCGACGGCTAGAGATTGGATTGACAAGCGTGTGACTCATACGACGGGGTGGCGACGTGGTTGTGGAGCGAAGTAGATTGGGCTGACGAGGGAGGTGACGTGGCCCCTGATCTGGAAAGGGGGCGAAATGAACGGATGAAGGAGATGACGTACATGGGCCATTTGATCGGCCGAGATCAGACCACCCTGGTGCGGCCACGTGGCGACCAATATTTATTTATTTTATTTATTTTTAATATTTTTTAATTTTTAATATTTTTTTATAAAACAAAAATTTAAAAGCTCAAAATGGGGAGCCGCCACGTGTCACTCCTAGGAAAATAAAAAATATAAAACAGGGAAATAAAAAAGAAATAACAAGTGACCTCGGATCGAAAAATTTTCTTCACGAAAGTTACTCGTCTCGACGAGATCTACAACTTTCATGCAGAGACCAAAACCAAAATAGGTCAATTGCATAATGTGATATTTTTTGTGGCACTCTATGTATAAAATACCTTGATTTTTTTAGTTTTGTATTTTTTTTTCATTTTTAATTAAGATAAAAATCGAAAAAAATACGATAAAATCAAAGATAAATACATATACATTACTCTATTTTTTTGGATTTTATTAATTAAAAAAATAAGCAAAGAAAATAAAGTAGGATAAAGACAACTTTTGTACATACTGTTAGTGAACACTCAGACTCAGTTAGTTTCTTTGATTTTGGTTTTATTTTAGGTTTGGATTTTTGCGCAGTTTATTAAAACTTTTATCAAAGAAAATAAATAAAAAAGAAATAAAATCAAAAGAGGTAAATTTGTACGTACAATAATATGTCGAAATCGGGTAAAATACATAATGTACAAAAGAGGCCCAAAATCCAACTTTCACATATGAGCTTCGATTCACTTGAACTTGATTTTGTTTTGAAGGTAATTGAATGTACATCAGTTCAAAAGTGAGTAGGATCAAATCAGACACTGTATGAGGAAGATATCAGCATTTTAGTCCGATCATCATGGAAATTAGGGTTTGGGTTTCTGGTCCACTTATTTTTGTTAGTGATTTTTTTGTACTTTTCCTTTATTCTTGTTAGTGCTATGTACACAATGGAGTGGTTTCAAGTGATTTGGAATGAGCACGAATTAATTAAAAATCAGGGAAGTTAGCTTATTTTACAGGTCAATTGTGCTGAGTTTTTTGGCTTCTTATTTTATGCAATTATGAATGATAAAATGTCATTATTATTTATACATGCATGAATGCTAATAATTGAAGATAATTGATAAATTGCAGATGAGTTTTTGGGAACTGAGCTTAATTAATCTCTTTTAGAGTGATAAATCACAGATTCATCAACTGGTCGTGCTTCGTTCAGACTCTTGATTCAGTTTCTTCCACTACTGTCGCCTCCATGCCCATGAGAGGAGGTCATGACAAGATCATTCGTTACAGCATGTGGAATAAAAAAAGGCAGGTGTAAGTTCAACGAAGCCATCTTCAGTAGGTTTAAAATCGGGTGAGGAAAATCTAGGAACCACTTCTAATTCGAAGGGAAAGTTTTGAATTTTGAAAGCTTACCAAACAGTGAGATATCTCAAGCTTCAGCTGGGATCGCGAAGAAGGCGCCCATCGCCTTCCTTTGGGGACTTCGTATGGTCCTCAATGCCCTAAGGGATTTTGATTTCTTCATTTCGGGTTTGAAGCTTACTCGGGTCCGACAACTTTTGAAAGCTCCAAAAAGGCGCATCTGCGGACCCAAAAGGCTACGTTTATTGACCTCGAAGCACCACATGAGGTGCTCTTAAGCGACCCATATTGTTCCACCCGGATCCCAATTATAGTTACTGCAACAGATCCGATTGAGGGTGATAATCCAAACGCTCTAGAAATTGGAGATGACCTGCACCTCAAAGGGGTTAGGATCCACCACCCTCCTGTTACCATACCCTCCGTCTCAGTACCTTCCATGGCCTCTCCCAACCGCTGAACTGGCGTTGGTCCCTAGTTGGAGTTCCAATCTTGATATGATAGTGAAGGTTTTGGAGGGTGTTGTTGTTCAAACTCCTACTGATGCATCGCAAACAGACATCATGCCTTCTTCCTCATCATCATTGGCTCCACGAAGGGGGATTGAAAGCATATCAAAGAGCTACATAAGCGGAAGATGCACCAATACAGTTAATAGAGGAAAATTAATCATCTCAGATAGTAAGGCTTAGTTGGCTTTGGTAACATGCGTCGTGCAAACCTCAGGAACTACTGAGGTTCCTCAATGAAGGTTCTAACTTGGAAGCTACGAGTCTGGGTGACCCGGAGAAATGGAGATCATTGGGGTCTTATTTTACTGAGTGGAGTTGCGATATTGTTCTCTTACAGGAAATAAAGCTCAGTTGTTGTACCAATTTTTTTGTGGATTTACGTTGGAGCTGGCTCTTTATCCACCTTCATGACTATAAACGGCAATGGCACTGCAGGGGGTTTCACGGTTGCGTGGAAAGACCCCCTCTTTTCTTTTCATTCAGAGTTGATGGGTAGACATGTTCTATCAGTGCTTTTGGAAAACAAATTAACGGGGTCTCTGCTTGTGGTTTCATGTGTTTATGGCCCCATGTCCAACCATAACAGGATTTTAGGCCTACGTTATGGTTGGATCTACGAATTGTCAGAGACCCTTATCCGGGGATAGCCTAGTCGGTTGGGGGATTTTAATGTCTCTTTACCCTTCTTTGATCGTCCGCGCTTGTGAGGGGGGAAAGACTCGAGTTCAGTGGAGTTTGCAGAACTTATAGATGACTTGGAGCTTGAGATGCTTGATGCTATTGACACAAGATATGCGTGGAGGAGCTTTGTGTCTCGCTCCTGTATTGATCATTTTCTGGCGTCTGTTGAGCTTCTTGATGCTTTCTGTCTCTCGACAGCTATAGTTAGGCCTCGTACAGGATCTGACAACACCCAAGGTGTGGGATTCTGGTGTTCTTTTGCCTCGACGTGGTTTCTTCAGATTCGAGTGTGCTTTGCTCCAGGAGGACTCTTTCAGAGAGTTGGTTTCCAGCCATTGGTCTTTCACTGTGGTCACGAGTTCCGCAGCTTCCGCTGCATCTCCCATGGTACAAAAGTTAATATCGTTACGTAAACGTTCAAAGAACGTCCGTCCAAGACTGTGTCATCTTCCTCCTACCAAAACTTTTGCTCCCTGGGGAACACTTGATGGCGAAGTGCGATGGGAGTGCGAAGGGCGAAGGGAGTGCGAAGGGCGAAGGGCTTGCAAGGGCGAAGGGAGTGCGAAGCGCGAAGGGGAGTTTGGCGAGGGCAACATCAACTTCGATGAGGCTGCTGCAAAAGGGAAGGGGGTGCTCTCTCACGTCGAGGTGGAAGCTGGGAGAGGAGGCGGTGCTATCGCGAGGAGTTCTGCGGAGGGACAGTGGACGCACGTTTCGCACAAGAAGCCTGCGAAGCGTTGTTTCCGTTGCGGGGAGAGGGGACATCTGGCTTCTCGATGTCCTCTTCCTCCGAGGTGCTTTGCATGCGGGAAGCTGGGGCACCGTCGCGCTTCTTGTTGGCTTCTTCGTGATCGCCGCCAGTTGCAGACTGGGATGGTCTCCTCCTCATTCAAGGTGCGTGCTTTTCCTGGTTCTCGTTCCGGTCCTGTCGCTTGGAGGGAGGTTCGTTCTTACGCTCAGGTGGTGGATCCTCGCTGTTGCTCGTCGCGCGATGGCTCTTCCGATGCGGGTCTTCTGGTGAATGGTGCGGAGTCGTTTCCTCGCTACCCTACTGGCGAGGGTGAAGCGCTGGTGGTTGGTGGTGAAGCGCTGGTGGCTATCGGTGCAACTTCTGTTTCGAAGGGGGCGGCGGCGGCGAAGCCTGGTTCGCCTTTGAAGGTCATGCTACGTGCGAATGTGCATGGGGAGGTCTCGCATGTGGCGTCCGTGCGCGGGAAGGAGGTTTTGGACGTGAGAAGGCGCTTGGTGACTATTGGGGTGGCACAGCGGTGCAACGTCGACTGGGAGGCTGTGAGGACGAATGTTGGAACTCTACTGGGACCTATTCCTCTTGGACTCTTCTCATTGCTGTGTGCGTGGCCTGTCCCCGGAGCAACGAGATAGGCTTCTGTGCGCTGGGTCTAACGACGAGGTTGTTTGGAGGAGGACTCGAGTGGCGGATGGCGCCGCTATTTCCACCGAGGTCTGCGTCGCGGCTATTACAGGTGTTCCTTTTCTCTCACGGACGGTACCCTGTCTCTCCAAGGCGTTCCGCCGTTGGGGGGAGATATTGGCAATCATCGACGACGACCTTGCTCCGGAGGCGGATTGGAAGATTACTAGGGTTCTTCTCGAGTGTAGCACGGCTTTTCTCTGTCATGCGCCTGGCAAAACTTTCTTCAAGTCCCTCAAGATTGGGCGATGGCGTTTCAAGCCCGAGCTCTCCATCATCCTCCCTTCGCCGGCGGCTGTTTCGGACCGGGAGGTGCCGACGGACGTTCGGGTTGCCTCGGCGCTGGTGGACGGTGCAGTTGCCTCGGGTCAGGAGTGCGACGCTTCGACTTTGCCATGCCACGTGGAGAGTGCTGCTGATTATTCTGAAGCGTCCCTATTTTTGGCTGACGTGGATGGGACCTTCGAGGCGACCCTTCGGTCCCCGCGCCAACTGCCTGCAACTTCTGGTTCCCCTGATTTAGGGTCGCCCGAGGTCGATTCGGTTTTTCTCTCTCGTCAGATCGGGTCGGCTCCCTCCCTGTTTGTTGGTTTCTCGGGTCCCACTGCGGATCTCCAGAACGTGCGGGTTGGCGGACCCGTCACGTTCGGTTCTTGGCCGCGGGTCTATTGCCCGAATATCCGGGCATGCTCGCCCGCCTCTGCTACGGTTCTGCCCCGATTCCAATGTGACGAATTGCGAAGCGAATCTTTGCTATTGGCTACTCGTCAAACACCGGTGCGGGCCTCTTCGGATTTGCATGGCGACTTCTCTTCCTCCCTTCATCACACGGGATCCCAGTTCTTCTGCGACGAGGAGGGCCCTTCTTCAGACATTTTGGGAGGACTTACAGGAGGCGCAATTATTTTACGGATCTCCCTGTGGTGACTCACTCTTGTGCTTCTCTGCGGGAGGCTGTGGCGGATGCTGCGGGCCTATGTGGCCTTGGGGGAAATGATGGAGGTTTTTAATGAAGGTTCTTTCATGGAACGTCAGAGGCCTGGGGGATTCGGTCAAGCGTCGATCCTTGGGTTCGCGACTATCTGAATGGTGTTGTGACGTTGCTCTCATCCAAGAAACTAAGTTGCGAGATGTCGACGATATCATGTGGCGCTCTTTTGGCGCTGGCTCTTTCGATGAATTTCGCGCGGTGAATGCGGTGGGCTCGGCGGGGGGCTTTCTCGTGGCATGGCGATCTCAAATGTTCTCTTTTTACTCGATGCTTGAGGGCCGACATATGATCTCTGTTGTTTGAAACCGGGCGGATTCTATTGACTCGATGGTCCTCTCTTGTATTTACGCCCCGACGTGTCATATTTTGAGAAAGTAATTATGGGAGGATATTCGTGGCGCGGCTACATTATTTGCGGGCCTCCCTTGGCTCTTGGGAGGAGATTTCAACGTAACCATTCATTCATCCGATCGGCCTTGCGGCAGGGGTGGGCATGACCCCGGTTCCCAGGATTTTATTGAAATAATTGATGATCTTACGCTGGATAGCTTGGTCCCTAATGATATCTCATACACATGGCGGAATAATTCATCTCGCTCCAGAATTGATCGTTTCGTGGCTAATGGGAAGTTGTTGGAGTCTTTCCCCCTCTGTTCTGTTGCTTCTCGCCCCAGATCCTTTTCGGACCACTCCCCCATCATCTGGGACTCTGGCGAGGGTCTTCGACCTCGGGGACTTTTTAGATACGAGAAATGTTGGTTGTTGGAACCTAACTTCAAGGAGGTCGTTCAGGACCATTGGATTCATGTTCCCGTCTCGGGCTCCGCGCCCTATAAACTTGATCAAAAACTGGCATCGCTACGGAGAGTGCTTGCGGAGTTCAAGAGGAACTCTAGGCAGGCGCGTATTGCTTTGCGCGCGGAGGCGGAGGAAACTATTTTGCAAATTGACTCGTTGGAAAATGAGCGTGACCTCACGCATGATGAACTTCGGGAGCGCGATTCCACTCATGCTCGGGTGCAGGATGAGGACAAGAAAAGAACCATTGAATGGCGACAGCGCTCACGGCTAAAATGGCTGAAAGAGGGCGACACAAATACCGCATTCTTTCACCGTGTGGCGAGCAATAGAAAGCGTTTCAACATGATGCGGGCCCTCTCCGTTAATGATGTTCCCATTTTCGGGGAAAGGGAGATGGGAAGCGCCATTGTGGATCACCTCAGGCGCTTCTCATCGTCTTCTTCTCCGCGTTGGTGGCGCTGGCTGGGCCTTGGCGCTTCTTCTATCTCAGACTCGGACTCCGCGGCTCTTATTCGCCCCATTTCCTTGGAGGAGGCTAAAGCGGCTGTGTGGGCATTAAATGAGGGCTCTTCTCCGGGGCCTGATGGATTCTCCGTTGCTTTTTATCGCGATTTCTGGGAGCTTGTGGCTGGCGACGTCATGGATGTCATCTCTGATTTTTGTACGGGCAACCACGGTTTTGATCGCCTCAACCGTGCTAATATTGTTATGATCCCAAAAAAATCGCCGGCTCTGCGTATTGAGGACTATCAGCCAATCGCCGTCTCTAATGGCATCTACCTTATCGTGGCTAAAATTTTAGCCACCCAGTTGGCTCGGGTTTTGGACACTCTTATTTCTCCGGTTCAGGTCACGTTCCTTAAGGGGAGGCAGATCGCGGATTGCATTGTCGTTGCTTCCGAAGTGGTTTCGGAGTGGAAAAAGGATAAAAAAGGGGGTACTATGGAAGATTGATTTTGCTAAGGCTTATGACTGCCTTGATTGGCGGTTCCTATGGTCCGTTCTCTGAAGACGTGGCTTCCCAAATTTGTGGATCTCTTGGATGCGTAGATGCGTCTCTACTACTTCGCTCTCTGTGATAATCAATGGCAGGCCACTTGGTGGATCCTTCCAGCCTAGAAGGGGCGTGCGGCAGGGCTGTCCTCTTACGCCCCTACTCTTTGTGTTGGCCGCCGATGTTCTTCCGTGCATGGTGAACCGCGTAATTGACGCTGGCCTTACTAATGGATTCTGTAGGGGGGATGTCTGCGTCCCTTTGATCCAGTTCGCCGACGATACTATTTGCTTTATCGAGGGTGGTACGGCGGAGGTTTCCGGTATGGCCACCACTCTTGACCTCTTCTGTAAATTATCGGGCCTGTCGATTAACGTCTCCAAATCCAACGTGGTGCCTTTAGGCTTGACGCCTGCGGAGGCGGAGGAATGCGGTCGGCTGCTCGGTTCTACTCCTAGTGAGCTTCCGATTGCATATCTTGGTTTACCCCTCTCGGTGGGGTGGGCTAGGGCTCGGGATTGGCGTGTTATTACTGAGCGGGTGGAAACGCGCCTTGCTGGTTGGCGGGCGGCCTTGCTCTCTCGGGGAGGGAGACTTATCCTTCTCAAATCGGTGCTCTCGTCTATCCCTTTGTACTTCCTCTCGGTTCGGCGCATGCCTGCGGGGGTTCGATTGCGGCTTGAGCAATCTATGCGTCGCTTCTTGTGGGGGCGGAAGGGGGGAAATGGTAGGACCATGCATCTGGTAGCGTGGGATGACGTGTCTATGCCTAAGCGCTTTGGTGGTCTTGGTGTACGGAGATTGGATCTGGTTAACGATGCTCTCTTACTCAAATGGGTGAGTAGATTATGGGGGACGGAAGATAATTTCTTTATCAATGTTCTCAGGGTGTTCTTGGGCAACGACTGGTTCGGGCTGCAGCGGGGGGATCTGAGATTTCATTCTTCCCCGTTCTGGTGCAGCGTGATGGCCACCCTGCATAGGAATGTTGCGCTCTTCACCCAGGTGCTGGGGACGGGGGACTCTTTCAAGTTTTGGCAGGATGATTGGTCGGGAATGGGTCCTCTCCAGGTGCGTTTTCCAAGACTCTTCGTGCTTGCGTCGAATAAGAATGCAACCGTGGCTGAATATTGGGTGGATGGGTGTTGGTGCCCTCGTTTCTCCGCAAACTTCTCAGAGCAGCGGGTGGATGACTTCATTTCGATGATGGGGGCACTTAGTATTGTTGCTACGCCAAATTTGCAGGTGGATCATTGGCGCTGGAAGGACGGATCTTTTTCCACTAGGAAGGCGTACCAGGCGCTGGTACTTCCTCCACCTCCTGCGACCTCTCTTCTTGTGCGTGATTGTGGATTCTTTTGGGGCTTGCGCTTGCCGGACCGCATAGGCATCTTCCTTTGGTTACTTCGCAGAAGGAGGCTGTTGACTCGTGATTGTTGTGCCACTTTTTTCCCAATCTTCGGTGCTTCCTGCCTGCCCCCTTTGTAATGATGAGGACGAAACCATTGACCACCTCTTCTTCGGCTGTCCCTTGGTTTCGGGAATTTGGGACGATTTGCCTTGGGCGAGAGCGGACAACCTCTCCGCTTTCTGCGAGAATCTGTGGTCCAACAGGAACATGGAGAGGCGTGACCTCTTGGCTCCCGTCGCGCGGCTGTGGTGCATATGGCTTGGCAGGAACGAAGTTATTTTCTCCGGGCATCGCTTCTATCGTGAAAACATTCTTATCTCGTGTGCTCGACTTACATCCGACTGGTGTATTCGGTAGTTTTTTGGACCTTTTTTTGGTGGCCGAGTCTCTTCTTTAGTCCCAGGTTTTTATCATTTCCTTGACTATGTAAGTTTTTCTCCCTTTTCTCTTTTTATATTAATATATAACGCTGGGGCGAACACCAACGAGTGTATCCCCCTCTTTTGAGCTTAAAAAAAATCGTTACGTAAACGGCTTTGTTCTTTTAGGAAGGAGACTAGAGAGGCTAGATTAGCTCGTCGAGCATAGGCATGGGCTCAGATTCTCAGAATTGATGGGTTGGAAGATGAAAAGAAGCTTGTAACAGAGGAGCTCGTTCAAAGAGCGGCTGCGTCGAAAACTATCCTATCTAAGTAAAGAAACATATAACGAAATGGAAGCATGCAATCCTGGCTCAAAGAAGGCAATGCCAACACCTCTTTTTTCCATAGAGTTGTGAGCAGTAGACGACATTATATCCTAATCCGTCCTGTGGTGGTTGATGGAAACAAGTAGAGGGTGATCGTAAAGATGGGGTATGCAATTGCGACTCATTTCCATAAGTTCTCGAGGAGATCCGTGGAAAGACCTTGGAGATGGACTGGACGTAGGGCTTCTTAGCTCTCAGGTCTACACGCAAACCATCTTGCGCAAAGTTTTACTGTGGAGGAGATGAAGACTGCAGTGTGGAACCTGAATGTAGATGGGGCACCTAGACCAGATGGGTGCATGTATTCTTTTTCAGAGAATTTTGGCTTGTTGGAAGTTGAGGTATTAGAGGTCGTAGAGGAATTAACCACTGGCAATGCAAGTTTTGAGAGACTTAACAAGGCTCTTATTTTTCTTTTGCCCAAGAAGATGTCTGAAAGAATGGAGGACTTCATGCAGATTGCTCTTTGCAACGCGATTTATTTGATAGTAGCGAAGGCCTTAGCCATTAGGTTGAACATGGTTATGGATCACATCATTTCGCCGCTTCAGTCGGCTTTTATCCCATTTAGACGGATTGCAGATAGTTTGGCAATGGCGACGGAGATTATCTAAGACTGGAAGAGACAAAAGTCGAAGGGACTTCTTTGGAATATTGCTTCTCCAAAGCCTATGACACGGTGGACTGGTGTTTCTTCTGGGCGGCAATGTTTAGAAGGGGTTTCCCAGACACTTGGATCTCTTGGATGAGGCAATGCGTTACAACTGCTTCCTACTCGATGCTTGTTAACAACTGTTGTGAGGGAGGTCTTTTTCGGCCATAGCGAGGCATCATACAAGGGTGTCCCCTTGCACATATGCTAGTTGTTATTGTAGTGGATGTCCTGGCATGCATGGTGGAATACATTTAACATAATGGTCTCACAACACGGTATTCCAGTGATGATATTTTTATCCCTCTTTTGCAGTATGTAGATAACACAATCTTCTTTATAAAGGAGGTAAAGACGAGGCTAGTGGAATGATTGCTACTTTAGAGATATTTGGAGAAATGTTCGGGCTTGTTCTCAATCGTGGCGAATCCACTATTATTCCTTTTGGTCTTTTTGATGTTGATGTCCGGGCGTGCAGCTAGGAGTTGGGTAATGAATACGACTCCCTCTCGAGCTGCTACCTTGGGCTCCCATTGACTAGCAGAAGAATTAAGATGTCAGATTGGCTACCTATCATTGAGAAGTTGGAGAAGAAGCTTTCATGCTGGAAATCAACTATTTTATCTTGAGCTGGGTGATTGGTGCTTGTTAAGGCAGTTCTCTCTGCTATCTCTGTTTTCTTCATGTCTTCTCGTCTCCTATCTGTTGTCTTTAGGAGCTGGCTTGAGAAGATAATGCGGAGATTTCTGTGGGACAAGTTTGGTTAGGTTGGTTATGAAGTGCACTTAGTAGACTGGGACAATAGATTTACCAAGGTGGATGGTGGCCTTGAGATCACCTATTTTGAGACCATGAATGAGGCACTACTGCTAAAATGGGGGAGTAAAATCTAGGGCAGAGGTGAAGCTATTTGTTGCAGACTCATCCACAACATTTACAGAATTGGGCAACCAAGTATCCTACTGCAACGTCCGAATTTTCACTATTCCACTTTTTGGAAGGGAATCATTGCAGTGATGCCTCGCTTCTAGGAGCACTTTCATCTTGTGCTTGGTAATGGCAACTTTTTCGCTTTTTGGACGGATAATTGGATAGGGGAGGGCTCTTTCTCCATCAGATTCCCTCGTCTCTTTGCATTGGCTGCAAATCGCGATGCATGTTTGCTAGATCGTTGGATTGATGGTAACTTGATGACTTCTTTCTTGGTGGATTTCTCAGAACAACACTTAGAGGATTTCCAGCTTCTCTTAGAAACACTAAGCCAGATGGATAGACCTGGCGATGGGTGAGACCACCGGGTATGGAAGGATAATTCCTTCTCGGTAGAAAAACGTACCAAGCTATTTGCAAGCCGCCACTGCCGAGGACAGACACTTTGGTTCTTGATTGCTACTTTATTTGGTAGCTTAAACTGCCAGGAATAATTGTTTTTTTATGTGGCTGCGACAAAAAAGTCGTATCATGACTAAGAATCGCTGTGTGAGACTCTTTGCGGATATCTTCAACAAGAGCCTCTTTTGTGAAGTGCAGATCATGAGCATCTCTTCTTCCATTGTGCGAAAACTTCACCAGTCTGGGAAGAAGCTGGTACGGGTTGGGTAAATCTCGAGAGTTTGGATTTGTTTTGGAACTCTTTGATTGAGGCATATCATCATCCTAGAGAGGAACTTCTTCAGCCTTTGGCAACAATCCGGGCTATTTGGTTAGCTAAAAATGATGCACTCTTTTCTTCTTAGCATTTTTGTAGAGATAGATATTATTATTATGTTATGTACTTGTCTGTTATTTCTTTATTTTCTCTGGACTACTTTGTACTTTACCCTTAAGGTCTCTCCCTATATAAGAGAGCCTAGGGTTTCTCTGAATAATGAATCTCTCAGTTTTCCCAACATGGTATCAGAGCCCAAGCCCTAGGGCTCCATCTACCTCCCCACCCGCCGCCCTCTCTCCTTGTTCTCCCGACGGCCTCTCGCAACACCGCCAACCCTCCCGGCGGCAACCCGCAGCGCCACCAAACCTCCCGGCGGCCTCCAGCAGCGCCACCAACCATCCAGGCGGCTCCCAGCAGCGCCATCAACCCCTCGGCGGTACTCCATTCTCGCCGCCAGCCCCCAGGCGGCTTCCTAGCCCTACCGCCATCACCACCCGGCGATCGTAGTCGAGCCTTCGGCGTGCCCTAGCCGATCCTCGACAGTCCCGTATTCGTCTCTTCCTCCGGAAATATGGATTTGAGTGCGTAACATCTACATACGCACTCGAATCCTATGCAGTCAATGTAGACATCTATCACTTTGTCTACAAAACCCTAGTTCTTCTCCAGCGGTACTATGTCAGAGTCAAAGGTTGATATGCCCTCCATAGGCGCATTCAAAGGTCCTGCGCCAATTGTCAAGATGGACGGGTTGAATTACGAGCTCTGGGCGATGCAGCTCATGCGCCTTATGCAGTCGAATGGTAAGAAGCATATTCTTACCGAGGATGAGCCAGCAGAGAACAAGGGGATATATGCCTCGTGGGAGGTTGATGATGCCTATGCAAAGGTCTGGTTGTCAGGTACATTGACGATGGAGATTACCAACGATGTCCTCCATCAGTCCACTGCCAAGGCGATGTGGGATATCTTAGCCGCTACATATTCGCAGGTGCAAAATGAGACCAAGATGTTACAGCTTCAGCATGACATATTCACGATGAAGCAGAGCGGCATACCTCTTCACTTCTTATACACATCCATGAGGGGGATGTTTGAGAAGCTATATAATACTATCCCACTCACAACGATTCCTGAACAACAGAAGACATTTCGGAATGCAACCATGGTGGGTGTCCTTGCGGCCCTTGATCCTGAATATGACGCCGCCCGATCTCAGATGTTAGCCGATGCAGTTATTCCTCCAGTGGAGGATGTTTACAGGAGACTCAGTCGCATTACAGTCTCTTCCAGTTCTTCTACTCCACCCCCATCGGCGATGACAGTTTCGCGTGGGAGAGGTGGCCCATCTTCTGGTCGTGGACGTGGACGCGGACGTGGACCCCAGGGAAGGGTTGGTCGCTTTAGTCAGCCGTGTTCCTATTGTCACCGCACAGGACACTCGGAGGAGACATGCTATTCCAAGCATGGGTTCCCAGCATCGGTACGTGTTGCAGAGCACTCTCAGTCCCAGTTGGCATCTACTGCAGACAACCGTTTTGAGGAACTTGTGGCACATCTTCGTGATATTATGCCACAATCATCTGGTGATTCCTCTGGTGGACCTTCAGATGTTGCTGCTACAGCCTCAGCTAGTTCATCTGCTGCTGCTAGTACATCAGGTAGATCTACTACATTTGTACAGTCTCATGATGTCTCAGATTGGATTATAGACTCGGGTGCCACACATCAGCTCTACTGAGATCGAGATAGACTTGAGTCCTACAGGGACATACCTCATGGCCGCTCAGTGCAAATCGCAGATGGTACTCATTCACCCCTTGTTGGACAGGGGGAGGTTTTCCTATCCCCTACTATGCATCTACAGAATGTCCTACATGCTCCTGAGTTCTCGATGAATCTGTAATCTATTAGTCAGATTACGAGGGATTTGCATTGTCGTGCTATATTTGACCCGTCTTCTCTTATTTTTCAGGACATACTAACGGGCAGGGTGATTGGCTGTGGCTCTGAGCAGAATGGTCTATATCAGCTGGTTCGGAATTCTTACGCTGGCGTCTCCTCTCATTCGGCCGGACCAGTTTCTCCGTATATCTGGCATCTACGTTTTGGTCATCTCCCGCTCCAGAAAATGCGCCATCTTCTACCTCAGATCTCTCCCAGTTCGTCCTTTCGCTGTGAAACATGTCAGTTGGGAAAGCATCATCGGTTGAGCTTTCCTAGTCGTCAGAGTCGGAGCAGTAGCTCCCCGTTCGAGTTGTTTCATATAGATATATGGGGTCCAAGTCGTGTACCCGATCATCAGGGGCACATGTTTTATTTAGTGGTAGTGGATGATTTCTCTCGTGTATCTTGGGTCTTTCTTTTAAAGAATAAATCTGAAGCAGGATATGTGATCAAGAACTTGATTAATGAAGTGCAGAATGTGTTCTCTTCTACTGTCAAATATGTTCGTACTGATAATGCCCTAGAATTTTGCACACGGTCCCTTTCTCAATTTCTGTCATCAAAGGGCATTATTCATCAAACCACTTGTGCGTACACATCCCAGCAGAATGGTGTGGCGGAAAGAAAGCATCGCCATCTCCTTGACATTACTCGAACCCTACTGATTCAGAGTTGTGCTCCTATTTCTTTCTGGGGGGATGCTGTTCTTACCGCGTGCATCTCGTCAATCGTATGCCATCCTCTGTCCTTGGTGAGAAAATACCTCTCTCTATCATCTTCCCTTACAAGGAATTATTCTCACTTACTCCACGTGTCTTTGGTACTATGGCATTTGTTCATCTTCTCTCTCCTGGACTTGACAAACTCTCTCCTAGAGCTGTCAAGTGTGTCTTTGTTGGTTACTCTCGGACTCAGAAGGGCTATCGGTGTTATGATCCTATAAACAAGAAATATTTCGTTAGTGCTGATGTCACATTCTTTGAGTCTGTTATGTATTTTTCTCCTGCAGGTGACAGACTGGTACCATCCACTACCAATGATGATGTCTATGTTCCTCCACCTCGTACTTGGAGTTCACCTGAGCTTCCCTTTGTTCCAGCACATACATCAACTCCACCACCACCACCACCTCCTCCTCCACCTCTTCTACGACCCACCATTCCACCTCTACCAAAATTCTATACGCGTCGGTCCGGTCCTGCTCAGACTACATGTCAGTTACCTATCACGCCTCAGGTATGTTCAGATGGCATTACTACCGACGGGTCAGATATGGTACATATGCAGGATTCTTCATTGCAGGAGGACACTACATCATCCAGTAAGCAAAAGATAATCTTGATATTCCTATTGCTATCAGGAAGCAGAAGCGGATGTGTGCCACTTATCCCTTTGCTTCACAGGTGTTGTTTCACCGTCTCACTGGAGACTTTCAGAGATTTGCTGCAGCGTTGTCTTCCGTGGATATACCACGGACCTACCAAGAAGCCATGAAGATTGATTGCTGGAGATAGGCTATGGAAGATGAGATGCGTGCCCTACAGTCCCGTGGCACATGGTCTTTAGTTATTGCTCCTCCTGATGCATCTATTGTCAACTGTAAGTGGGTCTTCACAGTTAAATATCATGCAGATGGCAGTCTAGATCGTTACAAAGCACGGTTGGTCGCGCGCGGGTTTACACAAACCTATGGCGTGGACTATATGGACACTTTCTCTCCAGTGGCTCGACATTCTACACTTCGCATTCTCTTATCCGTGGTCGTGGTCCGTGACTGAAGTATATCTCAACTGGATGTCAAGAATGCTTTCTTGTATGGAGATCTGCAGGAGGAAGTCTACATGCAGCAACCACCAGGGTTTACTGCTGAGGGGGAGAAGCATATGGTGTGTAGACTTCACAAGGCAATTTATGTCCTCAAACAGAGTCCAAGAGCTTGGTTCCAGAAGCTTTCCAATCTTATTGAACAACAGGGATTCAAGAGGTCAAATGCAGACCACTCATTGTTTGTTCAGAAGTCATCGACAGGTACGGTTGTTATCATGGTCTATGTTGACGATATTCTGGTTACAGGAGATGATATTCAGAGCATAGAAAGGGCGAAAGCGTTCCTAGGCTGTCAGTTCGTTACGAAGGATCTTGGAACCCTAAGATATTTTCTGGGGTTGGAATTTGCCAGGAATGCACAGGATTTGGTGATGACCCAACGGAAGTACATTACAGACTTCTTGATTGAAACAGGCATGGCTGGATGCAAACCATCAAGTAATCCCATGGATCTAAGCATGAAGTTGTATGATGACGACACTGTTGAAGTGGATAAAAGGAGATATAGAGAAATGGTGGGTAAGCTCCTTGATATTACCATAACTCGACCTGATATTGCCTTTGCAGTAAGCAGGGTGAGTCAATTTATGGAGCAGCCAAGACAAGTTCACATGGATGCTATACACATGATACTGAGGTATCTGAAGTCTTCTCCAAGTTCAGGGTTGCTGTTTCGAAAGGGCACCGATTTGTCTATCTCAGCATGTGCAGACGCCGATTATGCAGGATGCCCTAAGGATCGAAAATCAACCTCACGATTCACAGTGTTTGTTGGAAGCTCTCTGGTTTCTTGGAAAAGCAAGAAACAAACTGTTGTGGCAAGGTCCAGTGCTGAATCCGAATATAGGGCCATGGCGCAAGCAAGCACGGAGATGATGTGGGTTCGATATGTACTAGAACATCTACATGTAGCCGTGCCTCTACCCATGCAGCTTCAGTGTGACAACCAGGCAGCCTTGTTCATTGCCTACAATCCAGCTTTCCATGAAAGAACCAAGCATATTGAAGTTGACTGCCATTATACTAGAGACTTGATCCAGAGAGGATTGATATCTACAACTCATGTGAGCTCAGCGGATCAGACTGCAGATGTATTCACCAAGCCGTTGCTCAGAGGACCTTTTCAGAGATGTTCATCCAAGCTGAGCATGATAGATATCTATGCTCCACCTTGAGGGGGAGTGTAGAGATAGTTATTATTAGTATGTTATGTACCTGTCTGTTATTTCTTTATTTTCTCTGGACTACTTTGTACTTTACCCTTAAGGTCTCTTCTTATATAAGAGAGCCTAGGGTTTCTCTGAATAATGAATCTCTCAGTTTTCCCAACAATTTTTATTGTGAGAATGTTTTTTTCTATAAGACTCTTTATGAGTCTTGGCATCTGTAAGTCTTTCTGTAACATCTCTTTGTCTTTTTAATATATTGGGGCGAACACCATTGCGTATTTCCCCTCTTTTTGGCTAAAAAAGTTATTTCTGTGAATGAAACATTGTCTCATTAATCATTATCTACATTTTAGAATCAAATGTCTCATCTATTTTTATAAATAAAAGACATGTTCTAAATGTGGTTAACTTAGCTATTTTATTTACATTTCCAATATTTATCAGTCAACAATCAACATTAACAACGATATGTGCGATATAAGGGTCATAGATGACCGTTATGTGTGATATAAGTGTATATTTGTATGTTATTAACTGTTTTAAGAACTTGGATGAGCCCTATTTCTAATATCTATCAGCCAACAATCAACATTAACAACGATATGATCGATATGTGCGATATAAGGGGCATAAATGAGCAATATGTGATGTAAGTATGTATTTATAAGTTATTTGTTGTTCAAATAACTTGGATGATATTAATTTGCGAAATAATGGCAAAGAATAACCTTTTGAGCCATTTCCGAAATTTCCACCGAAATCGTCGAAATTTCGTCGAAATTCTATTTCTGGGGGGACCGAAACGAAATCGAAATCAAGATTTTGAACCTTGCCCCCATCTTCTTTGGATGACATTGATGTTTTCTAAGTACCAAAGACATCCTCATCATATTTTCATAGCCCACCTCGAAAAGTCTATGTATCTAGGACTCGAATCCTTGTTTAAAGTAAACGCGTTAGTATGAAAACCTGGAATAACGTAGACCCCATCTTTGAGAAGAATAAAGCACTCCCATGATAAGCAAGATGCCCGCTAAATTGCAAGTCTCCATTGCATCTTCTCTACCACCGACATCCAATTACACTACCTTAATAACCCGCCCACTAAAGGCACCCCCAAGTAGATGAGGGACAACAACTTATAGTACATGGGAATAGCCGTAATACAAGCATCAACCTCTGTGTTAGCCATACCAAAAGGGATAAAAGCAGACGTATCACAATTGATACACAAACCAGAGAACACTACAAACAAGTCCAGGAAAATATCTATACTCTTCGTCGCATGAGCATCCCCCTCCGTAAAAAAATCTATCGTCAGCATTTTGCGACAATGGAATGGATAATCTTGTAGTTGTAACTGGCACAAAATCCCACATCCACAACACATGAGATCATCCTAGAGTTACGAGAAAAGAGTAATGAAGCCAAAGTACAACTATGTCAAACCTTCTCTAGAGTTGAAAAAATGGTTACTTGTCTGCCAATCTGCCATTCACCAAAAATCGAGAAAGAAGTCATCGTGACATACCTTTTCACCCAAGTAAGAGCTTTAAATATCACAATATATTGGCGATATATCATCGATATATCAGTATCAACAAACAAGGGGTTTTAATATTCACCTCTATATTGATTTCCAAGATATTGCTCGATATCTGGGAAGATATCGACGATATATCGCTATATCGGCCTAAATCGGTCGAATTTGAATGTCTAAATTATATTTTTTTCTAGATATCGGTTGATATCGATCGATACCACATATATTGGATATGTTTTGGTTGATATCGCCATTTTTTATTTTTAGAAGTGAGACCTCATTTGGTAGGTTATGGTGCGACATGCGGGGTGCGTATCACGGTTCTTCAACTGGCAGACTTGGCCCCGTTTGGCAATGGAGATGAAAAAACTCTAATGCTGATAAAGATAGAATCTCAGGTTCGGAATATATACTCCAATTGGTACTAGTAATTTAGTAACTATTAGTAACATAGTGATCTACAAACATAAACTCATAACATACTCCAATCAGTATTGATTTTGTTTATGCACATAATATGTGATGTAATATAAAAATAATGTGTTGAATGCATGACCTTTATGTCTAAGTTTGTTTTTGTTTGAATTTCATCATTTCCTTTCTAATACCTCTCATCAGTCAGCATTGACAACCAACGATATTTGCCATATAATTTGTATTTGTATGCTAAATACACCTTATTCTTGCATATAAGTGTGCTTTTGTATGTTATTTATTGTTTTAATAACTATGATGATCTTAATTCATGAAAAAATCGTTTTTTGCATCATTTCAAGATTTTCATCAATATCGTCGATAATTCCCGATGTATCCCCGTTATATCCTTTTCCGGGTGGACCGATACGATATCAACATCGATATTTCAGACATTGACCTTTATTCATCAAGAAACCACGTTGAGTTAGGGAAGCCCAAATGAACCTTCAGTCTAGGAGAAGTAGGATAGAGCCTCTGTAGCTAGGGAAAGTAGGATAGAGCCTCTTTAGCTAGAGGGTCGAGCTTCACTTTTCCTTAGAGTTACTAGCTGACCCAATGAAAAATGAATGTTAAATTAACAACTATCATTGTTGTGAAATGTTTCACTATCTTGTATACAAGCTGTAAATTGTTAATATAAAATTGTATGATTTAAATGTGTGTAATAATGCATCATCTAGATGCAATGCAATAATGAATGACCTAATTGTGTTGGAAAAAAACATGGCTTAATTGTGTTGTAAAAAAACATGACCTAATTCTGTTTTGCATAATCTATAGCTATAATGTAGTAGTGCATGACATAGTTAACAATATTAAACTTGCATGTCAATAATGCTTCCGTTGTAACTTTTAATTTTAAGTAATTTGGTGTTGCTCACTTTAATCCACCTCTCCTGCTTTGACTTGTCATCGGGCTCACTTTTTAGGTCTCATGGCATAGGTGCTCGACGAGGTAAGGGACCGGTGTGGAGGTAAAGGCTCAAATTCTTTCCCATCCCAATCGAGACCAACAAGCCCTCCATCATGAGGTGCGCTACCATCCCAGGCTACCATCTCATCACTTAAATCTGCTAAACACCACCACCACGGAGGTGGTGTCCGTGGAGATCCAATCGAATCCACCGCGAGAGATGGAGAACCCCCTCATCCTCAGTCGCTTCCACCTCTGTTGCCACCTCCATTGTCATGGGAGGTGGATTCTGAGGAGCTCCAACCTAATCCACCATGGGATGTGGGGTTTGAGGAGCTTCCATGATTGGGTAAATTGGAAGAACTAGAGAGAGAGGACATGGGGATGAAATCAGTGGAGGAGAAATTGGGAGAGGATGAAGAAGTGGATGGGGTGAATAAAAAATAATTAAGATACATACAAATCTCAGCCATAAGATGTAGTATGGTTAGATTAACCCAAGAGTTGGTTAAGTTAGTTGACTAAATTAACAACAATGTTTAAAATGCAGGACATAGTGACTATTAATGGCTCTAGGTGTAATTTGGAATTATAGCGGGTTCATTGTGTAATTATTAAAGTATATAGGGTAATGTGTGTAAAAATTCCTAATTGTTATTATTGTTTATTAGTTATATATGATTTGTGAATATGATTTACATAGTTGGCATTTAATTATTGTGGATATGGATCCGCAGTAATTGATATTAATATGAATATTGGGACTTGTGTGAATATGATTCACATAATAATTAATATTGATGTGAATTGGATTTACATTCTTTATTAAATACTTGTGAGTTGGATTTACATTTCTTTTAGACTAATAAATCAGATTCATTAATTAGGATAATTTGCCAATTGTCCCAAAGAAATAATTGTTTTTTTTTGAAGTCTAACGACTTGGGGGAGACACGGCGTGGTGCTCGCCCTAAAAACTTTATTAAGTAAAGAAGAGAAAGCAAAATATAAGTACAAGTGGAGAAACAGAAAGGAAAGAAACCGGATCCAAAAGATCCCACCCAGACAAGACAGAGCGAATTACAATATCGACCAGTCGCAAGTTAGACGGGCCGCATGAGCCAATACGTTTTCCTTGTAAAATCTCTGGCCCCTAAAAATTGTAGCGCTACGGCCCAGCCAAATCGCCCAAATGCAAGCAAAAAGATCCAAGAAATCCATGCGCTCCCTATCCATGTTCGAACGAATAGAGTCCCAGAAATCGACCAGGTCATAAGTATTGATCCAAGACAACCTCGCCTCCTCCCAAATGCCCGCAGTGATAGGGCAAGCGAAGAAGAGGTGATTTAAGGACTCCACGTCACCGCCACAGAGAGCACAATCCACCGAAGCCAAGCCACCAAATAGTCTAGCGCAACGATCCCGCGTTAAAATCCTCCTCCTGTGAAAGAGCCAAAGGAAGATCGCCACCCTTTCCAGGAGCTTCAGATTCCAAAGGAAGGTGTAGTCGCGGTTGAAGGGATCCGATTGTATCTGCGTATGAAGGGAAATCGCCATGAAAGCCTTCCGCGTCAAGAAGTCGCCCTCCCTCCAAGGCTAGTGGTCTCTACCCCTCGCGGGTCTGGGCACATTCTTAATAGTATCCAGAAGAGTAAGAAGCTCGTCGAACCTTTGGTCAGAGAGGCATCCAAGAAGCATTGGAAACCAGCCATCCCCCGACCAACAGGAAGCCACAGAAGCGCGCCATCGGTCGCCAAGGCAAATAACCGCGGGAAAGACTCCCTTAATGGGGCTCCACCAGCTCAACTGTCCGTCCAGAACTTGAAAGACCTGCCATCCCCGAGAACTGGAACAAATAGATGCGAATAGCGATGACCCACCGACATCACCCCGCGCCAGAAGGGGGTACGAGAGCGGAGACCACCAATCTCCCCCATCAACATCCCGTTTAAGCCAAGAATCTCGCGTAATAGGGAGGAACAAAAATTATCAGAAACACCCCATAACCTGTTCACCCACTTTAAAAGTAGAGCGTCATTGACCCTGTCGAGACGACGGATGCTAAGACCCCCATCACAATTCCTCTTCGTCACCTCCTCCCAATCCACGAGATGTGGACCACGTGAAGAAGGCCCCCTTCTCCCCCAAAGAAAATTCCGCATCAACTTCTCAATACGTCTCCGCACCCCCACCGGCAGCTGCCAATTGGAAAGATAGTAGATGGGGATAGACGAAAAACAGATTTGATGAGCACAAGGCGACCACCCCTCGAGAGCAGGGCCGAACTCCAACCGGAGAGCCGCCTGTCCACTTTCTCAATAACTTTGTACCAGCCACGATGTCTAGCCCTCCCCGCCCCCAGGGGCATGCCCAAGTAGTCGATCGGAAGAGAAGTTGGGGGGAGCCCAGAGCCAGCCCACAAACAGAGGCCGTCTCCAAATCCAAACCAAAGGGGATCACCTTGGACTTGTTTTGATTGATGAGCAAACCCGAAAGCTCGCTGAATATTTCCAAAGTCGCTGCCATGCCCCTGACCTCCTCAAGACCCCCCTCAATGAACACGATCGTATCGTCAGCGTATTGGAGGGTCGGTATCATCCGGTCGCCGCAGGAGAAGCCCATGGAAAGACCACAATCAACCACACGAGTCGCCATCCGTGGAAGCACATCAACCGCAAGAACGTGGAAGCACATCAACCGCAAGAACAAAAAGAAGGGGGGCCAGGGGGCAGCCTTGCCGAATCCCTCTTCTAGGTTGGAAACGATCACCCACGATGCGCCCATTAATCATTATGGAGAACGGAACCGTGGAGACGCATCGACGCATCCAAGAGATCCAGATCTTAGGGAAACCACGAGCTCTCAGGACCGACCACAAGAAAGTCCAGTCAAGCGAGTCGTAAGCCTTAGCAAAATCAACTTTCCAGAGCACCCATCTCGGGTTTTTTACTCCGGGCCTCATCTCTCCGGTCCAAGGTGCGTTTATTAAAGGTAGACATATTGCGGATTGTATCCTTGTGGCGTCGGAAATTGTGGCTGATTGGAAGAGGGAGAAGAAGAAAGGATCTTTATGGAAGATCGATTTTGCTAAAGCCTATGATTCGATTGATTGGCGCTTCTTATGGTCTGCTCTTCATCGCCGGGGTTTCCCGAATACTTGGATCTCTTGGATGCGCAGATGTATCTCCACGGTCTCTCTTTCGGTGCTTATCAACGGCCATCCGGTTGGAGGTTTCTTTCAGCCGCGCAGGGGGGTGCGCCAGGGCTGCCCCTTGGCCCCTATGCTCTTTGTTCTTGCCGCGGATGTCTTGTCTCGGATGGTGCACGGCGTCATTGATGCTGGCCTCACCGCGGGTTTTCAGAAGGGAGGCTTATGCGTTCCTATTATTCAATTCGCGGACGATACCATATGCTTCATTGAAGGGGGCTCCGACGAGGTGGCGGGGATGGCGCATACAATTTCTTTATTCTGTGAGCTATCGGGAATGACGATTAATCTGGATAAATGCTGTATGGTCCCCTTTGGTTTGTCGGCGTCTGAGGAGGTTGATTGCAGCCTTATTCTCGGCTCTCGGATTGGGGAGCTCCCTCTCCCTTACCTTGGTGTCCCTCTTTCGATTGGCCGGAACCGATTCAATGACTGGAGGAGTATATTAGAACGGGTGGACTCGCGCTTGGCGGGTTGGAAGGCTACTTTGCTATCCCGGGGCGGTCGTCTTGTTCTTCTCAACTCGGTTCTCTCTGCAATTCCTATCTACTTCCTTTCGGTTCGGAAAATGCCGGTCGGTGTTCGCGCTCGGCTGGAAACGTGCATGCGAAGATTTTTGTGGGGGCGTGCGGGCGGCAGTGGTCGGGGGATTCACTTGGTTGCTTGGGAGGTGGTGACCCGGCCTAAGAGGTTGGGCGGCCTTGGCGTTCGCCACTTGGCTCGGGTCAATGAGGCCCTGCTCCTTAAATGGGTACATAAGATTTGGGGCAAGGATGTTTCATTCTTTGGTGACGTGCTGCGTGCGATCTTGGGCGAGGCTTGGAATTCCTTTATGCGCGGGAGTTGCCCTGATCACTCTTCCCCCTTTTGGCGTCATGTCTTTGATGCTTACCAAAGGAACTGCTCCTTGTTCTCTCCGGTGCTGGGGTCGGGTTCCGTCTTCAAGTTCTGGCATGACGACTGGTCGGGGGGTGGCGCCTTCCGGATTCGCTTCCCGCGTCTTTTCGCCCGGGCGACTAATCGGTTAGCCACTGTTGCCGACTACTGGATCAACGACGGCTGGTGCCCTGCTTTCTCGGGCATTCTGTCGGACCAGCGCGCCAACGACCTTGCCTCCCTGCTGGAGGCTCTTTCCTCTGCCGCTACCCCTTCTGGTGGGAGGGACCACTGGGCTTGGAGGGACGGTCCTTTCTCCTCTCGCAAGGCCTTCCGTGCGCTGCTTCCTCCTTCTCCTCCCTTGGCTGCTACCTTGGTTCGTGACTGCGCCTTCTTATGGGGGCTGCGCTTGCCCGCTCGGATCACCTTCTTCTTTTGGGTTTTTCGTCATCGGAGGCTGTTGACTCGCGACCGGTGTGCCTCTTTCCTCTACACCCCCAACATCCTTTGCCAGCTCTGTGGGGTGTCGGATGAATCGGCCGATCACCTTTTCTTTCTTTGTGGTTCGGTGACTCGGATATGGGACGATGTTGCTTGGGCTCACGCGCCCAATACGGAGGACTTCTATGATATCCTTTGGGCCAACAGAGGGAGACCTCGTTCTCATCTGCTGGGCCCCATTGCGCGCATTTGGTCTATTTGGAGGGCTCGCAATGAGTCTATTTTCTCGGGCACGCGTTTCTACGAGGAGAATGTGATTTCCGCAGCGATTAATTTAATTTCTGATTGGTGTTTGTAGTTGGGTCACGGGGCCCGGTTGTGGCGTTTGTATTTTTCCTTTGGTCTCTCCCTCTTCCTTCCTTATCCCCCCAGTGACGCTGTAAGTACCTCTTTCTATACTCTTCATAGTTAATAATACTGGGGCGAACACCAACGAGTGTCTCCCCCTTTTTTGAGTTTCAAAAAAACTTTCCAGAGCACCCCATGGGTCCCTCTCCTAATCCAACTCTCCACCATCTCAGATGCCAGAGCCGTGACATCTGCAATTTGCCGACCGCGAATGAAAGCCGCCTGCCCAGGAGAAATTAGTTCATCAAGCACCGAGGCGAGTCTACGAGCGAACAACTTCGCCACTATCAAATAAAGACCATTCGAAATAGCAATAGGACGAAAGTCCTCAATACGCTGGGCGGATGAAAGCTTCGGCAGTAGGACAATAATGGCCCTATTGATTTTGTCAAATCCCGCATTACACCTGCAAAATTCGATAATAACATCCAATACCTCCTGCCCCACCATCTCCCAGAAGTCCTTGTAGAAAGCAATAGGGAACCCATCCGGCCCCGGCAAAGCATTGTCGTTGAGATCCCAAACCGCCTTCTTGATCTCCTCCAAAGTCACCTCCTTAGTCAACTCGTCACAAAGCAGGGGGGAGAGAGACTGAGTCCCCTCGCCCGACCAAATCCAATGCCTAAGAGCGCGCGACGAGGAGAAATCTTTAAAATAAGTCGCCACCTCCCGCCCCAGTGCATCCTCCCCTTGCACCACCCTGCCATCAAAGGAGATGGAACGAATAAAGTTCGAGCGTCTTCTGTTACTCGCCACCCTATGGAAATAAGAGGAGTTAGCGTCCCCTCCTCTTAGCAACGAGATTCTCGACCTCTGACGCCATTCCGCCACTCGCTTCCGATCCTCCACCTCCACCCTCTCCTGTGCAGCCGATCTGGAAGCCAACTCCTCGGTGCAGAGATCCCTTTCCCCCTCCAAAACATCTAATGAAGCCACGATCTCCTCTGCCTCTTTTCTGGCAGACGCCCGCGCCTCCCGTGAGGCTTTCTTAAAAGTAGCCAAACCTTTCCGCAAAAACACCAACTTCCGAGCAAATCTCCCCACCGCCGACCCCCACCATAGTCCTTCCCCCAAACATCTGCCACAAAGTCCCTGAAATTGTCCTCATGAGGCCAACATTTCTCGTACCTAAAGAATCCAGAAGAGGGAGACGACACACCCGCGTCCCATAAGATAGGAGTGTGGTTCGAGTAAGAGTGCGGACAAGAGTAAACAAGTGCGAGGGGAAAGGCCGTCATAAGGACCTCGGAAGCCAGGAACCTGTCAATGCAAGATCTTGATGACGAGTTCCTCCAAGTATATAAAATGTCATTAGCACAAAGATCCTCCAGGGCTAAGGAGCCAATAAGATTAGTAAAATCAGCCGAGCCCGGATTCGCACCCCCCCTCGAACGGGGTCTATCCGAAGCGCGCAAGGTAACATTAAAATCTCCTCCAATCAGCCAAGGAAGGCCCGCAAATAGGTGGCTGACCCCAAGAAGCTCGTCCCATAAATCCCTCCTCTTAATATGACAGCAGGGACCGTACGCACAAGAAAAAGCCATAGCAGAAGAATCGTCCCGCCTCGTGAGAGATACGGTAATAGAATGGCAACCCTTGAAAACAGAGTTAAAGGAGAAGGCCGCCGACCTCCAAGCAATGAGTAAACCACCAGCAGAGCCCTCAGCATCTAGCGCACGAAAGTCATCTAAACTCCCCGTACCAAAAGAACGCCAGAGATCATCTCCCACTTGTAGGAGCTTTGTTTCCTGAAGCAACACCACATCACAGCCCCATTCAGTGAACCTAGTACCCAACGTTTTCCGCTTGTCTGCATCCCCCAAGCCCCTCACATTCCAAGATAAGAACTTCATGAGGAAACTTCGTCATACCCCCTTGAACGAACCACTCCAGCCGCTGCCGCCACCGCCTCTTTGAAAGTGAGGCAAGTCTGAGTCTCCCCCAATCTCGTGCGCGATTTGTTCCTCCTCCTGTATCGCTTTGCTGATCTCCTTCTGGAGTCGCCATCAGCCTCAATATCAATCTGGGCCTCCAATGAAGCCTCAGAGGGAAAGAAAGGCCCCGAAGCTTGGGAGGGAGAACCTTGTTGAAGGCCCGCGACGTCTTCGACGCAAGTATCGAGAGAGAGGGGTCCACTAATCGGCGGGCATCCTCCCCTCTCAACCGACCCCAATAGCAACATCCCATGTACAAGTTGGTTCTTGGCCGCCATGCCATGCTCTATCGGAGCCAGCTCCACAACCCGCCCGCCCGATCCACTCCCGGATCCGAAAGAGGGTCCGGTCCAAATATGTGCCACCCGAATATCGGGTGAAAAAGCCCGAAACAAGGTCCCAGGCATCCCCTTCGAGAAGCCGAAATCACCCTCGAACCCCGAGCACCTACCCGCCACGTCACTCGAGAAACCGCCAAGAGAGGCATCCATGCAACGATCCCATGAGACAGAATGGGCGGGACGTACGAAAGAGTCAGAGTGCCTTACGAAAACATCATAGTGGGACGTAATCCCCGAAGCGGCGCCCTGCATGGGCAACTGCGCCTGGAGAACCGAAACGACAGCCTTTCCACTTCCAATCTCCGAATTCACGGCAACACCACGCTCCGCCGAAGGTGGCGTAGGAGACACCACCGACAACTCCAGACGACAATAGAAACGGCCAAACTTCAGGTCCCCAAAGAAGACCTGATCAACTGCCCTGTCCAAGAAGGATTTGTTGCACTCCATGAGAACCCTTGTCGAGGATGGGTCAGACCTCGGAGACAAACCATCATCGGTAACCGCCAGAACTTCTCCCCACCTTCGCAGAGGTCGCCTTAGGCAGTGGATCGACCGAGAAAGGAAGGGAATGTCACGAACCTCAGCGACGCAAACCTCAACGTCCATGCAGGCCCCGTCCGAATAGCGAAAGTCCCTCCAAGCGATGCCCCCCAACAAACCGCCATGAATCAACCTGAGCCGCTGCTCGTTCGACAGTCCCCTTACACAACACCTCCGTGAGCCTAGGGGGGCGATATCCCCCAAGAACCGATCTCCCAGGACCTCCCGAAGAAGGTTGCTCACGACCTCGATGGAAAAGTACTCATCCGAAGAGACGCCAATGACCGCCCTTGAACACACCGAACTTCTCGAATCCTGCTCCCGCGTCTTCACCGTAAAAGTGAATGGGTCATTTGATGACGAAGACAAGCCCCTATGAAGCGAAGACGAATCCCCCGCCGAGTGGCTGCATGCACCACCTGTCACAACCTGAGCAATGGAGCGACCTCCAGTGCCGAGAACAACCATCTCCCCGTGAGGGATCTCGGATGAACCCCCAATTTTCCCAAAGAGAAACGATTCCCAACAACCCGCGAACGGGCACCGCAATCAACCCTCTTGTGCCCCAGACCTCCACAAGCAAAACAACGGGGCTTCGCAACGCAAACCGACGCCAAATGCCCCCTCACTCCACAACGCCAACATGATCTCCCCGACTTCTTATGGGAGACATGCAACCACGTCCCCTCCCCTTCCGCCGCCACAAACTGCAGGCTATCTCTACGATCATCAGTACGCCTCTCCTCCACTGAGCCGTGGCCGGTTCCCCCTACGGCTCCCATGCACCCCTTTCCCACTCTCCCTTCCTCATGCGAGAGGAAAGCACCCTCCCTCCCCCCCGCACGAGCCACCACTGGCGCCACCCCTCCTGCGCCATCTCCAAATACCCTCCGCGTTGCCACGATGAAACCCCCCTTCGCTCCGGAACCCACGACCTCCGCTCTCCCCCATCTGCGCCTCGATCTTATCTTACTCAAAGAAAGAAGTAATTGTTAATTTTCCTCGTAAGATAATTTAAGAAATATTACGAGATAATTTGAGAATTATCTTAAGTGGTAATGCAAGAATTATCATGAGATAATTAGAGAATTATTTCTAGTGATAGTTATGAGATACTTAGTGAATTATCTCAATTCTCAAGTGATAATCCTTAATTATCAATAGGGATTCCACAATGTTCATAGACCAAGTCCAAATAGGAATTAAATAATGAATTGTTTTTTTACGGAGAAAAATCTCCATAAATATCTCCTATGGCCATATGCCCTATGGTTATAAAAGGGAGACTTGGCCTCCTTTGTATTCATTCAATTCCAAGCTTCTAGTCCCAATTCCAAGAGGAAAAAAATAGAGAGACTAATCTCTCTATATTTTTCAAACTGGTCATCCCCTACAACCCTTCTCCCTTCACCTTTTTGGTCGTCTACCGCATCTTCCCTTTTCCTTTCAGTTGGACTGCCCAATTGCGATTGGTTTCGGCTTCCTCTTTGTGCTTCCTCTTTGTGCTTTATGCTTGCGAAGAAAAAGTTGATTTTCTGGGACGGAAATAGGAGAAAGATAATATTTCTTAATCACTTTTGGTGTGGACAATTGATGGAGAGGATTGTCTCTCAAGTTCGCGGGAGAATCACGATTCATCATTGCCCTCGCGAGTGCTAGCATGGTCTGATCAGACTTGGTTTAAGATATCTATTATTTAGAGACTACACACACCAAAGGTACAAATTCTTATCTCTTGTGATTCGCGAAAGCATGCGGAAATAGTTTTTGCTATCCACGTGCTTTCGGATCACAATTAAGAATTTGTTCTATGAGTGCAATATCGATCCTATGATGAGTATATAATTTGTCGATTTTGATTCGTTTTTTCTGTATTTTTGTGATGTGCGAGGTCAAACCTCCTATCATGTTAGGCCCTTAGGAAGCACATACAACGAGACCAACCTCAAAAAATTATTTGCTTGCAAAATACTGCAGAATTATATAAGGGAACATATTATATCTCACTCGGTTTCATATACAAAAGCCTTGTTTGTCCTAAGCCATTCTTCTCACATGTCCTTGTAATCGTAACCATTTTAAGGACATAAGGAAGATGCGATTACCCTTTTACCACGACCAGGACGGAAAATACGGGAAGACAATAACTCATGTTACCTTTTCATCACAAGATTTATGTAGAGAACATTGAGGAGAAGCTCTTCTACAAAAATGGTAAATTTGACACTTTGGCGAACTCTGGTGGCCCTTTAGCGGAGCTCCGATGAGTTAAAATGATGTTGTGGTGGCAGGGAGGCTTAGGTTCTAAATAAGAGAGGAGATGGCTCAATTTAGGGGTCATATAGTTTTCATTCTTCGATTTGGGTTGATCCTTATATGGATCTTGCCCAAAATTCCTCCAGTTATCTTTCACACCTGATATCCGATTCAAGTATTCTCTATGCATTAGGTTTTTACGACGACACATCCAACATGCTATCATATGTATCATCAAGGTTGCAAAAAGCGGTATGCGGTATTCAGTCGGTAGGGTCACTGATTACTGTTTAAACGGTATGCGGGAGTTTAAACGGAAATTAAACAGGTTATGCAGTTTTGTATTTTTAATTAATAAAAAAATATTTACATATATATAATTAATAAGAAATATAACTAAATTATAAAATATAATCACATATTCACAATATATATCAAATATTGTTTTATTCAATGTTTTTTTCCTATCAATTGTCAAAAATAGCATAAACAAGTAGAATCCATAGTCAAAGTTTGGTATCTTGATTTTGATTCATGAAGATAAACAACAAAAGGAATGAAGCGAACAAGTTATATCGGATATCTAGAATCTAATATCTATAGAGTTGTTTCATCTCCATTGCATAAATCCAAAGGGGGTGAAGCTCCCCAAGTTGAAGACCCATTGTAGGCACCCTCGTGTCACACCATACCCTACAAGAACAAGGTTCTTGATGCAACTGGTCAACGAACCTAGGGGACTAGGAGGGGCCCATGTTAGGGAGAAAACAAGCACATTCTCACATTCTTGACAGGTTGATGTAAAAAACGGGGTTTAAACGACGTTTAAATGGTCGTTTAACGCTGATTAAGAGGCCTGGCCGCATATGTGCCCGCCTGGGCTTAGTCGGTGCGGTCCAGGACCACATGCGTGTAAACAGCCTTTTAAACGGCCGTTTAGACCGTTTTTTACATCCCTGTGTATCATTTTATGATTTATTAGCATGATGCTTCCCTTGGTTGCAAATAAATGAGCTTAATTGCAAATCAAAATTTAGAGTATCACATCATAAAAATCTTAAAATAAGTCTCGTCTCCAAGATTTAAGAAATGGGTAGAGGCAGTCATTTTCCTATTTCCACCATCTGTGATGCCATCTCTAGGGTTCAAATTTGTCATAATATTGATAATGACTATGTAGGAAACATCTAGTCATCTCGTCTTAGAAATGATAATTTTAAAAAAAAATTAATTGCTATACAGCTGATAATGTAGAGATATATGTTATTCTCTTTTGTACCTTTTTCATATTTTATTTTTTCTCGTTGGACTCTTTATGTATTTTACCCATTGGCTACTCTCCTATATAAGAGAGCCTAGGGCATATGGAATAAACAAGTCTCTCATTTTCCCAACATGGTATCAGAGCGACGGTCCTAGATCGGAGTTCTCGAACCGAACCCTAACCCTAGCCTCCATCTTCGAGCCCTCCGCACGCACGTCTCCCCACCTCGCACCGCCTCCGGCCTCGGCCCCGCCTTCGGCCCCACTCGGTCTCGCACCGCTCTCCTATGCGAGTTGCGTGCGCGCCAGCCCCTGCGCACCAGTCTCCTTTGCGCCGCCCTTGTGCATGCCCTGGTGCGCCTGTGCGTGTCGCTCGTGCGCCTGTGCGTGCTCCTGTGCGCCTGTGCGCGCATCTGTGCACCGGCCCCAGTGTTGCTGTGCGTGCCCCTGTGCGTGCTCCTGTGCGCGCATCTGTGCGCGTTCCTGTGCGCACATTTGTGCGTGTGAAGCTCTTGATTTTCGTGCGCGTGCAACCCTAGATCAGCGTGTGTGCGGTCCAGCACTCGTTTCACGTGCGTGTTTCCATATTAATGGGTTTCGTTGCTTGAGTCTACCCATGCAACTAAACCCGTTAATGTCCGTGTAGACGATCATATCTTCAGTCTACTACCCTAGTCTTCCATTATCATAATGTCAGAAAGCAAGGCAAACATCCCATCTACATGCGTCTTCAGAGGTCCAACGCCTATTGTGAAGATGGATGGTTCAAATTTCGAACTGTGGGCAATGCAATTCATGAGTACGATCAAGTCAACCGGTAAGAAGCACATTCTTACTGAAGAAGAGCATGTTGAGAAGACTGGGGTCAATGCCTCATGGGAGGCAGATGATGCATATGCAAAGGTTTGGCTATCAGGAACCCTGGAAATTCAAAAGCAATGTGGGATATTCTGGCTGCTACATATTCCCAAGCAAAGAATGAGACGAAGATTCTGCAACTCCAGCATTACATCTTTACTATCAAGCAAAATGGACGACCTCTACACTCATTGTACACATCTTTACGAGGAATGTTTGAGAAGCTTTACAGCTTCATGCCTCTCACAACTACTCTTGAGCAACAGAAGACCTACCAGAATGCCATTATGGTTGGTGTATTTCTGACGGCTCTATATCCAGAGTACGAGGCTGCACGCTCCCAGATCTTGGCAAACTCCACCATTCCTCCGATGGAGGAAGCATTTCACAGACTGAGCCGTATTACTGTTCCTTCATCCACTACAAATCAGACCGCCTCAGCCATGGCAGCGAATCGAGGTCGTGGAGGACATCATCAGTCCCGTGGTCGTGGACCTCGTGGTAGAGGGGGTCGTGTTCGGCCATCATGCACTTTTTACCACCATTCTGGGCATACTGAAGATACGTGCTACTCTAAACATGGATTTCCTGCTTCCGCACGAGTAGCTGAACAGATTGAGCCTCCATCTGCTTCATCTCTAGATCAGCGCTTTGATGACCTTGTAGCCCGTCTAAGGGGCATTATTCCTCCATCTGGCCCAGTTGCATCAGTACCTGCTTCTGATAGTCACCCCGATGTTGCTGCTTCTGCATCCACCAGTACCTTAGGTAGCACTTATGCATTTACTAGCAGTAGTGGATCATATACTTTAGAGTGGATTATGGACTCTGGTGCCATACATCATCTGTGTGGTGATCAAGGCCTACTTACAGCCTACCGACAGGTCCCTCCAGGCCGTACTGTGGTTATTGCCAATGGGACGCACTCTCCTATCGCTGGTCAGTGGGAGATTAGCCTGATTCCTTCTATGCGCCTCAAGAACGTGCTGCATGCACCTGATTTCTCTATGAATTTATTGTCCATTAGCCAACTTACAAAGGATTTACATTGTCGAGCAATTTTTGATCCATCTTCTCTCATTTTTCAGGACATCCTTACGGGTAACGTGATTGGGCATGGCTATGAGCAAGGCAGCCTATATTGTCTCAGTCGGACCCCTTATGCTGGAGCCTCCTCTCTACCTGCTAGATCTATCTCCCCATTACTGTGGCACTTGCACTTTGGACATCTACCGCTTCAGAAACTGTGTCGTGTGTTACCCCAGGTTTCACCTCACACGTCCATCCAATGTGAGGCTTGTCAGTTGGGAAAGCAACATCGGTCTACCTTTTCTAGTCGTCAGTGTCGGAGTAGTACCTCCGAGTTTGAGTTGTTTCATGTTGATATTTGAGGTCCTAGTCGTGTTCCTGATCATCAGGGACACATGTTTTATATGGTTATTGTGGATGATTTCTCTCGTGTGTCTTAGGTCTTTTTGTTAAAGAATAAATCTGAAGCGGGAAATATCATCATAAATTTCATCAATGAAGTTCGTAATGTTTTTTCTGCATCTGTAAAGATTGTGAGAAGTGATAATGCCTTGGAATTTTGTACTCATACTCTCTCCGATTATTTTTCAACTCAAGGGATTATCTACCAAACATCCTGTGCCTATACTTCCCAACAAAATGGGGTTGTAGAAAGGAAACATCGTCATTTACTTGATGTCACCAGGTCACTTCTCATACAGAGTCATGCCCCTCATTCTTTCTGGGGCGATGCTGTTCTAACGGCATGTTATCTCATTAATCGTATGCTGTCGTCTGTCTTAGGTGAGAAGATTCCTTTCTCCCTTGTTTTGCCAGACAAAGAATTGTTCTCTCTCACTCCTCGTATGTTTTGCTCGGTTGCCTTTGTCCACCAGTTGTCTCCAGGGATTGACAAGCTTTCTCCTAGGGTTGTCAAGTGTGTTTTCGTCGGGTACTCCAGAACACAAAAGGGGTACATGTGTTATGATCCATTGCGCAGGAGATATCTCGTTAGTGCTGATGTTACCTTTTTCGAGTCTGTTATGTACTTCTATTCTACAGGTGATCAGTTGGTATCCTCTGTCACTGTTGAAGCTATATACATGCCACCACCATCACCACCTCCACCATCACAACCTCCACCACTACCATTACCATCTCCACCACTACCATCCTCTACACCTCCTGTTACTGTTCCTGTTTCCCCATTGCCATTCCACTATACCTTTAGGCCTGCTTCTGCTCATGGTCACCGCTCATCATCTAGCTCGCCTGAAGTATGTTCTGAGAATATTATCAATATTGATGGATCTGATGATTTTCCTGAGCAGGATGTGTTACAGAGGCCAAATGAGGAGGCAAGTGATTTGGATCTACCTATTGCACTTCGGAAGCAGAAGCGCAGATGCGCGTCATATCCAATAGTATCTACTGTGTCTTTTGATCGCTTAACTGGAGATTTCATGAGCTTTGTCATTGCACTATCAACGGGTGGACATTCCACGGAATTACCAAGATGCGTTGAAGGATAGTCGATGGCGTTTAGCCATGGAAGAAGAAATGGCTGCTCTTCGTTCAAGAGGTACCTGGAGCCTTGTTACTGCACCTACTGATGTGTCTACAGTGAGCTGCAAGTGGGTCTTTACAGTTAAGCAGAATGCAGATGGCAACATTGACAGATACAAGGCACGCTTGGTTGCTCGTGGATTTACACAGACATATGGGGTGGATTATCTTGATACATTCTCGTCGGTTGCTCACCATTCCACCGTACAGATCCTCCTCTCTGTTGCGATTACTCGTGATTGGTCACTATACCAATTAGATGTCAAGAATGCATTCTTATATGGTGACTTGCAGGAGGAAGTCTATGTGCAACATCCACCTAGTTTTGCTGTTGAGGGGGAGTGTTCTAAGGTGTGTAGACTTCATAAGGCTATCTATGGACTTAAGCAGAGCCCCAGAGCTTGGTTCCAGAAGCTCTCAGACCTGTTTAAAAAACAAGGATACATATGTTCCAATGCAGATCATTTCTTGTTCGTACAGAAGACACCCATAGGTATTATTGCAATTATGGTGTATGTAGATGATATCTTGATTACAGGTGATGATGAACAGGGAATTCAGAGGATGAAAGAAATGCTGGGTCATGGATTTGTCACCAAGGACCTTGGAGTTCTTAGATATTTTCTGGGACTGGAATTCGCCAGAAATCCTCATCGGTTGGTAATGACCCAGAGGAAATATGTCACTGACCTGTTGAGTGAAATATGAATGCTTGGTTGCCGACCTGCCAGTACACCCATGGATCCCAGTATGAAATTATATGATGACGACACTGAAGAGGTGGATAGGAGAAAATACAGAGACTTGGTGGGCAAGCTTCTCTATGTTACTATCACCAGACCCGATATCTTCTTTACTGTGAGTCGGGTGAGCCAGTTCATGGAGCAACCACGTCAAGTAGATATGGATGCTGTACATATGATACTCAGGTACCTTAAGTCATCTCCAGGTGCAGGTCTGCTATTTAAGAAAGACAAGGAGATTACTATCTCAGCATGTGCAAATGCAGATTACGCAGGATGTCCTAAGGATAGGAAGTCCACCACTGGATTTGCTGTGTATGTCGGAGACTCTCTGGTCTCATGTAGAAGCAAGAAGCAAACAATTGTAGCAAGATCCAGTGCTGAGTCTGAATATAGGGTTATTGCCCAGGTCAGTACAGAAATGATGTGGGTGAAGCCTGTGCTTACAGATCTATATATAAAAGTCCCTCTTCCTATGGCTCTGGAATGTGACAATCAAGCTGCTCTATTCATTGCAAATAATCCAGCATTTCATGAACGAACCAAGCACATTGAGGTTGATTGTCACTTCATACGAGATATGATTCAAAAGGGGTTTATTTCTACATCCCATGTTAGCTTAGGGGACCAAACTGCAGACATCTTTACCAAGGCGTTACTTCGAGGGCCATTTCAGAAGTGTTCGTCCAAGCTGATGTGCATGATTGACATCTATGCTCCATCTTGAGGGGGAGTGTAGAGATATATGTATTCTCTTTTGTACCTTTTAATATTTTCTTTTTTCTCGTTGGACTCTTTATGTATTTTACCCATGGGCTACTCTCCTATATAAGAGAGCCTAGGGCATATGGAATAAACAAGTCTCTCATTTTCCCTATAAATAACAATCGTAAAAATTATAGCTATCACCTTAAGTGATAACAATCTTAAAAAAGATCACTATTATCGTAGAAGACAATAAAAATATTTGAAATATGACCATATTTTCATAAGGGATATACTTCTACAAGGATTTCATTACAAATGATAAAATTCTGAATAGAAATTATATTATTGCAGCAACGGTAATAATCTTTAAAATTTTTACTGTTATTGCTTCTAGTATAACAATCTGGTAAGAATCAAGCCACGCCAAATTTTCTATAATCAATCAATCAATCATCAACGCTTATGTGGGCACTCAACTATCACCGCAATTAATTAATTAGGGACTAATATATTTCTTTCTACATGTACACTCTTTATTGCCAAACAATGCACGCAGGACAATCAAACATAATAATTCACAGAACATAAAAGTTTTGACGATAATCGAAATTCATTCCATTAGTCACGGGTAAAGGTGTAGAGCAGTCTTGCTTAGCCTAATTACCATCTGGATATCTAGCATGTACTGCAGTAATAACAATAACATTATTGGTACTCTGTATGCACTTAGCTTGATGGAGGTCCCTTTGACGATAATGATATCATTCACAACACCATCTCCGATCCGAAGATACCCTAGTACTAGAACTCATGTTAGCATCAAGGACGTGTCTTTCTAACAAGTAACTCGAATCTATGGAGTAACCTTCATTCTTTGATTGTTTATTATTGCATAGGTCCTCAAGGTGCGATGCAACTTCCATACTCTGACGAATACTGAGCGAGATGAGCGGAAGGAGGCAAGTTTCTCTTGAATATCAAGTCAAAGTCCATTTCGAAATCCAAATTTCTGATTCATCCTCACAATTCTCTACCACTGAGGAATGGTGTGTGAAGTCATCAAATCTATTTTTATACTCCCTTATTATCATCGGTCCTTCCCAATACTCGGGGAGAAAATGTTTTTTAAATAACTATACAAAGCGATGCCAAATCAAAGGAGGGGGCAAATGATGTGACAAAGCAGTCCAATCACTTGGCATGCCCGGTTAGGAGTATTCAACTGACACTCAACAGTCCTCTGGCGCTTGGACGATCTTGAGGAATTTCTCAATCTATTCTAGCCTGACGTCATGATCCTTGGAATTAGTGTCTCCTACAAACTTTGGCACTTTCCTTTCAATACACAGCTATATTGGGTGCTTTTGAAAAATGTCCTCGAAGAAAGAAGAGATCTAGCACTACCTTTATCCTAGAAGGCATAAATGGATTCTTGAAATCTATCAAGCCGCTCTACAGTTTGCAACCTCAAATCTATAACAAATTGCTTATGTTTCATATTCCTCTGTGTCACGCCGTAATTTTATTATTGTCACCATTTGATGAGCAAGATCAACATCTACATGTGATGACATGATACTACACGGTGTAATAATGAACTATTAGTCATATAATATCTTACATCTGAAATCAAAGGACTCATAAAGGGAATCATTCATGTTGAAAGACATATTGGAGTCTGAAAAAACTCGGATAAGTTCCCCACATTCTGAGCTTGGGTATTCCTCCAGGTCCTCATGTGTTTACCATCACTAGTGTCAAAGTTAGGTGAGCAACCAATCGTCTTCACCTGACAACATGCACTACGACAACACTGTGCCTCCTGATTAATTGCCAGCACCTATCCCAACATCGAAGGTAAAACTGCTAATATAGATTCCCTTGGTGGTTGTAACATTTCAGATGAGTCTAATGCTTGGGGTTTTTCATATGCGAAATATTATAGTGCTATACATTGCTTTGAGAAAAGGTAAATGACAGTATACCATGCACATTGCAAAATACTTGCAAAAGATATATTCAGGAAGAAGAACCTCACTACTCAACTGGTGGGCGTTAGTCATGCTCCTATCTACTAAGAGTATTTTAAACTCTTACCATGGTGCCCTTCTCCATATAAAACGATGGCATGATGGAAATACGTAGAGTTTTCCTTGTCACAAAGGGCTTCACTTTGACTTATGGGATTGACTTTTTGATACCTTATTGTGTCTCGTTTCTCCACTATTCGCATTCTCATATTTTGTGGTTGAACGTGACTGATCCTGTCCCTGTTAAATTTCATGAATACCTTCCTCTATAGTGACTTGAGGAGGCCTTGAGCATCGTGGAGAGTGTGAGAATGTATGCCACATATAGAAATCAATACATCGATTGAAGATAACACCTTAGAGTTGTTTCAAAACCTATATGAGGCTACAGAGAAATTCGACTTCCAAAAGTCCTCGACAGACCACTCATTGTTTGTGTAAGCTATTGAGAAGGGTTGTATGGTGATGTTGGTTTATATGGATGTCATCATTTCCATAGGGGATAGTAAGGGATAGTGTCCTGTAAATACTCACAAAAAAGCAACTTCTGACCAAAGACTTGGGAAACTTGAGATACTTCTTTGGTTTTGAAGCGACGCGGGTGATAAACGGATCGTGTTATCTTAGAAAAAGTATGTCGCCAATTTGCTTCAAGAGATTGTATATGCTTGAGGCCAAAGCAACCTTTACACCCATTTACCCAAAAATATACCTTCATGATATACATGCTAAGCCTGTTCATATGGCATAATACTATCTTTAGTGAAAACATTATTGTACGCTACAGTCGTAAGATCATACATATTTCGCTTGCAGTGAGCAAAATCTGCCATTTCATGGAAATGCCTTTGCAAAGTCATTGGAAGGTGGTTTTGATGTTATTTGGATACCTTAAATCCTGCATAGGAAAAGATGTGGGTGGTAACCTTGTGATTTAGAGAAGCAAGAAGTAGAATGTTGTTGGATGCTCCAATGGAAAATTTGAATATTACATGATCGTGCATGGCATTGTTGAACTTATATGGGTACAATACATTTTTGTCGATTTTCATATAGCTAGTGATAAGCTCATGGATATCAAATATGTACAAAACAACCCATTTGATTGCCAACAATCTAGATTTCCCGAGAGGCACCAAAACACCTGGAAGTAGAGTACACAAGATATCACCCAAAATGGGTTCATATGCACCGTTTATGGTATTTCAAAGGATCAAGTGGATTAGATAGTTAGTCTTTCGTCACTGTAATTCTGAGCTAAACATGATTGACATCTATACGCCAGCTTGAGGTAGTGTCTTAAATTCGTGATATCTGAAATTTCAGTATCGTTTGATATGTGATATGGAAACAACCTATTTATCCTTTTCTCAGAAATTGATGATATATTGCTAGTATGTTGTTGATACATCACTATATCAGCAATAGATCGCCTTCATTCAATTTTGAAGGGAAATGTAGTTGGGTTGGGTCCCGCCGTTAACAACATGCTTCAACAACCAATATTCAAGGTTGCACCATAATCTCTACGAAGTGTCTGATTCAATAGATGTGTCGCGTCTGATTCAATAGATGTGTCGCGATTTAAGGCGCCGAGATTCTCGATAACAAGTTCATGCCATGCAGTTAATATAGTATGTAGTGTGCATGAGGTTCAGTATATGATTTTAGTTCTAGATTTTTTTAGATTTAGTTATGTTTAATTGCCCCCCT
The DNA here is from genome assembly GCA_037367405.1 of Ottelia alismoides. Classification (NCBI taxonomy): domain Eukaryota; kingdom Viridiplantae; phylum Streptophyta; class Magnoliopsida; order Alismatales; family Hydrocharitaceae; genus Ottelia; species Ottelia alismoides. The sequence goes on along the minus strand of JAZKJV010005721.1, from coordinate 700,845 downwards.
TGTGGGGGTGCGTTAGGTAGTCGACAACCATCGTAAAAAATAGTCGAATCCTGGGTAAAAAATAGTCGACAGCCAAAAAATAGTCAACAGCCAATGTAAAAAAATATTAGGATTTTTTAGATTTTTTATAGTTATGTTTAATTATAGTATTACTTCTAACGAGTGATGGATTTCTCTTTGACCTCTTTAATTATTGCATTGGTATATTATGAGTTTTGAGTTTGTTAGAGTGCGTTATTTGTAACTTTGACTTATTTATTCTTACCACTCAAAAGACAATGGTTCAAATCCTGGGACGGGCACCTGTGCATGTTTCCACATCTTTTTTCAAAAAGAAAATCTTATTGCTACGTTATTCAGTATTGCATATCAACACATACGGTGATAATGGTGACAATAACCAAAAAGTGTCATGTAACATATTATTGATCAGAACACGTTGGAAACCTTAACTTCTAAAAAAATGACTTTCATGTGCATTTCTCCATTTTTGACCGACTTAGCCGAAGTATCGACGATATTTCGTTTACTCATGCTAGTGAAGTGCCAGCTATATCGATGATATTGACTTGATGAGTTTCGAGAACAAGGTATTTGAGCCAGTCACCCAGAGTATACAGACCCATTTCCATTCCTATCCCATTTTCTTCTTAATAAGAAGTGATATGCTCGTAACTTGGCCATAGCATCTATAAATAGGACTTGGGTCATTAATGAATCACCTCATGACATTATATTCGACAATAGCCTCAGGCAGGTATTTCTTGGCAGGTAATTCTTGTCTCTCTTTTCTCATGTTTGTAAATATTATATATAATCTTTTGTTACCATAGGGATTGGAGCATTCTCTATTCATCTAAGCCCTTATTAAGAAGTGGTTCGAGATAATGGGTTTTATTTTGTATTTCTGATTTAGATTCCAAATGGAACAAGTTTTACAAATTGATGAAAGCAAGCAATGGTCAAGGGCACTAGATGGTTCAGACTATCTTCCCGGAATGGTATTTTCTACCATATTTTATTGTCTTTTAATGTAAGAATATCTGTGTATTTGGTGGACTCAATTAGTTTTTGTATCATCAATCCGGTAGTTTATTATTTCCATTTGTTTTTACTGGAAATGGGTACCTTGGAAAATGGGTATTAAATGCGCAGGTGGGCCTGAATAATATCAAGGAGACCGATTTTGTCAATGTTACCATCCAGTCCTTAATGCGAGTTACTCCGCTGAGGAACTTCTTTCTTATCCCTGAAAACTATGAGAACTGCAAATCTCCTCTTGTTCATCGTTTTGGAGAGTTAACTAGGAAGATTTGGCATGCAAGAAACTTCAAAGGACAGGTTTGTAAAAATCATCTGCTGGAACCATCTTTCTTCAATATTTAATGTCTCTAAAAGCCTGATTTTATTGCAGGTAAGCCCACATGAGTTCTTGCAGGCAGTTATGAAGGCCAGCAAAAAGCGATTTCGAATTGGTGCGCAATCTGACCCAGTTGAATTTATGTCATGGCTTTTGAACACACTCCATGCTGATCTGAAAAGCTCAAAGAAAAAAAATAGGAGCATTATTCACGACTGTTTTCAGGTTCCTACTATGATGGGTTCTTTGTTATGTCTTTTTTTTTTTCAATTTTTTGTCTTCCGGAAACTTAATTATGGCTTCCTCCTTTTCCAAATTACTTGTTCAGGGGGAGCTGGAGGTTGTGAAAGAAATCCAAAATAAACCAGCAGTTGATAAAAAGGAAAATGGTGATATTACAGGTGTATCTGGACATGGTAGCACTGTGAATGAAACATGCAGAATGCCATTTCTAATGCTTGGTCTTGATTTGCCACCACCTCCTTTATTCAAGGATGCGATGGAAAAGAATATAATTCCACAGGTTTTGTCATCCTTTTGAGTTTATTTCAATGTAAGCATACTTAAGTCTGATGCAATTGTGAATTGCATGCATTAGTAAATATTGCTATTACTTGTTGAATTTTCAGGTCCCACTTCTACATATACTGAAGAAATTTGACGGTGAGTCTGTTACAGAAGTTGTCCGGCCTTCTATCGCAAGGATGAGATACCGAGTAACAAGACTACCCAGATATTTAATTCTTCACATGCGGAGATTCACTAGGAATAACTTTTTCATAGAAAAGAACCCAACTCTCGGTAAGTTTGATATTTGATGGTTGACTATTTCTAGGAACTGGCTTAAAGTCTTGTTATCTTGGCAGTCACATTTCCTGTTAAGAACCTGGAATTGAAGGATTACATCCCTCTCCCGGCACCAAGCAGAGAAGAGAAATTGAGATCCAAATATGATCTCATTGCTAACATCGTTCATGATGGGAAGCCGGGTGAAGGATGCTACCGGGTATTTGTGCAGAGAAAATCTGAAGAACTATGGTATTACATTTCAACTGTAGTACATATTACTTTTATGTATCACACAAGAAGTCGGTTCTGCTTATAACTTGACATCCTCTTCAAAATCTAGGTATGAGATGCAAGACCTCCATGTGACTGAAACTCTCCCTCAAATGGTTGCCTTATCAGAGGCATATATGCAGATATATGAGCAACATCAGTAGATAGATCAATCTCCATTGATGTGGATGTGCCGCTCTGATGGATAAAAGGGACTTAGTATCTCATAGTTTCTGGGATATATACCACTCTCTGCTTATCCATCACTTGTACCTGTGATGAAATTGCCTTCCGTCATGTGGTAGCTATCAACGATCTTGAGGCTAGATGGTTCTTTTTACTGCAAGATAAATTATTGATGCAGGAACCCTTAACATCATGCTATAAAGAAAATTGACGTAGTTGTCGACTCGAGCAAGATGTATTCTGAAAAGCTTCTCATGTAATATGAATATATTATTATACCTTTTTTTATATTGTTCAAGTATCACGCAATCTTCGTGGCTATGGGGTGCTTCAAGGTTTTATTCAAACTGTTGTAAAACATCTGTCGACGTTTGATCTTTCAATTTGATTACCATCGATGATTGGACTGGCTAATATAATAATACAGCTTCTGCACTGAAAGTTTGATCCGTGTGTAAATGTATTGAAGTGCCTATTCTTTGGGATAGCAAAAAGTTGCGTAACTTTATTTCATCTATCTCGGTCTTTTTTACCAGACCTGGCTCAAACGCAACTGGGCAGGATGGATTTTTGTTCATGAACTTGAGCTTGCATGAGCTTTTCCTATCGAAGGGTGATAGTCGTCTCAGTTTATGCTTATTAAATGTAGCATACATAGGATACATGGTGGTTCACTATATCAAGTTCTCGTCTTCGTTACACAGGTTTTGAAGATCAATGTTGAAAAATGAGTTATATACCTTTTGGCTAGACTTTGTACGTAGAGTGCTGAGCTTGGTTCACAAGCTTTGTTCAAATCTTAGCTCTAGCACTAGCTTGTGTTCGTGGATGTGCCAATTTGACATACACCTCCGACAATCTTACCAAAAATGAGTACTGCTTTAGGATCGATGTTTATAACGCAATACACATCGTAGCTGGTTATCAATAGAGAAAAAACTGGGTTTTCGGAACAGTGCCGTCCCTGACATTTCATGGACCCTAGGCAAAAGAAAAAAGGAGGCCCTTACAAAAAATTTTAATAAGAGCAATTTCTCCCTAATGTGTTTACCATCAAGTATAAAATAAAATATTCTATTTTCATGGAACAATCGATCCTTATATAATCTCATTAAATTTTTTATTTTAGCATCGCGTTATTCACCGAAAATTCGAATTTATAGTCGGGATGAAAATAGATACGAATATTTCAGTACTAATTCGGAAAATTATCGGATACGGATATCTGTATCTGACTACTAATCGAATATGGATCGAATATGGATACGGATTATAAAAATTTTCCGAATACGGATACGGATATGGCAATGGCTTGAATATCCGGATCCGGATATCGGAATACAATATTTAATATTATTTTATATGTTAGTTAATGTAATATACGCCGGAAGGCCCGGAACACCATGTTATTATTAGTATTATATATTATATAATACAATATATTAATGGTATCAATAAACTTCCATTTGTTTGGGAATGGGCACTAACAAAAGTTACGAAATCCTATCTCCCTTTTTGCCACTGGTCAAGAACACATGTTACTTCGACGCTACCTCTTGTCATGATGCAATTTATTTATATTTCATTGTCATTTTTTTAAAATCATTTGAACTTTGATAGAAATTCAATTCGTATTTGTATGCGGTCTTTATTCTATCCGTATTCGGATTCCATGTTTATTGGATCCATATTTGGATTCCGTCTTTATTTGATTCATATTTGGATTGACTCTTTATTTGATCTGCATTCAGGTCCGCTCTTTATTCGATCCATACTCGGATTCAAATTCGTATCGGTATTTTTAAGGATATGATTTCCTTAATGCATATCCGAATCATATCCGTATCGGTATTCGATAGAGGAAAAAGAATATGAATATGAAAATAGGCATATCCAATCCGTATCCTATATGTTTTCATCCCTAATTTATAGGGGTCTATTGTTTCACCGATTACATGTAAACCTGGGCCCTTAAAATTAATGGGCCCTGGGCAATTGCACTTCAAAACAATGCCCAGGGCCGGCCCTGTTTCGGAACCATACTAATCGATCTACTTGTTCTGTTTTTTTGATAACTCTGATCCCATCTTATCTCCTCGATTTTGAGAGCTACAAATGCTAACTGAGGTGAAATTAGATGTATAGAAAAGCTTTGTTTAAGTCTCTATCAAATGGTATATTTTACTCTTTAACGCATAATATTAAAAAGGGTTTTTATCAGTTGTGCTCCTTTGAGATATTGCAATTTCAGTTATGCCCCATCCTTTTCTGGAATTTCAGTTATGCCCCTACCTTCTTGTAAAATTCACAGTTCTGCCCCTTTGTAATATCAGTTATGCCCCTACTTTACCTTAATAGAAGGGTAGAACTGTGAATTTTGCAAGAAGGTTGGGGTATAATTGATATTCCAAAAAAGGAGGGGCATAAAAACCCTATTAAAAATTGGTGTTCTCCCACTTTATGTCCATCGGTTACTTCTACATGGATTCTTGCTCGAATTCATGTTGAAGATTTGACTATTTTTTACATTGGTTGTCGGCTACTTAACACAACCATTACAAGGATATGAACTTTGATCCTTTGGGTCGTAGACACACTGTACTACCATAAGACCATTGAAGTGTTACAACACAAATTGATATTGTAGTGGAAAATTATGAAGTTACTCACATATATTTGATACATGCACTTTGTGACCTAATTGAAGTCACACATGATTTCTTTCCATACGCAGATTGAAGTACAAGCATATACGTATGCTACTAAGGGGCTAAACACTAATTTGCCCTATTTTAACTTAACTTGAGAATCAATTTTGATGCCACTTTTTTTCTCTTTCAGAACTTGCCTCAACATGAGTTTTATACCTCAAAGGCATGCCAGATTTAGAAAAGAAGCTGCACATTTTCTGTGGCTCAAAATGTTGAGGATGCTGTTGCACGCACCTAAAGGATCCCATTCCTTTTATCCTCCCAAGTTTTGAAGACTCTCGTAGTTGTATCATAATGACATTCCATGTGTTAAGTTACTAGTGGATGCACAGGATGCAGGGGAAATCGAAATCCCAATATATGTGTATATATATATATATGTGCGTGTGTGTATATATGTATATGTATATAAATACATACATATATATAGAGATACACGCACACACACATGTGCACATGCACATGCACGAACGCACGCGCGCACACACACACATGGCTGATCCTAGCAGAGGAAGCTTTTTGAGAGGATGAGAGCAAGAAACGTGAACCGCTGGATCTTAAATCCCATCAATGACCTACAATGTTGCACCAACATTTATCTTTTTCACATGCTCCAATGCATTCTCTCTCCTCCTTTTTGCATGACCCAACGCAACCTCTTTTTCATCTCTTTACCTCGAGTGCAGCTCCCACGAACCCTTCACCAACCAAACTTACACATTGACTCCTCCACCAAGCTTTCCCCGACACTCGGTTCCCGGAATGGTTCCATGAATCTTCATCTTCAGGTACCGTTCCGAGAGTTGAGCGCCAGGGAAAGCTTGGTGGAGGAGTCATCGTGTAAGTTGGGTTGGTGAAGGGTTCATGGGAGCTGCAAGAGAGGTTGCGTTGGGTCACACAAAAAGGAGGAGAGAGAATACATTGGAACACGAGAAAAAGATAAATGTGGGTGCAACACTGTAGGTCTTTGATGGGATTTCAAATTCAACGGTTCACGTTTCTTGCACTCATCTCCTCAAAAGCCTTCCTCTCATAGGATCAACCCTATATATATGATTTTTATCCAATGGGCCGTATGCCCATTAGACATGAGATGAGCCCATCATCTAAGCCATTGGATCTGCTCATTTTAATCTCCTAATATTAGGGTCCCATAACAATAATGGCAGAAAATTTAAAAAAGGAATTTTAATTAGATTCCTAAAATAGTATGCCATTATTGTAATGCAAGGCAATAGCTTTTTGATCGTATCATTTGATGATTGATATGACCAGTTGCAACGCAGGGCGATTGCTCTCGTGAAGGTATTATATTTGAGTTGTTGATCTTTTTTTCATCCGTCGTATGATCTGATAGTGGTTTTTCTCTATATCAATTTCAAACATGTTGTATTATGAATCAAATATATTTTAATCGTGATTTATCTGAAGAAATTACAAACGGTGCTTCCCGATTTACGTTGGATCGTCAAAATATCATATTAGAAGCAGATACAATGGATTACATGCAAATGGCTTTGCTGGATGAGAACATTATTTTAGAAGGATCATGTTCGACTTACATTGCTTGCGAAACCTAAAATATTTTGGGATTTTATCACTTGTGACCCTCCGAGATATCGCAATATCAGTTATGTCCCTATCTTTTTGGTAATAGCAGTTGTGCCCCTCACTTCTTTCTCCGTCTTCAGTTGTGCCCTTCCGTCAGATTGACCGTCAAAAAATTGAAATAACCATAGTTTACTCAAACCATGGTGTTGTTAACAGAGGTATTATGGTCAGAATAAAATCAAATGAGGAGGGTTGGGGAGGAGGTGCGAGGCTGTGGAGGAGGTGCGGGTTGGCGGCAGGGGCCGGGGGAGGTGCGTGGCCGCGGGAGGGGGAGCAGGGGGCGACGCCGGGGAGGGGAGGAGGTGCGGGGGGGAGAGAGGTGCGGGGCTGGGAGGGGCCCCAGCCCAGGGGGGAGGGGGAGCAGGGGGGCGGCGCCGGGGAGGGGAGGAGGTGCGGGGCTGGGAGGGGCCGCAGCCCAGGGGGGAGGGGGAGCAGGGGGCGGCACCGGGGAGGGGAGGAGGTGCAGGGAGGGGAGGTGTGGGGCTGGGAGGGGGAGCAGCCCAGGGGGGAGGGGGAGCAGGGGGCACCGCCGGGGAGGGAGGAGGTGCGGGGCTGGGAGGGGTGCAGCCCAAGGAGCGGCACTGGGGAGGGGAGGGGGCGGCAGGCTGGGAGGAGGTGCACGGGGGGGGGGGGGGGGGGTGCGGCGCCGGGGAGGGGGTGCGGGGGCGGCGGGCTGGGAGGAGGTGCGGGGAGCTCGGGGCGGTGCTGGGCGCCGCGGGGCGGGGGCGGGGACGGAGAGGGAGGAGGAGGAGTGATGAATCTCCATTTCATAACCTTTATTCTATCATTTTAGCCTCAAAAACCCCAGCAAATGCATGTAAATAGCATCAAATTGCACATAATAGCATTCATGATTCATTGTATTAATTACACATTAAATAAGATTCTTAATGCCAAAATTATAGAATAAAGAGAAGAAAAGAAAAAGGAATAAAATATTGAAGATATTTTATGACCCAAACCCTGAGACCAAGGCCAGCATGGTATTGGTCGACAAGGAATAAAGTAGGGGGAGATAAGGGCCAGTGTACAATAAATACCTCATTTATTCATGCATTTATTCATGCATTTTTGACACCTATTTTGTACATAATTATTTATTCCTCAAATAAAGAAACTTTGTTCATGAAAGTTGTAGATAATTTTGTAAATAAAAATACAAAATTGAGTTTGTGTAAAAATAATGCTCAGTGTACATTCTATACACAGAATAAAAAGCCAAAATATCAACTTCACAGATCCATATCTTGCAAATAAAAACTCCAAATCACCCAAACTCACCTTTAATTGTATATAGCTTTCCCTAAACTATTTAATAAAATTGGTTTCATGATTTTTGGAGTCCATATGCAAAAGTTAGGTTTTTGGCCCTCCTTGTACACAATACCTGAATAAACTATTACATTTATTCCTTATTCATTATTATAACAAAATTATATTTTTAGAATTTTGTAAACAATATATATAATGCATACACATATTAAAAGTAAGGAAAACCCAAAAGTAATTTGTAAAATAAAATAAGTCTACAAAAAATTCATAGACAAAATATCTATACTATATATCTTTATATAAATAAAAAGGATTTTATTCCTTGGTTCTATTATTCTTTTATATTTTTACAATAATGTATACATTATACATAACTTATTAAAAATGTAAATCCAAAATAAAAATCAACAAAATACATTAAATAAATTAAGTGTACAAAACACATAGGTAAAATACCTATAAGGATACCTATATATACCTATACCTATTTATTTAAAAATGTGAATAAAGTCCTAAAAAATTAAATAAAAATACCTTTATACTCACAAAAATAAATTATAAATTTATAAAATAAGCCAATAAAATAATAAAAGAAAATAAATAAATTAAAAATAAAATATACAAAAATACATGTAAACACATACATATACACATTATTAAATTAAAACCATAATAAAACACTTCGAAAAATTCAATAAAAATCACAATTAAATACTACATGAAAAAATACACATTTTTTATGTTTTAAGAAAATTCTAATAAAATCATTTACTATGGTAAATAAATCAATTTAGGCTAAAATTTCCTATTTTGTCTTGTAGCGGCTAACGTGGACCAATGAGGCGCCGGCCTTCGTTGACCTCCTGGTCAACTGTCCCATCCCAGCTCTGGCGCTTCTGAACTGTCAACTCCCCAGATTTCCTCCATTTTTTGCGGCCATCCCGTCCATCGTTCAAGCTCGCTTCCTTCACAAGAATTGCTCTCTGATTATCCATAATGCCCGCCAATAACTTGGATCGATCAGATGCTCATTGGATTAATCAATAATCGCCGGTCAATAAGGCTACTCGCCAATGTTTATAAATAAGTAGCTCCGCCTCCTTCCTCGAATTTGGCCAATTTCATTCCAACCTAAAGCCTTGATCTTGTTCCTGGACCGTTCCTCGTGACAGGAGGAGTGACCCAGCGCCTCGACTCGGCCGGAGGACGGAGAATTTTGTCACGGCGGAGCTCCGGCGTCCGCCCTGCTCCCTGGTGGCCCCAGGTATAAGAGATGTCCTTTTATGCATTTTAGTTAGTTTTTAATGTTAGCTTTTAATTCCAGTAGTTAGATTAGTCTGTAGTTAACCCCTTTAGCGTAAAATCTAAAATTCGAAGTTCGCCGGAGCTCCGCTCCGGCGACCTCTTCACTGTGAAACCCACTGTCTCCGACTGCCTCGTGCACCCCATTTCACTCCCCATCGCATTCTCCATCGTTCCATCACCGTTGACCAACCCAGGACCCCTGGTCTTGGCGAATCGGGGCTCCACCTCCGCCGTTCGTCGGAGCCCCTCCGCCCCGCTCCATTTTGCTTCGCAGCTTCAAAACCCCGGGTCGAGGAGGTAGCCCTCTCGCCCCCGGTTCTTCCTCTGCAGGTCGAACGAAGGATAGAGCCCATCTGGGCTCGAATCGAACCAGGAAGAGGTTCCTGGAGGTCCACTGCTTCTCCAACCTCGTCCGAGCGACTCGGACCTCCAGGAGCCATGATGGACCCATCAGTCGACGTGGGATGCTTCCAGCTACGTGCAGACCACCTCAGACGCGCCGGAGAGCCCCGGAGGAGCCCGAGCTTCTCGATCGAAGCTCGCCAGGCGCGAGCTCCTTCCCTGTTCTTCCAGGGAGCTCCTGCGCCGTCGGATCAGGATGCTCGTCCCAGATCCAACAGGAGCCGTCCGATGAAGATATGCCCCAACCGTCAGATCAGCCAGGAGCTTCTAATCCGCACCCTTCATCGGCGAATCGGCGTCGACCGTCCGATGCTCGACACGTGGATAAGTGGCGCATCTAGCGTCGTAGGATGAAGCACGCTTATTAGGGGTAAATTTCACATCTAGCCCCCCGCTTTTTGTATTTATAGTTTAATCCCAAAAATAAAAAGTCACGTTGTAAATAACTTGTAAAATTTGCAGAACACCCCCTGATGTTTGTGTATTTACTTTTTAGTCCCTGTGCGCCTCACGTGCAGATCCCACGTGAGGCGCGTGATATTTGCATTTAAACCCCACCGGGTTTTTATATTTGTAAAATGGTCCTGAAAATAAAAGTTAACGTTCATTTTTATTGTGATTTTTGCATGTATGCCCCTGTCAATTATTTTATTTGCAAAAACACCCCTGCCAGGCCATTTATTTTTGAATGCTTTTGTCTATTTATTTTGTGCTTCATATTTCTTCGAAAAATTTTTCAAAAAATAGACATAAGCTCCTGTTAGTGTACCCTTGCACGCTATATTTTTAATTTTTAATTTTATTGCATCTTTGCATTTATTTAAAATAAAAAACATGCATTTTATTTACTGTCCAGCTTATAAAATACCAAAAAAATATGAAAAGGCCTCGAAAAATTCCAAAAAAAATAGTTATGGTGTATTTTGACCCATTTCAATGTCAGTCCAAAAATCCCTAAAAATCTCAAAAGGAAAACCTTAAAAACTGAAAAATACACAAAACTTCAAAAAAAATATAAAATTAAAGAAAAATCAGAAAAATGTGAACTCAGTCCCTATTTTTGCTATATTTTATTATCTTTATTAGAAAATTAGTGTGGAAAATTTCTGAGGCTGTTTGCTAATTTTAATGCCTATTTTTCTTACAGCCGGACCCTATTCCACTGTTTGCTCTTATTTTGCTATTTAAAAATACTAAAAATGTTTTGAAAAATACCCAAAAATCACAAAAACAGTAAAAAATCATGAAAATCCCAAAAAGACTTTATTCCTGAATTTTTGACTATTTTTGAGTATTTTTATAAATATTATAGTACCCCTTTATGTATATATATTCCCTAAAAAAAAGAATATATATATATATCTATATCTAACTACTTCTATGTATTTATATATCTATTTATTAACCCTAAAATATATATAAAAATATGTTATTATTATACTTCTCTCTCTATATATATTGTATGTGTTATAAGCTATATACTCACCCTCTATGGGTATACATATATTTATATATTTGTATTATATATATATTACCTAATTATCCTATAAAAAAGTATATAATAAAGAAAAATAAAAAAATATAAATAAAATAAAATACAAAAAAATTATAAAATTCAAAACCCACAAAAATAGGCTTCACACAAGGATGACTCTGAGGCACATTGTAGGCTATTGCATTTTGTATTGCTCTCTGTGGTTCGACCTCTACATGCTTGTTCCCTGTACATTTTATGGTAGAGTAATAAAGATTAATTCACATTTCTTTTGAGCTTAATTGTTTTATTCTTTTATTGTGGGTTAATTGCTGATTAACTCGGGTATTCTACGAGCGGTCGCCTCAGCGACACTTTTTATATTATTCATGGTGACCCTCGTGGAAAATCCCTGTTATCAGATGACGCCGTTGCCGGGGAGCAATGAACATAGCCTAATTTATTTTGACATTCTTGTGTACATTTCTGATTTATTATTTATTTCATGAGCAGCTAGTTTTATTGCCATTAATCACCATGCTTCATTGATTCATTCATTGTGATTATTTTATCTGCTCTGTCTTGATTGATTGAGCTATACTAATGCACTCTTTTTGTGAATTTGATGCGAGGGCCCGCCACGCGAGGATGGCTTCTTAGGAGGCCAATGCAGCCAAGCTTGGAGGAGGATGGTCTTCTTCTCATGACCATCTGGAGAGAGAGCATCAAGGAAGAAAATAGATGTGGATTAGATAGGTGTAGATATTTAGGATTAATTATTTTTGTAATTTATGGTGAGAGAGAGACATTTTTGGCATGTAATTAAACATGACTCTACTCTTCACACTGAGGTCCAGTGCCCGGGTGATTGTTCACCTGGGGGCCTCATCACTGTTTTCTGAGTTTTCATCGCCTTCTTTTATTTGTTTTCCGAAGTTTTGAGCTTTCCGCCTTTATTTTCCTTTGTTTTGTGTGCTTGGAGCCCCTATATGTAGGTTGCTTGACTCGGTAGCTAGGTCCACACATTAATAAGAATGCATGTTCCTATAGTCTACTTCGTATGGATCTAGTCAACTTTAAACAAGCCGCTCGTTTGTCTCTTAGCCCTTGTGCCACAACGAGCCCTGTAAAGCGCTTTCTCCTACCCTCAATTGTGTTGAGCAGAGGAGGGGTGAGCCAAGACCGGACCCTTTGGGCTAGAGATGAATGAGCGACTTATGGTTCTTCACGCTAATAGCAGCTAATGTTTACGGCGATTTTGTGCCTTGCATACCGACATGTAGATAGGTTTAGAAATTCTGTTTTGCATACCGCATGGAGAGAGCTGGGATGCACTGTAAGTCTTCTAACTCAGCATGCATCATTCGGTTCAATGGTGAGATTTCCATCATGAAACCACTTGCACGGCTTTTCCGCTATCTCCCTCTGATTTTGAGCACCTAGGACTTAAATGGAAATCTACAAAAATGTTAGGCGCTGGTATAAAACAAACTCAAAAAAAAGTGAAAACCCAAAAATAAAACAAGGGGACTGCTAAATAAACTTTGACCTTAATTAAAAATCTGTAATGGACTATCATTGTACTGAGTTCATAAAGACCTCATTGTTTTCAGGTACCTCGGAGGGGGACCAAAACCCTACTCCCTTGAGCGAGTGCGACCCCCTAAGGATTAAAGCCCAAAACCCAGTCTGCAACTGCCTTGTGTATCGTCTGGATTTCCGAAGTAATGGCACTTCTATCGTACGTAGGCGAGTAGGACTTGGTCACCAATGGTGACTCTCTGTTGTGAGAGCATCGACCCTGTACGAAGTATTGAGCATAGGCCACACCTTCACGGGGGTGTCTGTCTCATTGTCCTGCGTCCGAGTAGGTTCTTGCACGCTCACGGGTGATTCCATTGCGAGCGAGAACCGAAGTATTGGTTTCGCCTATCGGCTTCCTCTCTCTTTTCTTTGGCTGAGTAGGGATCCACGAAGGGTTACAAGGACTCCAAAAAGTACAGACTGCAGGTTACATAGGAGGAGGACAAGTACGGGATACTCTTCCGGCAGTACTCTCTCTCCTATAGGGTAGCGTACTAAGGACTTGTTATAAGATATGCCTGAAAATCACAACTCTAAAAATGAAAAGATAATAAATAGTCGAGCTTTTACGGCTTCACATGGCGTGAGTTGGTGAACCCGATTTTGTATTGTGTTTGTATGGATCTAGATTAAGGTTCAAAGATCAAGTCCTGCGCATTTGCGTACATTTTATTTCTCCCTTTGACCACCCCGCTCAACCGAGCCTCTCTACTGTTTTACACTCCTTTTATTCCTCGTTGACCACCGTATCTTTCATCCAACATCCGATCCTCTCTTGTACTTCGCAAAGTTGATCCATGGATGGTTTCCGTCGGGACCATGCCGGCACCCATATCGATTCCATGAACTCAACCCCGCCAATAAATTCGAGGTGATTTCCGAGAAACCGATCCGGACTTTGCGGATCGATCTCCAGACTCCTCGTTTTCTACCTTTCTCTTGGCCACCCAATAAACTGGGATCACTTTTGTCCCACTTCCACCGTTGTGAATGGAAGTCGATTACAGTCTACATCCTTTTCCATCCACAACATGCTGGGGTTGACCTGAATTCCAGCTTCATCACGACAGCTGAACATTAATTGCAAGTGATTTGATTCGGACCATCTCATTATGCAGATAGAAGACAGTGCGAGCCCTGAAGACTACTCCGGAGTTCATCTCGTCCGACTCAGACCTTGACATGGTTCCAGGAGGAAAGGGCAAGGGTCAGCAGCCACCACAACTAGAGGGACAGGTGCCAGATCAGAACCAAGTAAATGCACAGTTACTGGCATCTATCCAGGCCATACAACAACAGCTGACCGAGCAGACCCTGACACAGACCGTATTCCATGATATGTTGAATGACATGATGAACTGTGACGATGGAGGAGGAGGCAGAGGCAGAGGAGGCATGGGAGGAGGAGGTGGAGGTGGAGGTGGTGGTCCTCCTGATGATGACCTTGAATTACCACCACCAAAGCCTGCCCTTAAAGAAACATACAATCCGGGAGACAGCCAGATGACCGAGTGGATTCTCATTCCACCGGTACACGCTCACTTTGAGCTGAAGCCCCAATTCATTGCTCTTCTCCCTGCATTTCATGGAAACACCAATGAAGAGCCGTACATTCACCTGCAACAATTCTCCCGCATTTGCCGTACTACACACTATCCCAATGTCCCTCTGGACATTGTAAAGATGATGGCTTTCCCCTTCAGCGTACAGGACAAGGCTCTCTATTGGGTCAATCATTTGGGAAAGGTCGTGACGACCTGAGAGGAGTTGAAGTCCGCCTTCCTGCACAAATATTACCCTCTCGGTCGGCTCAACCAGATGCGAGCCCGTATCAGTAATTTCTCCCAGGGACCCCACGAGTCGATACATGAAGCTTGGGAGAGATTTACTGATCTGCAGGAGAAATGTCCCCACCATGAGATCCCTAAGACCAGCTTGGTCCAGCATTTCTTTGGGGGACTGAACATTGAAAGCCAAAGGCTCGTGGACGCAGCATGTGGGGGCTCACATTTTAATAAGGATGAAGATGTAGTCTGGCAGATTTTCGAAGAAATGGCCGAAGGAGAGGCCGCCCTCTCTTCATCCAAGGCGTATCAGAAGCAGCCCCAGATCCTCCAGAAGCAAGTGCACATGGCTGCATCCAAGGAAGTAGAGAGAGATGAGAGCTCCAACCTCAGCATCATAGGGGGCCATCTCTCTAAGGTAGATATCATTGAGAAGCGATCACAGGACCTCGAGAAACTCGCTGTGATCGAGAAGAGGATCCAGAACTTGGACAAGCTAGATCAGATCAACAAATATCTTGAACTGTTGGTCGTCACTATCAACTCTGTCCAGTCGGCTACACTATCAGACGCTCCCGCTGAGAAGAAGGACGAGCAGCAACTGCAGCATCAGCCTCAGTCGAGCCAGCAGCCACCGGCAGTCCAGCACGTGTACTACGTGCAGGCGCCCGACCAGGGCCCGCCGCAGCAGCAGATGGTCGTGTACCAGCTAGAGTTCCTCTGAGTACCTGATCCAGTCTTCCCACCACCACCCCTGATTCATGAAGTGAACGGGGTATGGGCTCATGATGCACGACCAACCCATCCTCAGGGACAACCCTAGGGTCAGCAATTTGCCAATCGGCAGTACCACCAACCTCAGGGTGGTCATTTTGGACAAACCTCTCAGCAGCATCAACAGTACCAACAGCCTCCCCAGTTTGCACAGCAATGGAGGCAGAACTTTCTGTATCAACAGCAGCCGCAGTACCGCCACCCGCAGCCGTATCACCAGTACGCGGCTGCCCCCTCTCAACAATACCAACAGTATCCTCCTCCGTCATACCAACAACTTCAACTTCCTGCTCCACCACAGCAGCACCACCAGCCACAGCCTCCCCACCCATCTACCCAACAACAGCGTGGTCTGCACGCTGAACCATCAGAAGTACCCCCTGCGAATCTCACTATGGATTGTCTGGCCCAGCTTGTTAAAGGTCTAGCGGATATGACAAAACGGCTTGACGACCTGACCGCCACCAGAACCACCATTCCGGCGCAGGTCGAAGCCAACCCCAATAACTTCAAAAAGAAAGAGCAGGTAGAATGTGATGTCCTGTCCGTGTCTGGTAATGATATTACTGCTTATTCTAATGCTGTTACTCTCTAAGAGCGGTAGGGCCTTACCTCCGCCTGCTAACAAAAGTGGGGTGAATAAAGAAACAGGTGGATCGTCATCTTCCGCATTAGCCGTGCCAGCTCCAGGGGCGGGTGAGGAGGAAGAAGAAGGAGAAGCCAGTCCAGCCGTCGTACCATGTCATCAGCAACTTCAGCAGAAAATACAAAAAAATCAGCAAAAACAAAAACAACAAAAAGAAGTTTGTAGCCGAAGCGAAGCCGTGCCAGCATTGGAGGAGCCGCCAGCAGCAGCCGATCCCTCGCCAGCCGACGGAGCAGACGCTTCACTTTTTGATCGCCCTGCAGCACCAGCATGCCAAGATCCAGCTTGTACTCCTTTTTGTAGTTCGGATGTACAACATTCTATGGGTGATGATTTTGATGTAAATAAGAACTCTCATTTTCCTGCCAGTGGTGTAAATATTCCTTTTCCTTATGCAATACAAAAATCCAAAAAAATTGCAAAACGAAAAAAGTCATTGTCTGATCCAGGTGTTGTGGATATTTTGGATAAATTGACTGTTGAGATTCCCTTGTTGAAGGCCGTGGAATACATGCCAGCCGTAAAGAAAGGACTGAAAGAGGCATGTACTAACAGGCGTCTCCCAGCGCAAGAAAACAGACGTCAGCAAGTCGAGAGGCATGTCCTCACTTTGGCCACGGTAGCAGCCATTAGCAATCTCCCCCAGAAGAAGCAAGATACAGGAGCACCTTTGATCAGTTGTGAGATCTTTGACCAGGTCTTCGAGCGCACTCTCTTGGATAGTGGATCTTCCATCAACCTTCTGCCCTCGTCCATAATGCAAGAATTCGGGCTGGGACCGCTCAAGCAGACACGCATGATCCTTCAGTTCGCTGACCGATCCGTCAAGCGGCCCCGAGGTCTGTTGGAAGACGTGGTAGTTAAGGTGCAGGAAATGAAATTCCCAGCTGACTTTGTAGTCCTTGATATGGACTCGCCTGCACCCCTGCTCCAGACCCCTATCATCCTTGGCAGACCATTCCTTCGTACTTCAGGTGTCGTGGTTGATTACGGGTCTGGCAGGATCACTTTCAGCTCGAACACCCAGCAAATCACGATAAACATGAACAAAGAGCAGAATGCCACAACTGATGAGAGCCAGGCATCATCAGAAGCAGACTGTGATTTTATTGCAGAAATCAGAGACTCAGTTTTATCATTGGATGATTCATGGACCCGAGAAATCCTCACTCTTGAGGAGGACTCGGAAAGCGCAGTCAGCATATGCTCCGATGATTCTTGGGAGACAGATTCTCAGATGCAGGCGCATCTTCTTGAGCATTCACTCCAGACCGAACATGATCAGCTTAGCGCAGAACTGTTCGGTGCATCACCGGGATCTCAACAGGATGATAAGGATGGTAAGTATCGCAAGGAAGTACATCCCACCACCAGCATGGTATCTGAAGTGACAGATAAAGTGGACAGATCAAAACCAGAACTCAAGCCACTTCCTGCAGGCCTGAAGTATGCTTTCCTTGCGGGTGAAGAACAAATGTATCCGGTCATCATCAGCAGCAGGCTGAATCCGGATCAGGAATCTCGACTTCTCGAGGTTCTAGAAAAGAACCGCAAGGCACTTGGTTGGAGCGTATCGGACCTCCGAGGGATAAATCCAGCCTTATGTTCACACCACATCTATTTGGAAGAAGATGCCAAGCCGTCCCGTGAATTTCAGAGAAGGCTGAATCCTAACCTTCGGGACGTCGTCATGAAAGAAATAACGAAATGGTGTGATGCAGGATTCATCTATCCCATCTCCGATTCAAAATGGGTAAGCCCACTGCATGTAGTTCCCAAGAAATCTGGGCTTACCGTGGTTACGAATGATAAAGGAGAGGAAATTTCTACTCGGGTACCAACATCCTGGCGGGTGTGTGTTGACTACCGCCGACTTAATGCAGCCACCAAGAAGGACCACTTTCCCTTGCCATTCATTGATCAGGTTTTGAAAAGATTAGCAGGTAAGGAGTTCTTCTGCTTTCTGGATGGGTATTCCGGGTACAACCAAGTGGCGATCACCCCTGAAGACCAAGAGAAGACTACCTTCACTTGCCCGTTCGGCACCTATGCCTTCAAGAGAATGCCCTTTGGTTTGTGCAATGCACCTGCAACCTTCCAAAGATGCATGTTAGCAGTCTTCGCCGAGATGGTCGGCAGTTTTCTCGAAGTGTTCATGGATGATTTCTCTGTCTATGGTGATAGTTTTGATTCTTGTCTTCAGCATCTAGACAGAGTGCTTCAGAAGTGTCGGGAAGTCAATTTAGTGCTCTCATGGGAAAAGAGCCATTTTATGGTCACTGAAGGTATTGTGCTGGGCCACGTCGTTTCCAAACGTGGCATAGAAGTCGATCCGGCGAAGGTGGCTGTCATTTCAAATCTTCAGCCACCTTAGACCGTGAAGAATGTGAGGTCATTTCTGGGGCATGTGGGATTCTACAGGCGATTCATCAAGGATTTCAGCCGCATCGCCCGACCTCTGACAGAACTCTTGTGCAAGGAGACTGAGTTCATTGTTGATCAGCCGGTTCTCCTTGCCTTCAATCAGTTGAAGGAGCTTATCACTCAGGCTCCAATCTTGCAGCCGCCCGACTGGACTCTTCCCTTTGAGATAATGACCGATGCGTCAGATTTTGCAGTCGGGGCTGTTCTAGGGCAAAGAAAAGACAGAGCGCCATATGCCATTCATTATGCCAGGAGAACACTAGACGAAGCACAGTGAAATTATACAGTGACAGAAAAAGAATTGCTGGATGTGGTTTTCACCTTAGAGAAGTTCAGATCCTATTTTTTGGGATCAAAAGTCACCATCTTTACAGACCACTCTGCTATCCGGTACCTTCAGCAGAAGAAGGATGCCAAGCCGAGACTGATTCGTTGGATCCTTCTCCTCCAGGAATTTGATTTGGAAATAAAGGACAAGCCTGGAGTTCAGAATGTGGTAGCAGATCATCTCTCCAGAATAGAGCAGCATGAACCTCCTCTGAGCAATGCACCTATCACAGAAACCTTCCCTGATGAAGCCATCTTAACAGTGGACTCTCTTCCTTGGTATGTTGATATAGTCAATCACCTCGCCTCTAGGGTAATACCTTCGGATTGGACGAAGAACCAAAAGAACAAATTCATGTCGACCATCTGTTTCTACCAATGGGAAGATCCTCTTTTATTCAGAGAAGGAGCAGATTGTATTTGGCGCAGGTGCATTCCTCAGACGGAGCAGTCTAGTGTCCTCGAGCATTGTCACTCGCTCGAATCTGGTGGACATCACTCTGGAGATCGTACGGCAGCAAAAGTACTTCAGTGTGGCTTCTGGTGGCCCACTTTATTCAAGGATGCAACTGACTTTGTTAAGCGATGTACTGACTGTCAGAGAATGAAAGGTACACTTACTGCCAAAGATTCAATGCCCATGAAAATCATTCAGATAGCAGACGTTTTCGATGCATGGGGCATTGACTTCATGGGACCTTTCCCTAACAGTCAAGGATTTGAGCACATCCTTCTTGCTGTCGACTACGTGAGTCGTTGGGGGGAAGCTATCCCCGCTCGAGCCGCCGACAACCGAACAGTATGCCAGTTTCTGAAGAAGAACATCATTTCGCAGTTCGGGATACCGAAGATTCTCATATCAGACGGGGGTAGTCACTTCATTAACAAAGAGGTCAAGAAGTTAACGAAGGAGTACGGCATCGATCATCGTGTCGCGTCTCCTTATCATCCGCAGACCAATGGCATGGCGGAGTTATCAAACAGAGAAATCAAGACTATCCTGCAGAAACTTGTTAGGCCAAACAGAAAGGACTGGTCTCAACTCTTGGATTCGGTCCTATGGGCTTACCGAACAGCCTACAAGTCTCCCTTGGGCATGTCGCCCTATCGTCTTGTATATGGAAAGCCGTGCCATCTGCCAGTGGAATTAATTCACAAGTCTTTGTGGGCAATCAACAGTTGTAATTTGGACTCACGCAGAAGTGGTCAGAAGAGGAAAGACGATCTGAACAGGCTCTTAGAATTTCGAGACTATGCATACGATAACACCTTGATGTACAAGGAGAAGGTGAAACGCTGGCATGACCGGCACATCATACGAAAGACCTTTGACGTTGGACAGAAAGTATGGTTATTTGATGCAAAGTTGCGGATATTCCCAGGCAAATTAAAGAGTAAGTGGACAGGGCCCTTTCGAATTTGTGAAGTGCGTGACAATGGAAGCATTGCTATATCAGAACTGTCTCCTGATGCACAACTATTCGTCGTCAACGGTCAACTCCTGAAGCCGTACCTCGAACCAGACACATTCTTGGCCGTTGTTGACTCCGTTCAGCTCATGCACCATGATGACATCTCCTCAGCACCTGCGACATCGAAAGATTCAGACTATGCAATTCAACAACTGTTTATCTTATTTTCTTCTTTTCTTCTTTTCCTTTTCTAATTTCTTTTCGTATCAAAAAGGTGCCGCCCTTGTAGACAGTTTTCTATACTTAGGACGTACTTTATCCTAAGTATAGGGGGGATGTGCACCTAGAGTTTTTCATTTCGGTCCGATCCTCTCCATTGTCTCCTCTTCTTGTCTATACTTAGGAGTATCTTACCCTAAGTATAGGGGGAGACAATCTGAGTATGATCTGTGTATTCCCACCCTTGACCCTCCCTACTTTTTGTACAGCCTGCTATACTTAGGATTAATTGATCCTAAGTATAGGGGGGACGGTCAACTTCTCATTCATTCAATTCATTCATATTTATTGTCTATACTCAGTACGAGTTATTTCTATGTTTTTTTCTTCGATCTATGAGGACATAGCTCAAGCTAAGTATAGGGGGGTCGTATATACCATGTATATACTATAAGCCATAACTCATACTGAAAAATAAAACACCAATTCAATCTAAAAAGCAATAAGTAACTCTATAATAATAAAAGATGATTGTGAGCTCCTCAGGCTCTTTGTACTTATATTGATTATTAAGTCAGGAAAAAGGTTTTGTGAAAGAAAGCTTCTTTGAAAAACCTTGTGAAAATTATTTGAAAATAGTGTGTACAAGTATTCAACTCTTGAAAAATCAGTTTTGGGTGTAAAATTTATTTTCTTTACGTGAAATCAAAATGTGTGAAAATCAGTGTGCAAATGATTGTAAAAACTTGGTTGTCAAAATTGTTTTGAAAAACCTATCTATGATGTGTAAAACCTTTGTAAAATCATCTTCAAATACATGTACATGTTTGCAAAATTATTTTGGACTAGAGCTTTCAAAACTCTTGTGAAAAATGATTCTCGAATAAGTCTGAGGAGTCTACACAAAAATCTCTCATTTGTAAATAAGGAACAATCACAAATAAAACTGATAAAAACCATATTATATAACAAATACAATTTTTCTTCTTTTGTATATATACTGATTAATAAATCAAATACCCATACAATATGATTTGAAAAATAGTGTGACCAGTTTGGGAAAATTTGATGTGAAATGATTTCAACCTGTGTGAAACTGTTTTGATTGAAAAACTTTTTCTTTATGTGAAAGAAAGGATTTGAAAAACCTATGTGCAAATATTTTGAAAAATGCTTGTCAAAACTATTGTGAAAATTGTGTATATATAGTGTGACAAATCTTTGCAAAAATAGTTTTCAAATGAGTGTAAATGATTGCAAAAATTATCGTGTACTATAGTCTGCAAAATTATTTTCAAAACTAGAGCTGAAGCATAAAGAGCATTGATACAGAGACTTGTAAATCAGAAATAAAATGCATAAAATTCTTTCGGTATGCCAATAAAACCTGTAAAGTCTTTAAAAATCCATACAGTTTGTAAATAAAGCGGTACGCCCGTGTAAATAATTGTATGTACCTTTCTGTATGTATAAAGTTTTTATTTGCAAAAATTTCTTTGTGTAAAAATATTCTTTGATTCTTTTAAATTCTTTGTGAAAAATTGCATCATTCATTGTGCATAGCATAAGCTTACCATTCATATTCTTTTTGAGTGAGCTTGATGATTGAATCAATCCAATAAAGTCTCAAGTTGGAGCTTGGTTAGACCTTACCGCACCTAACTGCACTGGAACCTTATGGGAACTAAGGTTTAAGGTACTTCAGGTCTATGCAGACTTAATTCTTTGAGAAACCAGGGCTGGGTTCAAGTCACCTCAGTGGACTAACTAGAACTTTTCGAGACACACGTACGACTCTTGCCGACCGTGACCTAACTTGGACACTTGCACCTTTCACTTGGCTCAACTCAGTTGGAGTGGTCAGGGGGTTGGATTTGCCAGTCTGAGACGCACACGGGTGGAAACATTCGTCCTCGTCTAGGGAGGGAAGTGCACCCCAACCTGGTCCAACAGCCATGAAGTCTAAAGACAGGAGATTGTGGGTTGCGATAAAGCTTCAAAAGAGGGATAGTCTACTGTCTCAAGAGGAAAAACTCCTTATGTAAATGCTGTTGTGAATAGTATGTTGAAAAAACAAATGGTCAGGCCTGTACAAAAATAAAATGCCTGCAAAATATGTACAAAGTCAATAAGCAAGCTTGAGTTCCAAAGACAAATATGTGAGCCTGCAGCTGGATGACTTGACTACACTGGTCTTGCATCCCAGGATAGGTAGCTACACTGGCTATCGTCCATTCTTTTATTCACCCCCTCCTCTTGAGCTGGTTGCCACTTGAACTTAGAAGGGAATACCCTGCTCCTCAAGGAAAGAGCTGTTGGACCGGGGAATCATTGGGTTGTCATTATGGAGAAGTCAGTTCCTTTGTCATTTCAGTTGGGGAGAGCCACCATCACTTACACTGTACAAGTCGGCTTCATAGTTATAAGGGTTTGCGTATGATGTAGACTGGTTCTGACCAAGCTATTGAGGTGGGTTGTACCGAGTTCTGTGACTATCGAAGGCTGTTGTATTTTAGAGCTGGTTCCCGACTAGGGTCCACACACATTCACACCCAAGGTCTGACAGGAGCTCCAAATTCAGATTTTGTAAAGACATGCATTGCACTGAAAGCACCCCTATTCACTCTATCTTTCTTTAATTCTCCTTTTTCTTTTCTTTATTCTTTATTCTTTTTTTTACTTATTGCATAAGTGTTTGCTAGGGACTAGCAAAGGCAAATATAGGGGGGTGATGAATCTCCATTTCATCACCTTTATTCTATCATTTTGGCCTCAGAAACCCCAGCAAATGCATGTAAATAGCATCAAATTGCACATAATAGCATTCATGATTCATTGTATTAATTACACATTAAATAAGGTTCTTAATGCCAAAATTATAGAATAAAGAGAAGAAACGAAAAAGGAATAAAATATTGAAGATATTTTATGACCCAAACCCCGAGACCAAGGCCAGCATGGTATTGGTCGACAAGGAATAAAGTAGGGGGAGATAAGGGCCAGTGTACAATAAATACCTCATTTATTCATGCATTTATTCATGCATTTTTGACACCTATTTTGTACATAATTATTTATTCCTCAAATAAAGATACTTTGTTCATGAAAGTTGTAGATAATTTTGTAAATAAAAATACAAAATTGAGTTTGTGTAAAAATAATGCTCAGTGTACATTTTATACACAGAATAAAAAGCCAAAATATCAACTTCACAGATCCATATCTTGCAATAAAAACTCCAAATCACCCAAACTCACCTTTAATTGTATATAGATTTCCCTAAACTATTTAATAAAATTAGTTTCATGATTTTTGGAGTCCATATGCAAAAGTTAGGTTTTTGGCTCTCCTTGTACATAATACCTGAATAAACTATTACATTTATTCCTTATTCATTATTATAACAAAATTATATTTTTAGAATTTTGTAAACATTATATATAATGCATACACATATTAAAAGTAAGGAAAACCCAAAAGTAATTTGTAAAATAAAATAAGTCTACAAAAAATTCATAGACAAAATACCTATACTATATATCTTTATATAAATAAAAAGGATTTTATTCCTTGGTTCTTTTATTCTTTTATATTTTTACAATAATGTATACATTATACATAACTCATTAAAAATGTAAATCCAAAATAAAAATCGAGAAAATACATTAAATAAATTAAGTGTACAAAACACATAGGTAAAATACCTATAAGGAAACCTATATATACCTATACCTATTTATTTAAAAATGTGAATAAAGTCCTAAAAAATTAAATAAAAATACCTTTATACTCACAAAAATAAATTATAAATTTATAAAATAAGCCAATAAAATAATAAAAGAAAATAAACAAATTAAAAATAAAATATACAAAAATACATGTAAACACATACATATACACATTATTAAATTAAAACCATAATAAAACACTTCGAAAAATTCAATATAAATCACAATTAAATACTACATGAAAAAATACACATTTTTTATGTTTTAAGAAAATTCTAATAAAATCATTTACTATGGTAAATAAATCAATTTAGGCTAAAATTTCCTGTTTTGTCTTGTAGCGGCTGACGTGGACCAATGAGGCGCCGGCCTTCGTTGACCCCCTGGTCAACTGTCCCATCCCAGCTCTGGCGCTTCTGAACTGTCAACTCCCCAGATTTCCTCCATTTTTTGCGGCCATCCCGTCCATCGTTCAAGCTCGCTTCCTTCACAAGAATTGCTCTCTGATTATCCATAATGCCCGTCAATAACTTGGATCGATCAGATGCTCATTGGATTAATCAATAATCGCCGGTCAATAAGGCTACTCGCCAATGTTTATAAATAAGTAGCTCCGCCTCCTTCCTCGAATTTGGCCAATTTCATTCCAACCTAAAGCCTTGATCTTGTTCCTGGACCGTTCCTCGTGACAGGAGGAGTGACCCAGCGCCTCGACTCGGCCGGAGGACGGAGAATTTTGTCGCGGCGGAGCTCCGGCATCCGCCCTGCTCCCTGGTGGCCCCCAGGTATAAGAGCTGTCCTTTTATGCATTTTAGTTAGTTTTTATTGTTAGCTTTTAATTCCTGTAGTTAACCCCTTTAGCGTAAAATCTAAAATTCGAAGTTCGCCGGAGCTCCGCTCCGGCGACCTCTTCACTGTGAAACCCACTGTCTCCGACCGCCTCGTGCACCCCATTTCACTCCCCATCACATTCTCCATCGTTCCATCACCGTTGACCAACCCAGGACCCCTGGTCTTAGCGAATCGGGGCTCCATCTCCGCCGTTCGTCGGAGCCCCTCCGCCCCGCTCCATTTTGCTTCGCAGCTTCAAAACCCCGGGTCGAGGAGGTAGCCCTCTCACCCCCGATTCTTCCTCTGCAGGTCGAACGAAGGATAGAGCCCATCTGGGCTCGAATCGAACCAGAAAAAGGTTCCTGGAGGTCCACTGCTTCTCCGACCTCGTCCGAGCGACTCGGACCTCCAGGAGCCATGATGGACCCATCAGTCGACGCGGGATGCTTCCAGCTACGTGCAGACCACCTCAGACGCGCCAGAGAGCCCCGGAGGAGCCCGAGCTTCTCGATCGAAGCTCGCCAGGAGCGAGCTCCTTCCCTGTTCTTCCAGGGAGCTCCAGCACCGTCGGATCAGGAGGCTCGTCCCTGATCCAATAGGAGCCGTCCGATGAAGATATGCCCCAACCGTCAGATCAGCCAGGAGCTTCTAATCCGCACCCTTCATCGGAGAATCGGCGTCGACCGTCCGATGCTCGACACGTGGATAAGTGGCGCATCTAGCGCCGTAGGATGAAGCATGCTTATTAGGGGTAAATTTCACATCTAGCCCCCCGCCTTTTGTATTTATAGTTTAATCCCAAAAATAAAAAGTCACGTTTTAAATAACTTGTAAAATTTGCAGAACACCCACTGATGTTTGTGTATTTACTTTTTAGTCCCTCCGCGCCTCACGTGCAGACCCCACGTGAGGCGCGTGATATTTGCATTTAAACCCTACCGGGTTTTTATATTTGTAAAATGGTCCTGAAAATAAAAGTTAACGTTCATTTTTATTGTGATTTTTGCATGTATGCCCCTGTTGATGAATCCACGTTTCACCATCTTTATTCTATCATTTTGGCCTCAAAAACCCTAGTAAATGCGTGTAAATAGGCGTAATATAGGCATTTTAGCATTCATGTATATGTATGTAAATATTGTATAAAATGCGGTTTTTAAAGCCAAAATTATAGAATAAAGAAAAGAAAAGAAAAAGAATAAAATATTGTAAATATTTTATGACCCAAAACCCCGAGACCTAGGCATCTTGATGAATAGGTCGACAAGGAATAAAGTAGGGGGAGATAGGGGCCAAAATACAAATAAAATACCTATACATTTTATTTATTCTTTATTCATTATGGGACCTATTTTTGGTTCCACTTTTTATACATCAAATAAAGAAACTTTGTACATGAAAGTTGTAGTTAATTTTATAAAGAAAAATACAAAATTGATTTCATAGAAAAATAATGTACAGATAAAAAGTTATGGTCTGAATAAAAATCCAGAACCCCAACTTCCCAGACCCGTATCTCACAAATGAAAACTCCAAATGCAGCATACTCACCTTTAATTGTATATAGAAGAAAATAAGCTATTTATTGGCGGTGGTTTCGCATTTGGCGGAGCTACGGTTTGAAAGTTGAGTTTTGGACCCCTATTGTATACTTGTACATATTAAAATATTCAATTTATTATTTATTTATTATTTTTATAATTTTACATTTTTATAATGTTGTAAATAATACTTATAATAATTATGTACATTAAAATAAGAATAAAAACCTAAATAAAAACAAAAATAAAATACGTAAACATAAAATACATAGATACATTACCTATACATATCCCTATACAAAACATGTTTGTATTTTATGAAATATACAAAATAAATCAGAAAAATAAAATAAAAACATATTTGTGTAGATAAAAGTATTTTATAATTTTATAAAATCATAAATAAAAATAATAATATTAAAAATACCTAAATAAAAATAGAATACTTAAATACATAGATATAGATACCTATAAGGGTATAAATGCAAACTTGTAAAAATAAATCTCATAAAAATAATTAAAAATCATAATAAAATAATTTATAAAAAAACATTTTTTATTTTATAATCAAAATTTAAATAATTCATTTCCTATTTTTTATTGAATTTAGAAACCTTTTTGCCAAGGTTTTTTTTCTGGTTGGTCCACGTGGACCAACCAGATTTCTTCTTTGGTTGACCTCGGTCAACTCTCTGACCGAGGTCTGGTTGTTATCAGAAATGGTTTTGTCTCATCTTCTTGGTTTTTTCCCGGCCTCGTCTTTCACCATTTGAGGCCGATGCCTTCACGACTTTTGACCACCTTTGAACCGTGATTCACGCCCAAGGTTTGCCTTGGACTTTGGATCGCTGTGGCGCTCGATATGCCTCGTTGAAAGTGCCCCCTCGGCCAACCATTAAAAAACAACCCAAAACCTCCTTTGCCATTTCGAACACTCTTTGACCCGCTTGAAGCCTCCCAAAACCCAGCTCCGGACCGGGTGTGGTGACAGCGCACCCTCCAACGATTCGGGGAGGCCTTCGACGAGTCGGAGGCGTCGTTCCACCACCTCCGGTGGTGCGCCGCCGTTGAGGTCGACCTTGGGTTTTTAACCCTCGAGGTCCATGTTATCTTATGTTTTTCTTCGTTTTCATTTGAGTTTTCTCTTCCCCATTGTCGAAGGATTGTTTCCCAGCTTTCGTTTTGTTATTTGATCCACCGACGCACCATCTTCCCCACTCGCCGGAGCGTGTTTTCGGCGAGGCCATTTTCGACACCTTCCACCGTCTTCCACTGCTAGGTGATGCGCGGCAACTTGCCCACGCATCCCTTAACTATATCTTGCAGGAGTGGCACTTCTAACGGCACCTGGAGGTGATTTTGAAGGACGTTGGACCGACCTGGGCTCTCTCTCTCTTCCGCAACGCCGTGGGAGAGCTCAGGTGGAGTCCGCCCATTTTTGCCGCCTCCAGCATCTGAGGATAACTTGCAGGAGACTCGGGGACAACTTTAAGCGTTTCTGGGCAACGGAGGAGCGAGATTGGCTCTGGGAAAACTCGCCGACCCGCGAGTTCTTCCAGTTCGTCGAAGGGACTTCTCCACCGTCGGATTTTGAAGGAGCCTCCAGGCAGCACAGCAGCCCTTGGATCCACGTCTGAGCCTGGCCGTTCGATCGGGTTTAGCTATCTAATCTGGGCCGTTATAACCGAAGGGGCATCGCGGCTCCCTGAACTGACACGTGGCATAAGTGGAGATTCATCAGCCGTTGGATGCGCCCCTGTGATTGGGTATTTTGCGAAGAAACCCAGCTCATTTTGGTATTTATTAGATAACTCTGAAACATTCGTCTACAGCTGAGTAATTTTTGTAATATTTATTAAACCCCCCCTGAAGTTGTCCTCTTTACACTCATAGCCCTCCCAGGCGCACGTGCTTAGCACACGCGCCTTGGGCATTTTGCGGTGCAGCCCCTTGCGGCTTTGTTTATTGCTAATGACTGCTGTAACTTTTTGTTCCAGTTTTAAATTTTTGGGAAAATTTATATGCAAGCCCCTGATTTCCAGTCTAATTACTAAAATGCCCCTACATGCATGCTTTTTCCTTATGCTTCTAGTATTTATTGCACGTGTCTATAAAATCCAAAAAAATCTCCAAAAATCATAGTGGAGTCCTGTTGCATAGTAGATTAACGGCATATTTTTATTTTCTATAATTATTGCATTTTTCTATTTATTAAAAGTCAAAAACATCTATTTTGTGCACTGTCTAGATTAGAAAACAACTAAAAAATATAAAAACTCTCCAGAAAAATCTCCAAAAAATATATTTTGTTACTCTTATTGTGTTCTAACTCCAGTCCAAAAATCACTAAAAATTACAAAACCAAACTCCTAAAAATTGCAAAACTCTAAAAACCTTTATAAAAATATTAAAAATTCTACAAAATCCCTAAAAATAAAACTTTGTGCCTAATTTTCCTTATTTTATCATCTTTCATTGAAAATTAAAGTGGAGTATTTTTGTAACTGTTTGCTATTTTATTTCTCCATTTTAAGTTTCAGCCTTGCATTTTATTCACTGTTTGCTTTATTTTGTTAATTAAAAAATACCAAAAACATTCTAAAAATAACCCAAAAATCACAAAAATAGTAAAAAAGGATATAAAGACCAAAAAGACTTTATTTGCTACTTTTTGAACATTTTTATCTATTTTTATAAATATCTCTTTCTCCTTTTCATTACATTGTCCTTATTTTCCAATATTGAAAAAGAAAATAGAAAAATATAAAATATAAAATATAAAAATCAGAAAATCAAAAATCAAAATACAAAATTATAAAATTAAAAATTAAATAAAAAAATATAAAATTAAAAACCCACAAAAAATAGCTTAGTAGCCACTTGATCACATTCACGCATTTTGTGCACTTGTGCCCCGTTCTACCTGTCTGCTCCCTGTGTTCGACCTCTACACATACTTGCACCTATATACATCCTGTTGTAGAGTTATAATAAATTTTAACTCCGCACATTTACTTTCATTGCTTGATATATTTGTTGTGGGTTAATTGTTGATTAATTCGGGTTTCGTGAGCGGTCGCTCAGCGACACTGTAGTCCCGCCTTGTGTGGACTATTTTGACCCTCGCCAAATCCGAGTTTTCACCTGTCAATTATTTTATTTGCAAAAACACCCCTGCCAGGCCATTTATTTTTGAATGCTTTGTCTATTTATTTTGTGCTTCATATTTCTTCGAAAAATTTTGCAAAAAATAGACATAAGCTCCTGTTAGTGTACCCTTGCACGCTATATTTTAAGTTTTTAATTTTATTGCATCTTTGCATTTATTAAAAATCAAAAACATGCATTTTATTTACTGTCTAGCTTATAAAATACCAAAAAAATATGAAAAGGCCTCGAAAAATTCCAAAAAAATAGTTATGGTGTATTTTGACCCATTTCAGTGTCAGTCCAAAAATCCCTAAAAATCTCAAAAGGAAAACCTTAAAAATTGAAAAATACACAAAAACTTCAAAAAAAATATAAAATTAAAGAAAAATCAGAAAAATGTGAACTCAGTCCCTATTTATGCTATATTTTATTATTTTTATTAGAAAATTAGTGTGGAAAATTTTTGAGGCTGTTTGCTAATTTTAATGCCTATTTTCTTACAGCCAGACCCTATTCCACTGTTTGCTCTTATTTTGCTATTTAAAAATACTAAAAATGTTTTGAAAAATGCCCAAAAATCACAAAAACAGTAAAAAATCATGAAAATTCCAAAAAAACTTTATTCCTGAATTTTTGACTAATTTTGAGTATTTTTGTAAATATTATAGTACCCCTTTATGTATATATATTCCCTAAAAAAGGAAGAAATATATATATATATATCTATATCTAACTACTTCTATGTATTTATATATCTATTTATTAACCCTAAAATATATAAAAAAAATGTTATTATTATACTTCTATATATATATATATTGTATGTGTTATAAGCTATATACTCACCCTCTATGGGTATACATATATTTATATATTTGTATTATATATATTACCTAGTTATCCTATAAAAAAGTATATAATAAATAAAAATAAAAAAATATAAATAAAATAAAATACAAAAAAATTATAAAATTCAAAACCCACAAAAATAGGCTTCACACAAGGATGATTCTGAGGCACATTGTAGGCTATTGCATTTTGTATTGCTCTCTGTGGTTCGACCTTTACATGCTTGTTCCTTGTACATTTTATGGTAGAGTAATAAAGATTAATTCACATTTCTTTTGAGCTTAATTGTTTTATTCTTTTATTGTGGGTTAATTGCTGATTAACTCAGGTATTCTACGAGCGGTCGCCTCAGCGACACTTTTTATATTATTCATGGTGACCCTCGTGGAAAATCCCCGTTATCAAGGAGGTTGGAGGAGGAGGAAGAGGATGGGGAAGAGGAGGAAGAAGAAGAGGAAGAGGGTATAAAATGACCACATAAACTTTTTTTTAAATTAATTCCTCTTATGTCCTCAAAGTTAACATCCGTTTGCACTGTGGATGGACGGTCACTAACTCGAGGGGCACAAGTGATAAAATAGCAAGAAGTGAGGGGCACAACTGATATTACCAAAAAGATATGGGCATAACTGATATTGCGATATCTCGGAGGGGCACAAGTGACAAAATCCCAAATATTTTTTATTAGGTAATTTATCGTAGCAAGTTACTTGATTTACTCTTCTAATTACATATACTTTGCATTTACTTACTTTTCTTAATCCGATTCTTATTTTCATGGATTTATATTTGCCACACATAATTACTCATCGTATAACAAATGTTACTAACAATTCATTACAAGTTACTTGTCATTGAATGATTCTTACTGAAGCGAGTATATTGCTGAGTTACTTCTTTTTATAAAATTCCTACTATTCACGGATAAAAAATAGTATTGAAGCAAGTATCTTCCTGAAATGTTACTGAAAATTTATAAGTAATGTGTATGCTTTTCCAATTTCTTGATATTTTAATGTTTTTAAATGGTCAATTAACTTATTATTTCTTGCAGAACAATGCAACAATTTGGTGTCTTGAAGAAGATGCTGTTATCCCGATGAGTGAGAGCAAAACAACATCATCTAAATGGACTATAAGACATCAATTGAAATTTGGATGTTCACCATATAACAAAAATTAAGTAATTTATATGTGGCTTTCAGTAACACTTGACGTATTACAAGTAATTAAATAGGCTACATAAGTAAAGAAAGTGTGATTTGATAGTAATTCAAAACAAAGAATAGAATAAGTAAGATATATAGAAGCAACAGTAACATGTAACAAATTGTAGGTAAAAGAAGATATTGGAATAAGTAAGTTCGAATAAGTATAAAAAACAATGACCAGTAACTTATGTATTGCTATCAGTAATACTCGATGCATTGTAAGTAATTAAAAAGGTTATATAAGTAAATAAAAGGTACGTCAGTAACACTCAAAGTATTAAGTAACTATAACATTAGTAACAATCAAAATGAGTTCAGTAAAATGAATATTTGTAATCAGTACTTATTGTATGGACATTAGTGATTTACGCACTTAATTACTGATCTCACAACAATAATTACTTGATAACTGAATATGTATTACTTGAGTAACATGAATGAATTATTGATCTTTGTATAATGTAATATTACATATGTAAATTACCGACAACTGTTTCAGTATTACTGATCTCGCAACACATAATTACTTAAGTACAATATGTACATTATTGATCAAATATACAATGACTATTTCTTCGGTATTAAATTAAGTATTTAATTTATCTTTCCAAAAGTCTTCCTTTTTTTAAGGACTCGATATAATTGAAAATATAAAAGGCACAAACATATTAATATCCTCCCAAAACCGTGCTCCTTCGAAATAGGCAACTTTTCAAATAGAAATACACATGGAGAGCCTATATTTGGTGCTCACCAAAACTCAAATGGGCAAGGAGCTCACTGGATAAGCCCCCCATCTCTCTATATATATTATGAGAAACTTCAAATGAGGTGGTGTCTCACCACTTTTGTGCTGAACCATTAATAAGAGCTTTTAGATCTTAATCACGTGGTTGAGATTAAATCAGGATTGTAGTAATATTTTATTAATAAAAAACCTATTTTTGTCCGTGTCACATTCTAAAAATAGAATTTGACAACCCTAGATCCTATTTTTATGGAGAGCCATTATGTTTCCATTCTCTCTCTCTCTCATGATGGTAGCGGTAGGATCTGTTGGACATGCGAGCCCACGGGGAGCCATTATGCAATAAATGTTATTGCAAATATCATTTCCTGATCTGAATGAAGAATAACTGATTTGCATAATAGGTCCCTTAGTACAATTAGGTTATGTACCATGGCCATCTTAATGATCATACAATTGTTGATTCGACTTAATGAGATCGAGATAACCAAAGACCTATATCGTATGCTGTCACGATATATGCAAGCATCCTCTGACCAGAGACAGATGTGTTACTATATGTTTGAGTATGTACATTTGGCAGATCAATAGGTTGACGACTTAATCAAGGTCTATACACCGACGCGCTGGTGTGCATGTAAGGGCATATGAGTAATACGATCTCTCAAAGGGATCATATAGGTTCATTGCTGAACCAGAAGACATGATCTCACTCATGAGATATTGGGAAGAATCAAATTCCACATGTGGTCATCTCACTTTGCAAGCGTGACTGAATTTATAAGGTTTGATATATACTTTTGGAAAGTATACGGTCAATACCTAGGTATGATATATGCTTTTGGAAATTATATGATCGATACCAACTCCCGATGATAGAATGTGAACCTTAATGATAAAACCCTGAAGGAGACGGTCTAAAAGAGATCTAAAACTTCGGGTTTGTTCTGGGTCTTCCAGTATACAGGATGTACATGTATTAGGAATGGCTGAGGGTGATGTGATCATAAACGATTGTATAACCATGATGCTTCCATTCTAAGGGAGTGATGAAACAAATATGGATTTTAGTGACTCCTCTCATAGAGAAGTAATCTAATCTTAGTCCAACTTATGGACATTGATCTAAATGTAATTTAGATGGAATGAGAAGATTAGATTACGTACTTGATTTAATCAAGCATCTATGGGAGGTCTGTAAGATTTGGTTTGAGATTTGATCTCAATATCCAAGTCAATATAGGTGGAACAATACAATCGCTCTGTCCTTATCTCCACGTATCCGCGGAGAAAGTGCATTGCCCTTGAAAGAGTTCAGGGATAATTTCATTGTTGATATATTTATCTGAGTATTGAGATATTGATAATTAAATGTAATATAATTATCATGAATAATATGTATTTGATTCATATTATTAGGAGAGTTATCAGAGATAATTAAATGTGATTTAATTATCAAAGATGTGAATAATGTGAATGCGATTCATATTATTTGGGCACATGAGAATAGAGATCCAAGATGATTAGATGTGATTTAGTTATCATGGATATGAATAATGTGGATAACACTATCCATATTATTCAGGTATATTATAAATGTGATTTATAATATATTAAAGAGAGCATATTGTGATGTATATTTGTTAATTAATTATTGATGTGAATTGGATTCACATTGGATGATTAATTGAAAATATAATTTACATTTTGTTTTAAGATGTGAATGTGATTCACATTTTTCCAATGACACGCTTGCAATGTTCACAAGATAATTATGAATTATTTTTGTGAAATAATTTACAACAAATGTTATTGTAAATCTTGAAGATATGATGAGATAATGAGATCTCATGAGATTTTGAGGAGATGGACCTATTCCATCTCAAAGGAGTAGCCGTCCTCCCCTTTTTTAGAGGATATGGTCAATCTCCTCATTAGCTCGAAGACTAGTCAAATGATTTAAATTTTAAATTAATTATATTAATTTATTAATATAAATTAATTTATTTTAAATCAATCGTTGTTGCGTTTATTTTACAACAACATCATGGCCATAGAAAGAAACACAAATCAATCTCAACCATTGATTTTGTGTTGTTCGTGGATTGAGATCCATGGATCCCAAAACCCTATATAAGAAGATGCAACCCTTACTCTTCAAGTTACAAGTTTAAAACATCAAATCAATTTCCCTCTCCCTCTCTCTCTCTACACGCCAAGAGTTTTCTCCCTCTATCATTGTGGCCGTCCACCATAGAGCCATTGAGAGAGTTACCATCACCGCAGCATCGTCGTTATGCTGCCGAAGTATTTGCTCGTGGATCTCCATCTCCTTTGGTGCGCCTATCTCCTGAAGAAGACGTTGGATCTCGTGTGACCAGATCAGATGATTCGTCGCTTGGATCATCAACATGGATTGCGAGGAGTACGCGTCTCATCAACGCGCTCGCAAGCAGATCAGACTTGAGACACGAGGTCTCTTCGTTTAGAGACCCGATCGCAACCACGCTTCAAGATGTAATCTTAATACTTATTTGTGGTTTAAATGAAACAATCCAAGAAGTGTTCTAGGACCATGCGGTTTCATCACATTAAAGTTTTTTAAATTCCGCTGCATCAAACAACTAGTACGACTAGTCGCTCCCGATCGCATACAATGCGATCATCACGCTTCCGTGATGCTCTTGAGGATCTTCCCATATTCTTCAAGTTGTATCAAAGTCAGGTTGGAGGTTTTGGATATGATACATTAACCTAAGAAGATTTGGGCTCGTTAGGGTTCGTGAAAATTTTTATCGCATTTCAGTTTTTGCAGCCCTATTTTGTGATAAATTTCGGCCCTGTTTAAAATTTCCATTGAACAATGTTTCCTATAATTAAGGAAACCGTGGGATTTGAGTTTGCATGATTTGGAATCCGATAACTCAAGATATGACCATTTTAATGAACTTATATCCACTGTTTCGGGGATGGCGAATCATGACGTAATTAAAGTGTTAGTTACTGTTTTGGCACTCCTAGAAAGACATGATTATCATTTGAGTTCTGTTATAAATCAAATTAGCAAACTTTGGAAACTTACTTTACTTAATTTGGATTTAAATCGATTGGTATAAGCTAATTTTAGTAAGTAGGGATCACTGCTGGAAATTGCATACTTGATCATGAACCATGTGATTATCATTTAATTTTTATAGAAATTAATGGTTAATTTCTTGAGATAATTATTGATAAATATTTGTAAAATATTTAAATATGACAATTATTTCATTAAATGACATTACCTTAATTAATAATTGATTAGATGTGATCTAGATCACAAATTGGTTACATCATACACTTTCCGACAAACATGCTGCTTGAATAGGTTTGGGAATTTGTTTAGCAAATTTTCTTATAATCAAAATGATTTTGATTATTACTAAATGGTATAACTTCGGTTGAAAATCCTATTATCATCTCAAGTACAAAGTGATAGACTTGGCATTATTTTTTCTCAAGGCAGATATCATGTCTAGTCGGGGAGCGTTGGGGCAGCAGGTTGCACCGTATGCAGTCTATCCCACTCCCGTCTGTACTGACCATGAAAAAGGGTAGGGAACAAATAATGTTTGAGAAATCATGATGTATTTTTCTAATTATTAAAATTCAAAATAATACATATTTTTTAGATAATAAAGTATTTCAAGTAATAATTAAAAAATATTTATTGGATGTTAATTGGATCATTAATTTAATATGATTAGATTAATTGGAATTCAATTAAACTTAAGACACTCTGTTATAAATAGAGTTGTTATTTCCCTTGAAAGAATTCATAGTGAATATAATTCATAATGATTAATTAAAATTTGAACATGATATGGAGGATCACATAAGTGACATCCATGGTCTCCCATCAAGGCAAAGGGTTCCGTTGTCAGAGATTGTATGACGAAGATGCCGGTCCGAAGTGATAGCTCCTGCATACAAGCCATTTGGATCGGGCTCTTTGCTTCTCTAAAGAATAAGGACGTATGCGTAGTGACCCCAATATGGAGTCCTCATATTATTGGGGCCATATTGGATTGCACATGGTGAGTTGTATTCCTGTTGACGATTGATTCAATTAATGATAGGTCAACATCACCTTAAGGGTGGTGGACCCGGGTGTTAAAGACTGAATTGGGAGATGCAAGTTGGACTTGCAAGGTGGAATGAGTTCCCGATTCTTTTTATCCGAGTTGCAAGTTCTCATATTATTGGGATGTGACAAAGATAAGAAAGGAGATCCTAGATCTTGGTAGAGATATAATGGTAAGTATATCTCTTACATTGAAAGTGATTAAGGGAATGAACTTTTAGTGCTGACAAGGCAAGACAACTTTGATATAAAATTCCTAAATCAAAGTAAAATATGTATATATATTTATATATTTATGCAAATGTTTTATTTCAGATAATTCTTCATTAAATCCACTCAGTACCATACTTAATAATAACCAGTAAAATATCACAGATTGGATCCATGATCAAGATATTGTACTTGCAGTTGGACACATATTGTATGTGGTTGCAATGTCCAAGTTTCCTCATAATAATGAGGAATGACAATTAAATAGTCAATGAGATAACAACCTAGGGCTTGTATGTCTCTATAGTCTTGATCTCTCATCGAATGTACTTTGGAAGTGACTTGTCGATGATGATTGCAATTGTCAAATAATCCTTATAAAATCTAAGAAGATGTTCTGGCATACATATGTGCTCTCGACATTTGATCATGAGTGACATGGTTCACTGCATCATGCAGAATGATGGTTCTATAAGAGATGATGTATTCAAACTGTTTGAGTACCGCCTGAACCAACAGTCTTTAAGAGTTAAGATATATGTAGATATGATGAGTGTCATAATCCTACTATCTATACTCTAGTCATTCGTGAAGCTTCATAATATTCATATTGTATGAATTAAATGAAGCATGTATAAATGTTGAAATACTCTTATATTGAAATCTTTTGAATTTAACATAAGAGATCCTTTGTCTTAAGCAATGGTTGTTTAGAGATGAAAGGAGTGCAGTGGAAGCATGGGTCAGACCCAGGTTAGAAGGAAAGTTAAGAGTTGGCTGTACTTATGTGGTTTCCATACACATATGATATCCAAAGGGTCGGATAAATGCCAATACTGCAATGAGCTGATGTGTTGATAGTATGACTATCAAGTCTATCTAGAATCCTTAGAGAAGAAGGCAGTTAGTGCATCAGAATAATCTATCTCTACATTTAATCATCGAAATTGATTTTCTTATCGGATACGATTAAAAGTCTAATAATTGTATCTCATTCTTCCAATAACACTTGCAATTGATTGCATATTTTAGAAGACTAGAAAATTTGATCTCTTAAGGTTTAATTGTCATCCACATGGATATTGATGCAATTATTGCAACGATCTCTATTAGATAGATAGACTTTATATTTTTCAGTGGGAGAGCCCTTAGTCTTAGAAAATGACTATATGACTTGGATATTAGAATACACTCATTATTTATTTCTAAATGTTGGAAATAAAGAAGAATTCTGGAATAGACCTATCATAAAGAGTTATGATGGATATATTTCAGATAGTAATATGACATCTGGAGGACTCTCCTATTTTTGACTACCTCCTGCCTTGTCACTCAGGCAGACACTTGTGAAGAAGTTCATTCAAGCCCTCGCCTGATCCCGGGCAGGAAGGAGCATTTGGAGATAGTTGATGAGTTGATTCACCCTTCCCGAAGGCAGCATACAACTCTCTGCTGTACTGCGCTCTACAAGTGTGCTTGTAGGTTTGGGGTACCATGGCAAGTCTTTGTGATGAAGTGATTCATTAAAATTTCTAATACTGAAAATTGAACCTTAAAAAGATCAATAGGAGGATGAAGATCATTTGACAATGATCTGGCATCAAATCTTGGATATATGTCTATTGATGAGATCATTAGACTGGTAAGAGATGAAACTTTAGATTATCTGAAATTTCAAATCTTACATACTTGTGAATATTGTATTCAAGGTAAAAATTTCCAATGCACCCTTTTCTGGAAATGGTGTTAGATGTCAAGGTATTCGGGATCTCATACATATTGATGTATGTGGATCATATATATCATAATGAACATTAATGATATGTGATATCATTCGATGATTATTTGTGATATGAGACTTCTTCCCTTCACCTTAGAAACCTTTGAAATGTTCAAAGATTTCACAATTTGGTTTAGAACCAAAGTTTGAAGGAAGATGAAATGAATTTGATCTAATCAAGGTAGCTTGTACCTATTAGATGAATTCAAGGAATACCTTATGGAGATATGAATATCATTCCTATCTCACTCCTCCTGATACAGCTAAACCGAATAGAGTTGTAGGGAGATACAATTGATCATGAGTGACATGAATTGATCAAGGATTAATCTTGGCATAATTATCTCTTAGTTTCCAGGTATATATGTAGTAGAAACTACAATATATATCCTTATAAGGTTCTATGCTAGTAAGCTGAAATCATGCACCGGAGAGTGCTACTTTATTAGGAAAATAAAGGATGGTATTGGATACCTTCTTTATAACCTTGAGATTCTTAAAATATTTCATCTCTAAGGATATGATTCTTAGATAATGAAACTCTCGAGAGTCAAGATGAAAATGAAGTGAAGGAACTCATTAATCCTTGAGAAGATAATGAGGCTCCTAAAATAGGAAACTAAAAGGATAATTAAAGATGAAACACTAATACCTATTCAAATTAGTTTAAGGATGAATCCACGTGTCAGAGAAATCTGACAATGATCGAACTTCATGTGATGAAGCTTCTAAAGATCATGTCATTGAAAGATGGATGTTAGCAATTAAGTCTAAAGTAGACTTCGTATACAAATGTTATATATGGACCCTAAAGGATCCACCTATATTGGTAAGACCCGTTAAGGTGTAAATGGATCTTCAAGAGAAAGAGGGAACCCGATGAGAGGGTAGAGACCTTTAAAGCACGGCTCGTAGCCATGAGCTACACACCGAAGAGAAGACATTGCTTGCGATGAGACTTGCTCTTCAGTGACGATTCTTAAACCCATCAGAATATTGCTAACTATAGCTACACTGGTTAACTATGACATCTTCAAGATATGAGTCAAGATTGCATTCCTCTATGAATACCTCTCCGGGGATATTCATATGAAGTAGCCCTAGGACTTCATAATTGAGGAAAGCAAGTTGTGCAAGCTGAATAACTCCATCTATGAACTCGAATAAGCTTCTTGTAGTTGGAACATCAGATTTGATGAAATAAAAAATGTTATGATTTCAGATAGAATCTTGATGAACCATGTGAAGCTTAATGGGAGTGCCATTGTGTTCATCATTTTAAATGTAGATAATGTCCTAATTATTTCGAATGATATAGGGATAATAATAAGTGTTTTTATAAACTGGATATTTCATACCTTGAGATATAATCTCAAGGAAACCTCTTAAGATCTTAGTTCTGAAAGTGTTCAGAAGCAAAGAGAAAGAGGGCATTGGAACCATCACATTAGTAGTACACCTTGGACATATTCCATTTCTTTTGAAAAATTCCGAGAAAGGCTTCTTTTCCTTAAAATGTGGTACCAACCTATCTGAAGGGATAGCACCTCAAAGAGTTAAGGAAGTGAATGCTAAAACTGCTTGCCCTTGTGCATTAGTTATAAGAAGCCGAGTGTATTCTACATATATGTACAAAAGCCAGATGTCTGACATGCAGTGGGAGTAGTAAACTGTTACTAATCCTACTATGAAAATAAAATACTTGATTGCAGTAATAACAATATCTTCATAGATGACAAGACTTTAGAGATATTTATCTCTATGTCTTATCTTTAAGAGCTTGACTTTATAGATGTAGATCTAAAAGGTCTTAACTGCGAATACCTTAGGAGATAGAGATCTCCAGGAATAAGGGTATTCTAATAAGGATAATGAAAATTACATACTGATGAATCTGTGATTCATCACTCTTAAAGTTGAAAATAGGGCTTTGTCCCCGGGTATTTAGCATCATATTTCCCTTTGCCTTGCATAAATAGCATTCATGCATCAATCCACAAGATATGCAACTTAGCATTCATATTTGCATTTAAATAAGAAGCCAATCCATGTGTAAAATCCACTTGTAAAATATCCACCTATTTATTTGTATTTTATCTCCTCCAAAATAAAATAACACCTTCCTTATAATGTGTACACCATTAGTTAATAATATAAGGAAGAAGGCCAGAGTTCCTATCTTGTAAAATACACAACAAAGCCCCAAACCCCCTGGACCTTAGAATGCCAATATATCTCTCCTACAAATTCCGAATTAGGTCTACTCACCTCAAGATGAATACACATCCAGAGACCTTTAAAATGAGACTAATTTCATTCAATTCGGAGCTCGTAGGCAAAACTTGGGTTTTTGGGCCTCCTTGTATACTATACATATGTATATTTGTATTCTTGTCCTTTTTGTATCACATTTGACCTCATCCCCATTTTTGGTCAACATGAAACTTATAGATCTCATCGAGATATACAACTTTCATGTTTTGAGTTTTTCCAAATTCGGCCTCCTTCTCCCT
The DNA here is from genome assembly GCA_037367405.1 of Ottelia alismoides. Taxonomy (NCBI): domain Eukaryota; kingdom Viridiplantae; phylum Streptophyta; class Magnoliopsida; order Alismatales; family Hydrocharitaceae; genus Ottelia; species Ottelia alismoides. Next base: position 659,611 of record JAZKJV010005721.1, on the reverse strand, counting down.
CTAATCTTATTTTTTCTTTTCAGCCACTCAGAGCTGGCCACGTGGCGCCTTCTGATTGTGCCACGCGACACGCTCCCTTTGACCGGTCCGCCCTCATCCCTGATCGTTGGATCTCAATCTAGATCCAACGGCCCAGTAACTTCCACGTACGCCCGTGGTTTTCCACCGTTTGATCATCCCCAGCTCTCATCCGCGCCATCCGCTAGTGCCTCACCCACAAGCCTCCATGTGGCGCTCCGTGTGCCATCTGATCTTGCTCTGGGAGCCTTGATCTTCACCATTCATCACCGCAATTATTTCCAGCCGCCTGATCAAAACCCAGACCTCATCAAGACCACCCGTTAGTGCCTCGCCTTGCATTCGCCATGTGGCGCCTCCTGTGCCCTCCGATGTCGTGCTCTAGATCTAATCCCAAGCGTCGATCCGTGCCTTCGTCAAGACCATTGGATCGCCTGATCCAACACCCAAGGGATCGTCGTCTACCTCCGCACACCCCGCGCCCAATGACAGCTTAAATTTGCTAATGTCTACACGAAGATCGAGGAGAAAATTCGAAGAAAATGAGTGAATAGGTCTGTGGGTTGTGAAGGTATATTACCTGGACAGAACGCTTGACGGGCGACCTTGGTCGGAGCTCCACGCACACGACGGTGGCGATGCAAGGAAGAGAACCTACTTGGAACCTCCTCCGCGATCCTTCTTCCACGCGGTGTAGCTTGCAGAAGCTGTCACCACCAATGCGAGGCTGAGCAGGGCTTGGAAGGAAGGGGGTTGACCAACTGGAACTGGGGTTTCAGGTTGTTGGAGTGTTAGGTTGGCGATGGCGGATCTTTAGGAGTTTTTATAGAATGAATTCGTGTGCTCCAAGTAATATCTGATGGCTGGCGAATTAATAGGTTGTTAGGTTAATAAGATCAATGGATTGGATTGCTTGGAGGAGTTACAAGATGCGCAGGAAAAATGGTCAAAGTCGGCCAGTTCAGCACAGGCTGGAATACCTGATTCTTGAAGAAGATAAGCCAGGTGCTGACAAGTGTCAGCACCTAGTTGGCCAGAAATTAAAAAAATGCTTCTAAAATCAATATTAAATAGTAATTAAGGTTATTTTAAACAGGTTTAGATACAAGAAATGTAAATAATTTAATTATCTAATTTGTGTAATAAATATGTTTTTATAAATAATAAATATTATTCAAAATATAAATATTATATTAATAAATATGTATTTATAAATAGGTTTTGAATTTTTAGTTCAATAAATAAATAAATAATAATTAATTTTATATTTTCTTAATTCTTAGAATAATAAATAAGACTTGTGTGAATTTTTATAAATTAATTTACATATTTTAATAAATAAGGGTAAAAGTTAGCCAGTTCATTTATACCTATAATTTAGGGATTTTGATTTTATTAAAATAATAAATAAGCTCCAAAAATTATGAAATAAATTAAGGTTAAATTACAAGATCATGAAAGAAATTTAGAAATTATAAAATTAAGAAAACTATAAATAAGATGTGTTACATAAAATAAACAGCCCAAAAACCCCGTTGTCTTTTGGTCCCATAACCGACTTTTTGCAAACGGACTCCGAATTTGGTGAAACTACCTTTATTAATTAGAGAATATTATTTTATGAACTTTAAAGGTGAGTAGAGTGAAATTGGAGTTCGTATGAGGAAGTTATGATGTTCGGAAGTTGAGATTCTGACAATTTACAGGCTGGGTTTCTTGGTATATATACAAGGTAATATTTTTAACTTATTTTTATATTTTTATTTATATTTTTAGAAATAAGTAGGAAAAGAGTTTGGTGAAAAATATGTATATGGATTAATTAAAATTCTTTGAAGTTTTATATTTATTTGATAAATAGTGGAAAGTGTATGGTGTATGGCTTAATTTATTTTTACAGTTTTATTTCCTTATCTCCCCCTACTTTTTGGTTTGTCGACCAATCCATGCTGACTTGGTCTCGGGGGTTAGGCTATAAATATACCTTGCCGTTATATTTATATTTTAAGTCATATTGTATATATTTACATATATTCAATCTGCCTTTGTTCTTTTCTTGTTCTTTATTTATTTACATGGTTTTTGATGGTTACATGCATTTGTTAAGGGTTTTAAGACAAAATGCGACAGAAAAGTTAATGAATCATGGATTCATCAACCGCCTAATTAAAATTAGGACTGCTAAATATAACCGCTGTCATGCGTCGATTGCTTCTCCCTTTCGAGCCACTACTCTCTATAGGTCAGCCTTCTAAACAACTCGGCAGAAGGTCAATGAAAGTCCAATTTTCCACGGTCGATCTTCCCGAAGCAGACCTCTCGACGAACCTCTATCTCTATATTTTGAGGGCTTGAAAAACCTGGATTCCCGGATTCATTCTCGTCCTGATCCCCTCCCCCCCAGACACAAAATAACATAGTAGAGGAAAACAGAAAGGAAAAAAGTCACATCACTTTATATTAGTCGGAGAAAGCTGGATTTAATATAACAATCAATATTATTTAAATTAACCCATAAAATCAAGAATTTTTGCGGGAGAATAAACCCGACCTTGGATGCTTTTATTTTGCTGAGTGAGCAAGAGATGACACTTAAAGCTAGAGCCCAAAACTGGATTTTCATATTGTTTATTGATTCTACCAAAAAAGATTAGCTACTTCTCAGTGAGGATCTACGGGTAGCCGGTAAACGGTCCGGATTTCCTTAGCAGAGTGGGTGATTTAGAGGACACTGCGTAAGGCTCCATCCTCAAGTAACATGGGTAGCCGTTCTACGGTCCGTACTTACTCCCATACTGGCTGAAAGTAGGTGCAACTAGTCATAAGAATTCGGGCCAATCATTAGAAAAATTTCCGGCACCTAACAGCTCGCTAAATTCTTTCCAAGATTGTCTTATCATCAATTAAAATTGAAAATATAATAGCCAAACTCTTACAGCTTCATTGGGTGAGTTGGTGAACCCGGGGTTTGATTTGTGTTTGTATTGGTGTGCGTGAACCGATATCGAAGATCAAAAGCCACACATTTGATAAAATTTCTTTTGACTGTCCCATGCAATCATCTCTCTCCTTTCTTGAATTAAAACTCATCATGGAACTTTTGTCCAAAAACTCTCCGCATTCAGATCATGAAAATCATTGCAAAACCAAATCATCATTCCTTTCAGCTCTTTCAAAAATGGCCGTTTATATGAAAATCCATCAGAGCTATACTATGAAAATGAATTTGTCTCGGTTAGGCCCAAATCAACTAAATCCTCTTCTTTCAATAATCCCCCAACATTTGCGGGAGACTTTCACCTGCGGATGAATTCATCTCCCTCATTGAATTCCTACTTGAATCATCCGGACACACATGACCACCTACCATCTTGGACTGAACTGTCTTATTCTCGGTTTCTCGCTAATGAACCATTTCAAGATCAAAATAACTTTGAGTCTCATGACTGGCCGAGAAACCAAATCCAGATGGAAAGACTCGCACTTAATGATCATCAGCGTTGGATTGACCACAATGATCAAATCCCTATTGACCAACCCGAATATCACTCATTTGATAAACCTATACATATAGAGGACCACATGGATGATATCGATACATATGCACCTTGTATGACCCCATTATTTGAGGATACGATCAATCATGACCATGGAAGTAGACTCTACTCAAACCAGGATGACATGCCCGAGTCACGGTATGTTGAGTATGAGACCTACACATACCGCAAAATCCTTCCACTGAGCAGCTCCTTCCATAATTTTTGAGGATGAATTTTCAGAAAATAATGATCATATATCGGATATTCCAAGAAATTTTCCTCTCAGCACATACAGGAAAATGGAAGATGAAATTATTGAATCTCAAATGCAAAAACACACACCGACTGCTCCCGTGATTGATCATGAACGGAATTTTGAGGATGATATTTTGAGGATAAATAAAAGAATCGAATTAATGGAGGATAGATTTCAAAAATTTGCCAACTTACTAATTTCAATCTCTAGGAGCTCAGAAATAAAAATGAATGATGAAATAATTGGATCTCATTTTGACAATTTTGAGGATATTCAGGAACCTAGGGATGATTCTAACAACAACACCTCTGCATATTATTCCCCTAGGTATAACTATGCCTCTGACTCTTACACTGAATATCAAAGCCCCTTCTCATCTACGGAAGGCACCACATCACCACACCGCACAGAAAATACCAACAAATTGGAATATTAAAAAACACCAAAAAATTGAAAATCTAGAAAAATTCATAAAAATTGAGACTGAAGAAGATATGAAGAATTTGGATCCTGCTTTACGGGAAGCAATGGAAAAAAGATTGATGTTTGAACTTCCTTTTATATAGGCCATTGAACACTTCCCCGACCTTAAAGGATTTGTAGTGGATAATTAATGATCAAAAAGTCGGGCAGGATTAGAACAAAGACTGAAAGACATATCTTGTCAATGGCCTCCTCCTTGGTGTTGAAGAGAAAAACCAAGAGCCGCATAGTGAAGCGGTTGCCCAGATTTGACTGTATAATTAAGGACGCAATTTTTACCCATGCTTGAATTGATGATGATTCACCGATCAATATCCTCCCGACCTCTGTATTTCACAAACTCAAACTCAGACCGATCAGGAAGATACGAGAGATTGTTCAATTGGCTAACCGATCAATAAAGCGGCCGAGAGGAATCATTTCTGTCATCATGAAATTCCAAGGTGCTCTGCTCAAAGTGGAATTCATGATCATTGATATTGAGCATCAAGGAGAATTCACCCAGTCACCAATTATTCTCGGAAAGCCATTCTTAGCATTGGCTAAGGTAATTATTGATTGTGAGACACGGGAAATCCATTTTACAGCATTGGAAGCACTTCGATCTGATCCCGTCTTTGAGGAACCACGACTTTCTGAGGCAACCCACGAAGTCCCCGACAACCATAACCATGAAGCAGTAGAAGAGCCCTACCATGTTGCTACACTTGAGATGGCGGTTGTTGATGATACTATTGGTTTAGAAACTCTCTCTCCTGCTCCATTCCCTACCGCTCTTACCATGGAGAATCAAGTATATGAATCATATGATCTAAAGACTTATGCATGGTCACACCCTGGGTCAACCTATTCTGACTACCTTGACCACATCAATACGACACAGGAATGCTCCAATGTCAAATCAATTGAAAGCGAACATGCAAAGACTCTCCCCAGTATTTCAATTCCTGTAGTTCTTAAAATAGACGAATGTTTCTTCTACGATCCTGAGACATATGCATGGTCGCACCCTAGGGAAACCTACTCTGAATATCTTGACCAAATCATCCCAAATCGAGAGTGCACCAACATTCAGAAAACTAAGAAAAAACACGCACTCAAGTGGACCGACACCTTCACGAAACAAGAAAAAGAAAGTCACCTTTGACCTTCTGAAAGAGGAATCATCTGATGATTCCTCCTCAGGTCCGGAAAAGGTAATCTACATGAGTGAAGTCTGTTCGGCAGCTCTAAAACCATATCTTCGCAAGGATCCAAAATTCGACTCTCGTTGGGCAACTCCCTTTCCTAACTATTATTCATCCAAAGCTGATGCTCCTGCCCTCATCAAGTACACTGGAATTATTTCTTATGAGCTAACTGAGACCGATGCTTCTGAGTATTCATCCGAGGACAAACCGCTTGATCCCAAGAAGGAACGAATTCTGAGGAAACAACTGAAGAAACAAAAAGACCAGAACATTTGGAGTGTGTCCACTTTTAAATACTATTCCTCTGAGGATAACTCTGATGATGGATACCTTTCATCTGACTCAAATGCTTCATCCACTATCCATTATGCATTTTTTGAGGATGACACTGATAATAGTTGGGAATCATATGCTTCATCTCCATCTCGTCATTACGATCTCCCACCACATGCTCACAAAAAGATTAGCCGAAAATCGCCTTAATCATCGACTACCCACCCTCCCTCCCGACCACATTGGTCTCCTTGTACAGCTTCTTCCTCTACTTAGGCCAATGCCTAAGTATAGGGGGGACCTATGCCATATGTATATACCATTTCCCCCATCTCCCGATCGCTTCACTTCTACCCTTCTCTTATACTTAGGCTGACCAGAGCCTAAGCATGGGGGAAACCGATGCCCATCTGTTTATACTCTTCTCACTCACATAACCCGAACACTTCATTTTTTCCACTCTTCTTCCATACTTAGACTGTTCATAGTCTAAGTATAGAGGGGCGGACCTGTATATCTTGTTCTTTTTCTTTTCCTTTTTTTTACTCTCTTATGCTTAGCCCGAGCTATGTCTTCTTTATGCTTCTTGTGCTCTGAGGACACAACACTCGCTAAGTATAGGGGGGTCTTTATATATACTTTGTATATATTTTACCCATATCTCGTACTTTCACGTAAGTTTATATGTATTTACGGGGTGGGTAAATAATTTGAAAAAAAAAAACAAACAAACAAAAATCAAAATAAAAAAACAAAAGAAAAAGAAAAAGAGTTTTGCTACTAACACTGACTATGTCCAACCCAAAATTTTTGAAAAAAATGGCTTCTTATTCATTTTTTCCTTGCGTAAAAAAATAAAAAAATCAATCAAAAAATCAAAAAAAATTGTCTGCATTTCACACACCTGCACTTCATCCAGCATCGCATTCATTCGCATATGTGAAAAGTCTTTGGGTTCTGAACCGAGTTATAAGCAGAAATCGAGAGTGGTCTGAGCTTGACCTTAATGCACCTAATTTTCAGAGGAACTTCACCGAGAAATAGGATTTTAGAAACTTCAAATCTTTGACTTAATTCTTTGAGTTCCACATGACAATGTACAACGTTTGACTCTTAGTGTCTAACCTGGTCTCTTCATTCTGGGTACAACTCTGGAATAAGGAATTAATTTGTACTCTCGCACTATTGATGCCCGGTCCCGCACCCTATGTTAATTCGGTCAGATTAATGTCCAAATTAATTTAAAGTGTTCTTTGCAGTCGGATACGAGAGGGAATATCAAAAACCACTTTTAATTAGATTCGAGTTAATTTCAAGCGGCAGATTTTTTTTACTTGGTGAAGTCCAATGTCGAACTCAGGGAGGCATCTGTCTCCTTAGGTAGATTTTTCGCAAATTTCCAAGTGTGTGATTTTCGAAGGATATTTTTTTGTTCTTTTTTTATTTTCTATGCAGACACATGAAAAAATCAAGCCAACTTAAAGTTAATTCAGTTAAGGTATCAAATGATGTCCAAAAATTATAAAAATTGGCCAGATGATGAACTATGATGAAATTAAGCTACCCTATTTTTTTGGAATTTTCTGACACTTTATGAATTTACTGTGAATTAAACAAAACTACAGGGTGATTTTCACTAATTTAATTTTAATAAATATCAAATCACATTTTTTCCAGGAATAAAAAGTTATCCTAGATAGAACTAATGATAAGGAATCTAGAAAAATTGACAAACCTTAAATTTAATGTGAAATAAACTAAGGAAATCACCAATTAATTTATTTAGGCCTCGACATGCGTGCAAAGGACATGAAATTTTTATGCAAGGTTGAGTTAACTATCCTAGAGCTATTATGATTTTTTGAGAATTTTTGGAGCTATAGAGAATTAATTATCAATTAAAAGGTCCAATGGGGAAAAATAACACAGAAATCAACCAATTAATTAATTTAAAAATCTACTGATACCACAAAAATATGATTAGTGTCACAACAGCTAGAGGGCGAGTTACTCAACAACATGCAAAAATATGCCACGTGTCACAGAATGAAGAGGACAATGTAAGCTATATAATGCAATTTTCCAAACTCAAAAATGAATTAATATGAATGCCTAAATATGAGTGCAAAGACGAGGGTATAAATGCAATTACAGGAATTAAAATTTCTGAAAATAAAATGTGCAGACATGGACTATTATGCAATTACCTATAATGTAGGGGGGTGGATGCAATTTCTCCACAGGACACGTGCTTCTCACGTGGGGTCGCCTGGCAGGGACTGAAATGTAATATTAAAAACCTTCAGGGGCTTCGATGTAATTTCCCCAGGCCACACGTGCAGATCACGTGGGGGGTCCTAGGCTCGGAGGACTTCTGAGGCTCAGAGCGAGGCTCGGGCTGCTCTGGAGGTTCGGTTTTGGCTTGGAGAAGCTTCAGGTGATCCGAGCCTAGCGGTCGGGGAAGAGGCTCAGATCGGGCAACGTGGGTGGATTTGGACCGTGGGATAGAGTGAAGATCCAACGGTCCTTGAAGCTCGATGAAGAGGGCAACGTGGACGACCGAGCACGGCTGGATCAAGATGAATCCAACGGCCCTCAGATGCTCTGGCTGTTGGTGACGTGGCATGATCCTGATCGTAGGATCGAGGATGATCCAACGACAGCGGAAAAGGGCGACGTGGATGGCTCCTGGCCGTTAGATCAGGAGGATCGAACGACTGCAGGCTATCTTCCCTCAACGGCCCTCCGCCTCCTTCGGCGGAGAGGGATGGGCTCCGGCAAAGCTGGCGTAGCTCCTCCCTGTCCCCCTATCATCGACGAAGGGTGCTAGAGGATCTGGAGTAGCTCGGAAGATGCGTGGAGGGGTGGCGAAGCCTCCGGCGATGTTTGCTGAGGCTGGAGTGACCTGGATGCCCTGGCGATGGAGCTCGAAGAAGCGCCGGTGAAGTCTCCGACCAATCAAGAGATGGTATATGCAGGTGATTAGAGGATAGCCGAAGCACACGTTTAGACCGTGGAGTCGAATGGAGTGTGATGCGAGGCCGGTGGAGCGATGAAGGTGACCGGTGGTCAAGCTCCGCTCAGGTGGCGGAGCTGGCGTTGGGTGAAGGTGAAGTGCATCGTTTGAGGAAGCTAAGGGTAGTACAAGGACCAGAGCTCCGTTGCGGAGCTCGGAGGATGGACGAAGAAGCAAGAAGGTGCTCGTGGAGGGTGAATTATTTCGGAGAAAACAAATGAAAAATAAGAAAAGATCGGGAGAAAAATGGAGGAGTCTACCTGGGTTAGAAGCTCCGGGGAAGCTTCCAGGTCTTCGCTCAAAGGTCGGTAGGAGGACCTGAGCTCGTGCAGCGTCCAGAGAAGCTGCGGCACGGTGTGGCAACGTCGTGGATCTCACCGGAGGTGGCGGCCTGTCTTTGCTCGATTTTACGCCCAATTGCTGTCACTAATGGGTGGCTCTGAGCTTTAGGGTACCTCTCATAGTGGCGGATGGGGGTGAAAGTGGCCGGAGGTGGCTGATTTATAGGATGAGGGTGACGATAGGGATGGCTGGGAGGTGGCGTTCGTGGATGTCGTGGAGTGACTCTGGGGGTTGTAATGGTGATCGAGGGAGCTGACGAGGATGAGGGGTGAGTGGGCTCCATCGTGGTGGCGTCAGTGGTCGGAGAAGGTGGTCAGCATGGAGCCAAAAATATAAAGGGGGCAGCCCCCTTGCGCACGTTGGAGAACGTGGGTGCGGGGCGTGCGGAGGTTGACGATGATGTCTCGACCGTTGGATCTCGCGATCCAATGGTCCAGATGGAGGCGCGAGGCGAGGGCTGAGATCTAATCGAGGCTGCGACATCGGAGGTCCCGCACCGCACCACGTGGCATGCTGATAATGATGCAAAATGACACCTAGGGATGCGCGCAAAGACAGGGGTGTATTTGCAATATAGGAAATAAAAATTACATAAAAATAAACATGCTGACAGGGACTTAAATGCAATTACCTAGAATGCTGGGGGTGGAATGCAATTTCTCCACTGGGCACGTGCTTCTCACGTGGGGGCGCTTCACATGGACCTTTTTGCAAATTTGGAAAGTTCCCAGGGCCTCTGTGCAAATTACCCAGGCCGCACGTGCTCCTCACGTGGGGGGCCTAGGCTCGGGCGGCATCGGAGGCTCGGGTGCTCCTGGAGGTCTAGAGGGAGGCTCGGCTAGCCTCGGGTGGTCCGAGCCTAGAGGTCGGGGAAGAGGCTCGGACCCCTCTACGTGGCGTGCTGAAGACCGTTGGATCAAGAGTGATCCAACGGTTGCTGGAAGGAGATGCATGGCGCGATTAATCCCGTTGGATCTCGGATGATCCAACGATGGCTGAGTGTGGCAACGTGGCTGTCTATGGACCGTAGGATCAAAGAGAGATCCAACGGTGGCGTGCTGCTCCGGTCGTGGACGACGTGGCTCGCTCTTGTCTGTGGGATCACAGATGATCCTACGGCTCCTGTGATGCTCCAGATATCGATGACGTGGCGCACTAAGCGCCGTTGGATCTGGAAGGATCCAACGGCTAGGTGAAGCTCCGGTTCACTGGCGACGTAGACAGTGCGGGACCGTTAGATCAAGATGATCGAACGGTGGCTGGACCTTCTCCCTCAACGGTCCTCCGCCACCTGCAGAGGAGTTGGCGGGGCTCCGGCGAAAGGGCGTCTGCTCCGCCCGATCCTCCTTGCGTTGGTTGATGAGTCTGTGATTCATCACTTCAGAAGTCAAAAATAGAGCCTTGTTCCCGAGTAAATAGAGGCATATTTCCCTTTATAATGCATAAATAGCATTCATGCATACACACATAATACATTCATTTTAGCAGTCCATTTGCATTCAAATAAGAAGCCAAAAATCCCTTGTAAAATACCTATTCACTACAATAACCTCTTCTTTATAATATGTACTCCTTAATTAATAATATAGGGAAGAAGGCCAAAAATTCCCCCTTGTAATTTAGCCAATAAAGCCTCAGAACCCCTGTACACTAAAACGCACATAAAGCCCTCATACAAACTCCGAAATAGGTCTGCTTACTCTTAGAATACTACACATTAAAAGACCTTTAAAATGAGACTAATTTCATCCAATTTGGAGCTCGTATGAGAAAGTTGGGTTTTTTGGGCCACTTTGTATACTACATATATGTATATATGTATCCTTGTATTTATGTATCATATTTGACCTCATCTCCATCATTGGTCAACATGAAACTTGTAGATCTCATCGAGATCTACAACTTTCATGTTTTGAGTTTTTCCAAATTCGGCCCCCTCTTCTCTCTACACATGTATTTTCTTCCAGCCATTCACAACAGGCCACGTGGCGCCCTCTGGTTGCGCCACGCGGCCCGCACCCCTTGCCTCATCCGCCCGCAGCCACAGCCGTTGGATTACGCTCTAGATCCAACGGCTTGGCTGCTTCCACGTGCGCCTCAAATCCACACCGTCAGATCATCCCCTTGTCTCATCTGATCCGCCCGTCCGCGCCTCTTCCAGAGCTCGCCACGTGGCGGTGTGTACACCATCTGATCAAGCCCGCGATCCTTCCATCACAGCCGCTCTTCCTTTGGCGCCCCTCGTCCCTTCGATTAACATCAACCCTTCATCCAAACCGTTCGTTCGCGCCGCTGCCTCACCACGACACGTGGCAGCTTCCGCACCTTCAGATCGCATCGCCTTGACTTGATCCCAGCCGCTCGCTCGCGCTTCGCCAGCTGCTTCCACGTGGCGCCATCACGGCCTCTTATCACCGCGCCTTGATCTAATCCCATACGTCCCTTCGCGCTTTGATCTAGGCCGTTGGATCACAAGATCCAACGGCCAGGGCCTCGTCTCCTACCTCCGATCGTCTCTCTCCCACGATCTCGCCCTTGCGAAACAAGCCGCCCCCTTTCTATTTTCGCCACCACGCCTATCACCATCTCCGACCACCAATCACTCCACGTCCTTCCCCACTCATCCGTCATCCTCGCCAGCCACTTCATTTCCCACGTCGATCGCCAGCTACATCCCACTACCTCCACGAACTTCGCTCCATCACCAGGCCGATCCTCTACTCCACCCTTTAAATACTCCACCACCGGCCAACTTCAGCCCTATCCGCCACCCCTGAGAGATACCCCGAGCTCGGAGCAACCGTTTGGTGACAGCAAGCGACCTATTCCTTGAGCGAAGACCGGTCATCTTCTCCGACGAGATCCTCGGCCCACCGCCGTGTTTTAGCCACTCCTCCGAGCAGCTGCTTGAGCTCGGGACACCACCGGTCCCTCGAGCGGCGACCTGGAACCCAAGAAGGAGTTCCAACCCCCAGGTGAACCCTCCATTCTTCTCCGATCTTCTCTTCTTTTCTTCGTCGATTTTCTTGCTTTTTATTCTCCGCCTCCGGTCACTCCCACGCCTCCATTCCAATCTTCCGAGCTCTGCATCGGAGCTCCCATCTTCGCGGCCACCTCTATGCCCGCCGACGACTCACTTCATCCTCCATCAGCCCCAGCTCCGCCACTTGGCCGGAGCACCATCGCCAACCCATCTCCATCACTCCTTAGGCCTCGCCGACTACCTTTACTTCTCCAAGCACACGCACGAGCTCCGGCTCTATCTTTAACACTTGCAGGCGCCCCTCTGCTCATTGAACGGAAGCTCGCCGGAGACGACTTCGAGCTTCATTGCCATCGACGTCAGACCGCCCTCTGCCGCTCCTGAGACCACCAACATCTACGCCGCATTGCCACGAGTCTTCTGGGATATCTCCGACAAGTCGGAGAGCGTCATCGACACGAGGAAGGACGTGCGGAGTTAAGGTATCTTCGCCGGAGCCCCGCTATCTCCTCCGCAGGCGGCGGAGGATCGTCGGAGCAGACGCACAGCATCCGTTCGATCACGTTGATCGAACGGCCCTCACCAAGCCACGCCGCCTCTTCACCGGGCTTCGCAGGAGTCGTTGGATTCACTTAGATCCAACGGCGCCTAGAGCGCCACGCGTCTTCCCCCCCGCAGCAGCTCTCCACCGTCGATCTCTCACCAGATCTAGCGATGGATCTCCAGCCACGTCGCCGTCTCCACCGAGCCCAGTAGCCGTTGGATCAGCATTGATCCAAAGGCCCGAGGTCACGCCACGCGTCCACATCGCCATCCGTTCGATCACGTTGATTGAACGGTCCACAGCTTGCCACGCAGCCTCGGCCCGAGCCTCTACTCCGAGCCTAGGTTTGGGTCGTCCGAGCCTCACTCCAGACCTCCAGAAGCGCCCGAGCCTAGCACCGAGCCTCCGCAACCATCCGAGCCTAGGCCGCCCACGTGAGGAGCACGTGCGGCCTGGGAAATTTACACAGAGGCCCCTGAAGCTTTCCAATATTACAAAAAGGTCCCTATGAAGCTGAGCCCACGTGGGGAGCACGTGCCTGTTGGAGAAATTGCACTTGAGTCCCCAGCATAATAGGTAATTGCAATTTAGCCCCTGTCTGCATAATTGCTTTATGTATTTTTATTTTCCTGTATTGCATTTACATCCCTGTGTTTGCACGCATCCCTAGGTTGCATTTTACATCATTTTTCAAATCTAAAAATTGCATTTTGTTGAGAAACTTGTCCTCTGTCTATTAGTCCACATGTCACATTTTTGTAATTTCAGTGGAATTATTAATGAATTAATTGGTATATTTTTGAAATATTTTACCCAGTGACACCTTTTAATTTGTAGTTAATTCTCTGTGGTTCCAAAAATTCTCAAAAATTCATAGTAGCTTAAGGACTATATTTTTAACATGCCATAAAAATTTCATGTCATTTGCACACATATCGAGGCCTAAATAAATTGTTGAGTGATTTTCTTATTTTAATTCCAATAAATTCATTTCACATTTAAATTCAGATCTGTCAATTTTCTTGTATCCCTTATCATTAGTGCCATCTAGGATAATTTTATTTCTCGAAAAAATTGTGATTTGTTATTTATTAATAATTAAATAGTGAAAATCACCCTGTCTGCATATTTAATTCCCAGTAAATCCTTTTAGTGTCTGAAAAATCCAAAAAAATTAGGGTAACTCGTTTTCATCATAATTAATCATCTGGCCAATTTTTAGAATTTTTGAACTTCATTTGATATCTTAATTGAATAAAACGTTAAATTGGCCTGCATTTTTGCACGAGTCTGCATAGAAATTAAAAAGACCAAAAAAAATAATTCCTCGAAAATTCAACACTCGGATACTTGCTAAAATTCACCTAAGGAGACAGATGCCTCCCTGAGTTCGACCTTGGACTTCCACCATGTAAAAAAAAAATTCTGCCGCTTGAAATTGAGTCGACATTAATTAATAGTGGTTTTTGACTAGCCCCTCGTATCCGACTGCAACGAACGACATTAAACTTAATTTGGACATTAATTTGCTCGAATTAACTTAGGGAGCGGGACACTCATCAAAATGGCGCCGTTGTCGGGGAGGCAAACGGCTTAGGATCACGTTAGAAATTTAGATTTAGGTTTTCTAGTCACTCGGGTAGTCTGATCCCCGAACCACCTTGTAATTATTCCATTTTTTTCTTCAATTACATTTTATTTTTTTATTTCTCTGACATTCTTATATCTTTTTGTGCGAGGGCCTGGTGGACTTGGAGCGACTTTCTTGAAGTCGACGCATCTCGAAGTGCATCAGAGGCCGACGATTCGTGGATCAAGTCGGCTGTTGAGACGCCAAAAAGATTTCTAATATTTTTTTTAACTTGTAAGAAGTGTCCGCATCATTTCAAGCGGTTCCCGTTTGGGTTCTCGCGTGTGTAAATATAGTGAAACTGTGTCCCTGTGTGCTGTGTGGGTAAATGTAATTTAGCTTGCACTAGCGGCTCCTCGAGCCACTCTAGGATTTGCTTGTGCTCGTAAATTATTAGGACCACACAATACACTTGAAAGACACACTTAGACCGCAGAACTTAGCCAAAAATAATCTGTTCTTCACTCGATAATAGAACTGCCTGTCTAGGAGCGGCTTTTCTCGTTTGCATTTGCATATAGTGTAAAATTTCAATTCAGTACTGCATCCTGCATTGTAGAGAGCTGGAGGCACTGTAAGTCTTCTTACTCAAGCATTCATCATCGTTTTCTCGATCGCATCGGCTTTTTCCGATTCTGTCTCTCGATTTTCTAACCTAGGATAAAGGAATTGGGACTGGACGGTAGACGTCATTGCTTGTGTGGATTAATATCAGTGATAACTAATCTCTAAAATCGATACTGCTAATTGAATTGGACCAAAAAAAACTAACTAAAATTAACCCTTGTTTGCGGGAGAGTAACCCCGACCTTGTTTTCAGGCTGAGTGAGGGTACTTGAGTGTGTGTGAACACCTTAAGGTAGAGCCCAAATCCCCGCCTTCCATATCACGTTCCGACTAATCCTAGCAAATATCACAAGTCGAATTTTTAAGGTTCACTGACTAGTACCAAGTAGCCTCCGCCTGTCTCAGGTAGATAGGGGCGAAATTGCGGTACTTTGCGACAAGCTGCCAGTAACCCCCCGAGGTGAAGTTCCGGCCTTGTCAGCCTCCGCCTGCTTGCAGGTAGATAGGGGTGTGGTCTTTGAATCCATCGACTTGGGATAGGAGCGAAGAAAGGAAGGACCGCCGGTATCTTAGGCGACATGTTAAACAGGGAAGACGCATCCGGCTCTGAGCTGACTTCCCTATAGGCCGCGTAATCCTTGCTATCTTGCTTGAAATTCACACTTAAAATTAACCAGATTAATCGGACTCGGTTTCGGGTCCTTCACCGTGTTGAGTGTGAACTCAGGGTTTGCTCTTGCGTTTGTCTTTGTGTCTGTCCGTGTGTGTTATCCTGCGTAATTGCGCATTTTCTACCCTCGTTCTGCTTACATCCTTTCCTCCTCAAGATGTCGGGATATTGGTCTCCATACACTTGTGACCTCTGGTCAATCCTCCTCGACCATATACCGTTCATCTTTGCCTTCTCATTCTTCCATGTATCCTCCGCCATCCACGGGAGATCCTTACCCGTGGTCGGCTCCACCTCAACCTGATTATGAAGTCAGAACTCCGACTGACTTCTCCACTTCTTCGCATTTCTCTCCTACTTCATATTCTAACTCTCTGGATCCACTTCCACCTTGGGCTGACTGTTCTTACTCTCGAGAGCTTGCAGGAATCAAAGAATCGAATGAAGAGCAAGCCACTGCTGAGATAGATGATTGGAAAAATTATATTCTCCCATTCTCACCTCAGGTAGGGACCATACAACAATTTGCATATACACATCCCGACTTGACCTTAAAGCATAACATGGTCGATCGAACAATCCGAATGGAGATGCGTGTACATCATGATTTTCCAGACTTGATTGACTTTAGTGATCAAGCCTCCATTAACCAGCCTTCATTCGAAGAGCCTATACATTCACAAGATTGGACTCATGACCTAGACCTATCAGTCTCTGTTTCATTGACTCCATCATATGAGGCTCCGACCGATATTTGCCATTTAGATGGTCCATACTCGACCCAGAATTACATGCCAGAGTCTAGGTATGTTGAGTATGAGACCCCAATATCTCAGCAGTATCCTCCAATTGAGCAGAACTCTCCCATGATTTGTCATGAGAATTTTGTGGAGGATGACATCTCTAGACTTATTAAGAAAAATGAATCATTTGGTAACAAGTTGAGAGATGTCATGGACATGTTACACTCAATTTCTGCCAGCCTGGGTATGAAAGTGGAGAAGGAAGTAAGTAGATTTGATGTTGAAAATCGAGCGAGTATCAGGGAACCCACACCGTCTGTACAGCTGAAGTCCATTCTACCTCCCTCTTCTACTAACCCCTTACCCTCCAATCCAGAGTCTGATCATTCATCTATCCAAAACACCAAAAAAATTGAAAAACCAAAAAATCACATAAAAATTGAAAATGAAAAAGACCTAAAAAAATTGGATCCTGCCCTAAGGGAAGCACTCGATGAAGAATTGATTTTCAAACTTCCCTTAATAAAGACCATAGATCACTTCCCCGACCTCAAACGATTTGTAAGAAGTAAATTGATGTCCAAGAGGTCGGACAATAAGAGGACAAGGACTGAAAGACACATAGTGTCTATGGCCACCTCCTTGGTGATGGGGAGAAAGACCAAGATCCACAGAGTGAAGCGGTTGCCCCGAGTTGAGTGTGAAATTAAAGACACCATCTTCACCCATGCGAGAATCGATGATGACTCACCGATAAATATCCTCCCAACCTCTGTGTTTGACAAGCTCAAACTCAGGCCAATCAGAAAATCGAGAGAGATCGTTCAGCTGGCTGATCGATCCATCAAACGATCGAGAGGAAACATTTCAGTCATCGTTACTTTCCAAGGTACTCTACTTCAGGTGGACTTCACGATCATTGACATCGAGCATCGAGGAGAGTTTTCCCAGTCTCCGATTATTCTCGGGAAGCCTTTCTTAGCCTTGTCTAAGGCGACTATAGATTGTGAGACTCGGGAAATCGATTTTTCAGCATTGGGAGCACTCCGAACTCACCCGATCTTTGACACACTTTACTCTCAAATAACCCGCACATCCGCTGGCAGTCGTGACTATCGAGAGGTAGATGAGTCCCACCTCTCTACTACACCTGAGAAACCGACTGTCCGGATGACCGTTGGATCAGAGACTCCCCACACCTCCACTTCATCAACTGCTTGCACCACCACCGTGACAGCTTCTAAGGAGGACTCACGACCAGAAGCTAACATTAAGTCGGACACGATTTTTGCTGATTGTCTTGACCATTTTGATGATCCGACACAAGAACCCAATAATGTCAAGCCAACTGAGATCACTGGCACCTTCTCGAGACGCGTGCTGACCCTTCAGGAATATACTAATCTATATGGTGACTCGTCTGATGAGGAACCCATGGTCAGCACCGCAACACATCCTGGACCTTCAAAGGAAACAACCAAGAATAAATTGACTCCACATAAAAACACGGTTGCTCCCTCTTCTAGTCGGCTGTCTAGTGAGAGGAAGTCGAGAATTGATTCCTCGAGATGTTCCCCCGAACCTCTTAAGGCGCATCGCTCTCATCTCCCTCTTAATGATTCGAGTTCTAGAAAACCGACTAAGAATATTTCCTTCAACACACCGGAGAAGGAATTTTCGGAAGAGTCCTCATCTGGTCCGGACAAGGTGATTTATATGAGTGAGCTCAGTTCGGCTATTCTTAAGCCATATCTAAGCAAGCAGCCGTGTGTCGACCTGCGTTGGACGATCCCTACACCTTACTATTATTCATCTGAGGACGATTCTGACAACGATACATATGTATATTATCCACCTCCTCGCGTCCGCAAGAAGGTTCGTCACAAGCATTCTTAATCCTTGTATATTCTCACTCTTTCTTGTATATACTTCCTCTCCCTCCCTCCCCAGTGATTCGAATCACTCGCCCTGGTTCCATATCATTTCATGACTATACTTAGGATAACCAGATCCTAAGTATAGGGGAAGAGTGACCCGCATCTATTCATTGTACATCCTCCAGATCACATCGGTTCTCATACTCACTCATGTCCTATACTTAGGCTGAGCAGAGCCTAAGTATAGGGGGGATCGATGCCCGCCATGTATATATTCATCCATTTCCCCTCTTTTCCTCGTCCGCCCCATTTCTGATCTTCTTGTACACTTAGGCTGTCAGAGCCTAAGTATAGGGGGCGGGACGACTTTTTGTTATTTTAGCTCTCCTACGCTTAGCCCGAGCTATGTCTTTTTAGTCGCTTTCGTGCTCTGAGGACATAGCACACGCTAAGTATAGGGGGGCGTGTATATATTACATATATACTTTACCTATAGCTCGTACTTTCGCGTATTTTCGCGTATTTTTGTATATATTTTACAATAATTATGGGTGGGTAAAAATCGAATTTTTTTATATACTTGTATAATACTTGTAAACCTTTTGTAAAAATTAAAATAATAATAATAATAATAATAATAATAAAATTTTGTATACTTGTATAATATGTACTATATGTATAATACTTGTATAAAAAGTTATAAAATTCTTGTAGAACATACTTTTGTAAAATTTGTTGTAAAACATGATGTATATCAAAAAAAACGTGTATACTATGTACAAATTGTATCAACTAAAAATTGTTGTAAATAATAAAAAAATTGTTGTATACCAGAAAAATAAAACAAAAAGGCTTCTTATTTACTCTTGCATATTATCTTGCATTTTCAAAAAAAAGTCTTGCATTTCATTCATAGCATGTCATCTGCACATCATCTGCATATCGTGCATATGCAAAGTGAAAAGCTAGTGGGTTCTGAACCAAGTTATGAGTAGATATTGAGGATGGACCTGATTTGACCTTAATCCACCTAATTTCAGAGGAACCTTATAGGAACTGGAGTTAAGATTTCTCAGGTCAAGTGACTTAATTCTTTGAGTCCGCAAGTCTATGTTCACATGTCATCTTGATTAGTCTAAGTAGAATATCTCGTGCATACGCATGATTCTTTTAGATAATGACCTAACTTGAACAAGCACAATGCATGTAGCTCTTCATTGATGAGGTGGTGAGGAAGTAGAATCCTTTAGCTTGGAGTAGCACACGGGTGGAAACATCCGTCCTCCTCTAGGGAAGGTAGTGCATCTCAACCTAGTTCGGTGGTGTTGACATCTAAGGACGGGATGCTGTGGGTTGCAATAATGCTTCAAAAGAGGGATAGTCTACTGGCTCAAGAGGAAAAACTCCTGATGTACATGCTGCACCTTGTATATAGTTCCAAAAAAAAGAGAAAAAAAAGAAAAAAATGCAAGAACTCCAAAAAAATCAGACAGGTCCAAGTGAAAAAAAATACCTGTCGGAGTATGTATATTAGCAAAGAAAATGTAGCTGGATGACTTGGCTACACTGGTAGGGCATCCTGGGATATGTAGCTACACTGGCCACCGTCCATTCTTTTCTCTACCCCCTCCTCTTGAGTTGGTCGCACTTGAACTTAGAAGGGAATACCCCGCTCCTCGAGGAAGGAGTTACTGGACCGGGTTATTGAGTTACCTTGTTAGAGGAGGCTGGTTCCGAGCCATTTCTGATGTGGAGAGTTACATATCACTTACAAGTGCAAGTAAGAATCATAGTCATCAGAATTTGCGTTTGAGGATTTGTTCTGACTTGACGATTGAGGAGTCTTGAATAGAAGACTTGTGGAACTTGAAGTCTGTTAGGTCTTAAGTTCAGGTCCAAATAAGGTTCCGCCACACAACTAATCCAAAGGTCGAGTCAAGCTCCATTTTTAACTTTTGTTCATGACCTTGGTATGGAACCCAAAATCATTTCACTCTTGCATTTCATTTAGTTGCTCGGGGACGAGCAAGGTTTAAGTATAGGGGGTTGATGAGTCTGTGATTCGTCACTTCAAAAGTCAAAAATAGAGCCTTGTTCCCGAGTAAATAGAGGCATATTTCCCTTTATAATGCATAAATAGCATTCATGCATACACACATAATACATTCATTTTAGCAGTCCATTTGCATTCAAATAAGAAGCCAAAAATCCCTTGTAAAATACCTATTCACTACAATCACCTCTTCTTTATAATATGTACTCCTTAGTTAATAATATAGGGAAGAAGGCCAAAAATTCCTCCTTGTAATTTAGCCAATAAAGCCTCAGAACCCCTGTACACTAAAACGCACATAAAGCCCTCATACAAACTCCGAAATAGGTCTGCTTACTCTTAGAATACTACACATTAAAAGAACTTTAAAATGAGACTAATTTCATCCAATTTGGAGCTCGTATGAGAAAGTTGGATTTTTTGGGCCACTTTGTATACTACATATATGTATATATGTATACTTGTATATATGTATCATATTTGACCTCATCTCCGTCTTTGGTCAACATGAAACTTGTAGATCTCATCGAGATCTACAACTTTCATGTTTTGAGTTTTTCCAAATTCGGCCCCCTCTTCTCTCTACACATGTATTTTCTTCCAGCCATTCACAGCAGGCCACGTGGCGCCCTCTGGTTGCGCCACGCAGCCCGCACCCCTTGCCTCATCCGCCCGCAGCCACAACCATTGGATTACGCTCTAGATCCAACGGCTTGGCTGCTTCCACGTGCGCCTCAAATCCACACCGTCAGATCATCCCCTTGTCTCATCTGATCCGCCCGTCCGCGCCTCTTCCAGAGCTCGCCACGTGGCGGCGTGTACACCATCTGATCAAGCCCGCGATCCTTCCATCATAGCCGCTCTTCCTTTGGCGCCCCTCGTCCCTTCGATTAACATCAACCCTTCATCCAAACCGTTCGTTCGTGCCGCTGCCTCACCACGACACGTGGCAGCTTCCGCACCTTCAGATCGCATCGCCTTGACTTGATCCCAGCCGCTCGCTCGTGCTTCGCCCAGCTGCTTCCACGTGGCTCCATCACGGCCTCTTATCACCGCGCCTTGATCTAATCCCATACGTCCCTTCGCGCTTTGATCTAGGCCGTTGGATCACAAGATCCAACGGCCAGGGCCTCATCTCCTACCTCCGATCGTCTCTCTCCCACGATCTCGCCCTTGCGAAACAAGCCGCCCCCTTTCTATTTTCGCCACCACGCCTATCACCATCTCCGACCACCAATCACTCCACGTCCTTCCCCACTCATCCGTCATCCTCGCCAGCCACTTCATTTCCCACGTCGATCGCCAGCTACATCCCACTACCTCCACAAACTTCGCTCCATCACCAAGCCGATCCTCTACTCCACCCTTTAAATACTCCACCACCGGCCAACTTCAGCCCTATCTGCCACCCCTGAGAGATACCCTGAGCTCGGAGCAACCGTTTGGTGACAGCAAGCGACCTATTCCTCGAGCGAAGACCGCTCATCTTCTCCGGCGAGATCCTCGGCCTACCGCCGTGTTGCAGCCACTCCTCCGAGCCGCTGCTTGAGCTCGGGACACCACCGGTCCCTCGAGCGATGACCTGGAACCCAAGAAGGAGTTCCAACCCCCAGGTGAACCCTCCATTCTTCTCCGATCTTCTCTTCTTTTCTTCGTCGATTTTCTTGCTTTTTATTCTCTGCCTCCGGTCACTCCCACGCCTCCATTCCAATCTTCCAAGCTCCGCATCGGAGCTCCCATCTTCGCGGCCACCTCTACGCCCGCCGACGACTCACTTCATCCTCCATCAGCCCCAGCTCCGCCACTTGGCCGGAGCACCATTGCCAACCCATCTCCATCACTCCTTAGGCCTCGCCGACTACCTTCACTTCTCCACAAGCGCACGCACGAGCTCCGGCTCTATCTTTAACACTTGCAGGCGCCCCTCTGCTCATTGAACGGAAGCTCGCCGGAGACGACTTCGAG
Source organism: Ottelia alismoides (assembly GCA_037367405.1). Classification (NCBI taxonomy): domain Eukaryota; kingdom Viridiplantae; phylum Streptophyta; class Magnoliopsida; order Alismatales; family Hydrocharitaceae; genus Ottelia; species Ottelia alismoides. The sequence goes on along the minus strand of JAZKJV010005721.1, from coordinate 637,462 downwards.
CTTCATCGCCATCGACGTCAGACCACCCTCTGCCGCTCCTGAGACCACCAGCATCTATGCCGCATCGCCACGAGTCTTCTGGGATATCTCCGACAAGTCGGAGAGCGTCATCGACACGAGGAAGGACGGGCGGAGCTAAGGCATCTTCGCCGGAGCCCCGCCATCTCCTCCGCAGGCGGCGGAGGATCGTCGGAGCAGATGCACAGCATCCGTTCGATCACGTTGATCGAACGGCCTTCACCAAGCCACGCCGCCTCTTCACCGGGCTTCGCAGGAGTCGTTGGATTCACTTAGATCCAACGACGCCTAGAGCGCCATGCGTCTCCCCCCCCCCCCCCCCCCCCCGCAGCAGCTCTCAACCGTCGATCTCTCACCAGATCTAGCGGTGGATCTCCAGCCACATCGCCGTCTCCACCGAGCCCAGTAGCCGTTGGATCAGCATCGATCCAAAGGCCCGAGGTCACGCCACGCGTCCACATCGCCATCCGTTCGATCACGTTGATAGAACGGTCCACAGCTTGCCACGCAGCCTCGGCCCGAGCCTCTTCTCCGAGCCTAGGTTCGGGTCGTCCGAGCCTCACTCCAGACCTCCAGAAGCGCCCGAGCCTAGCTCCGAGCCTCCGCAGCCATCCGAGCCTAGGCCGCCCACGTGAGGAGCACGTGCGGCCTGGGAAATTTACACAGAGGCCCCTGAAGCTTTCCAATATTGCAAAAAGGTCCCTGTGAAGCTGAGCCCACGTGAGGAGCACGTGCCTGTTGGAGAAATTGCACTTGAGTCCCCACCATAATAGGTAATTGCATTTTAGTCCTTGTCCGCATAATTGCTTTATGTATTTTTATTTTCCTGTATTGCATTTACATCCCTGTGTTTGCACGCATCCTTAGGTTGCATTTTACATCATTTTTCAAATCTAAAAATTGCATTTTGTTGAGAAACTTGTCCTCTGTCTATTAGTCCACGTGTCACATTTTTGTAATTTCAGTGGAATTATTAATGAATTAATTGGTATATTTTTGAAATATTTTGCCCAGTGACACCTTTTAATTTGTAGTTAATTCTCTGTGGTTCCAAAAATTCTCAAAAATTCACAGTAGCTTAAGGACTGTATTCTTAACATGCCATAAAAATTTCATGTCATTTGCACACATATCGGGGCCTAAATAAATTATTGAGTGATTTTCTTATTTTAATTCCAATAAATTCATTTCACATTTAAATTCAGATCTGTCAATTTTCCTGGATCCCTTATCATTAGTGCCATCTAGGATAATTTTATTTCTCGAAAAAATTATGATTTGTTACTTATTAATAATTAAATAGTGAAAATCACCCTGTCTGCATATTTAATTCCCAGTAAATCCATTTAGTGTCTGGAAAATCCAAAAAAATTAGGGTAACTCATTTTCATCATAATTAATCATCTGACCAATTTTTAGAATTTTTGGATTTCATTTGATATCTTAATTGAATAAAACGTTAAATTGGCCTGCATTTTTGTACGAGTCTGCATAGAAATTAAAAAGACAAAAAAAAACAATTCCTCGAAAATCCAACACTCGGATACTTGCTAAAATTCACCTATGGAGACAGATGCCTCCTTGACTTCGACCTTGGACTTCCACCAAGTAAAAAAATTCTGCCGCTTGAAATTGAGTCGACATTAATTAATAGTGGTTTTTGACTAGCCCCTCGTATCCGACTGCAACGAACGACATTAAACTTAATTTGGACATTAATTTGCTCGAATTAACTAAGGGTGCGGGACGCTCATCATCGGTGAAGCTCTTCGGCGCCTCTGAAGTGGCTCGGAAGATTCGTGACGGTGCAACGAGGGCTCTGGTGGTCTCAGGAGCTGGAGAGGGGCGTCGGAGCTCCGTGGCGGCGAAGCTCCAAAAAAGCTCTGATGAGCTTCCGGCCAATGATTGGGGGTACCTGCAGGGGGTTAGAGGAGATAGCCGAAGCTCGAGGTACGGTCGTGGAGATGTGGGATGCGGTGGCGAGGCCTAATCGGAGTGAAAGGATGCTCGGCGATGGTGCTCCGCCTAGGTGGCGGAGCTGGAGCTGATGGAAGGTCGAGTGATTCGTCGGAGGGTGTGAAGTGGACCGCAAAGGTCAGAGCTCCATCGCGGAGCTCGGCGAGGTGAAAGCGGAGCGAAAAGATGAAGGTGGACGGTGAATAAAATGGGAGAAATTGAAGGGGAAATTAAAACTAAGATCAAAGAGAGATGGAGGGAGTTACCTGGGATTTTGAGCTCGGATTGAAGCTCCAGGTCTTCGCTCGAAGGATCGGTAAGGTCCCGAGCTCAAGCAGCTACTCAGAGGAGGGTTGCGACACGGCGGTGGCATCGCGGATCTGGCCGGAGGAGAACCTGTCTTCGCTCAAGGATTCGCTCGATTGTTGTCACCAATTGAAGCTTCCGAACTCGAGGTTCCTCTCTGGGGTGGCAGATAGCCGTGACGGTGCTGGTGAGGGTGTATTTATAGGATGGAGGTGGCGGCAGTGCTGGTGACGAGGCGAGGTTCATGGGCGTCATGGAGCGTCTATGGTGGGAGTGGTGGCGGGTGAGGGAGTTGGCGAGGATGAGGGACGAGTGGGGAAGGTCGTGGGATTGTTGGCGACCAGCGAGGGTGGCTGACGTGCGGCCGAAAATAGAAAGGGGCAACCCCTCCTGCAAGGCGGAGATCGTGGGAGAGAGGGGTGCCAGAGGTAGGAGACGAGGCCCTGGCCGTTGGATCTTGTGATCCAATGGCCTAGATCAAAGCACAAAGGAATGCCTAGGATTTAATCAAGGCGAGGTGATCTGAGGATGCGATTGTGCCGCGTGGCACGTCGGTGGCAAAGCGTGCGCGAGCGGTGTGGATTACATCTGGGGTGGCTTGATCAGAGGGATGTGATGGCGCCACGTGGCGCAATGGGGCGAAGCACGCGTGGGCGGTTGAGATGCGATTAGGGCTTAGATCGGAGCATTGAGATGGAAGGCGGGATGAGAGGTTGCGATGGAGGGGCGGCGTGCATGATCCAAGGGCGTCGCGTGCGACGCGTGGCGCGCTGTGGTGAAGGCGCTGATGAGCGGAGCAGATGAGAAGGGGGACATGATCTGACGGTGTAGAATTGAGGCACACGTGGAAATCAAGTGGCCGTTGGATCAAGGAGTATATACAACGGCTGAGAGGCGCGGCAGCTAGGGCAAGGGGAGCGGGCCGCGTGGCGCAACCAGATGGCACCACGTGGCCGGCTGTGATTGGTTGAGAGAAAAAATATACTTAGATAGAGAAGGAGTCCGAATTTGGAAAAACTCAAACCATGAAAGTTGTAGATCTCGATGAGATCTACAAGTTTCATGTTGACCAAAGACGGAGATGAGGTGAAATATGATAAAAAAAATTAAAGGATACAAATATACATATATGTAGTATACAAAGAGACCCAGAAACCCAACTTTTTTCATACGAGCTCCAAATTGGATGAAATTAGTCTCATTTTAAAGGTTTTTTAATATGTATTAATCTGAAAGTGAGTAGACCTATTTTGGAGTTGGTATGAGGGATCTATGGGCATTTTATGGTCCAAGGTCTTTAGGCCTTTATTGGTGCTTTTACAAAGGGAATTCCTGTCTCTCTTCCTTATATTATTAACTAAAGTGTACATAGTATAAGGGAAAGCTTATGTTTATGAGTGGACATTTTACAAATGATGTTGGCTTCTTATTTAATGCAAATTGAGTGCTAAAATGCATGTTTATGTATGCATGTATGAATACTATTTATGCATTAAAAAGGGGAATATGCATCTATTTACTTGGGAACAAGCTTCTATTTTCAACTTCTAGAGTGATGAATCACAGATTCATCAACCCCCTATACTTAAACCTTGCTCGTCCCCGAGCAACTAAATGAAATGCAAGAGTGAAATGATTTTGGGTTCCATACCAAGGTCATGAACAAAAGTTGAAAATGGGGCTTGACTCGACCTTTGGATTAATTGTGTGGCGGAACCTTATTGGGACCTGAACTTAAGACCTAACAGCCTTCAAGTTCCATAAGTCTTCTATTCAAGACTCCTCAATAGTCAGGTCAGAACAAATCCTCAAACGTAAAATCTGATGACTATGATGCTTACTTGTACTGTAAAAGTGAGATATATCTCTCCACATCAGAAATGACTCGGAACCAGCCTCCTCTAACAAGGTAACTCAATAACCCGGTCCAGTAACTCTTTCCTCGAGGAGCGGGGTATTCCCTTCTAAGTTCAAGTGCGACCAACTCAAGAGGATGGGGTAGAGAAAAAAATGGACGGTAGCCAGTGTAGCTACCTATCCCGGGATGCCTGACGAGTGTAGCCAAGTCATCCAGCTGCATTTCTTTGCTAATATACAGACTCCGATTGGTATTTTATTTTCACTTGGACCTGCCTGATTTTTTTGGAGTTTTTGCATATTTTTTTTCAAACTCATACAAGTTGCAGCATGTACATTAGAAGTTTTTCCTCTTGAGCTAGTAGACTATCACTCTTCTGAAGCATTATTGCAACCCACAACATCCCGTCCTTAGATGTCAACACCACCAGACTAGGTTGAGATGCACTACCCTCCCTAGAGGAGGACGGATGTTTCCACCCGTGTGCTACTCCAAGCTAAAGGATTCTACCTCCTCACCACCTCATCAATGAAGAGCTACGTGCATTGTGCTTGTCCAAGTTAGGTCACTGTCTAAAAGAATTATGCGTATGCACGAGATATTCTACTTAGACTAATCAAGATGACATGTGAACATAGACTTGCGGACTCAAGGAATTAAGTCACTTGACCTAAGAAATCTTAACTCCAGCTCCTATAAGGTTCCTCTGAAATTAGGTGGATTAAGGTCAAATCGAGTCCATCCTCAATATCTACTCATAACTTGGTTCAAAACCCACTAGCTTTCCACCTTGCATATACAAGATATGTAGATGAGATGCAGATGTCATGCTATGAAGATGAATGAAAATGCAAGACTCTTTTTCTTTTCTTTTTAGATGCAGAGATGATATGCAATAGTAAATAAGAAGCCTTTTTTTTACTCATTTTTTTAATTTTTACCCACCCGTAATTATTGCAAAATATATACAAAGAGTACACGAAAATACACGAAAGTACGAGCTATGGGTAAAGTAAAGTATATATGTAATATATACACGCCCCCTTATACTTAGCGTGTGCTATGTCCTCAGAGCACGAAGAGCGAGGAAAAAGACATAGCTCGTGCTAAGCGTGGGAGAGCTAAAGAAAATTGAAAATGTAAGGAAGTTGACCGCCCCCTATACTTAGGCTCTGGCAGCCTAAGTGTAGAAGAAAGTCAAAAAGTGGGGCGGACGAGGTTAAGAAGAGAAGTGGATGAATATACAATGCGGGCATTGGTCCCCCCTATACTTAGGCTCAGGTCAGCCTAAGTATAGGACGGAAGTGAGTATGAGGACCAATATGATCTGGAGAATGTACAGTGAACCGACTCAGGTGACTCATCCCCGCTATACTTAGGATCTGGTCATCCTAAGTATAGTCCAATTTAATGATTTAATGAGGAGGGGATGGGTTACTAGAGTTACGGGGGAGAAAAGATAGGATGCACAAGAATGATGATATATACAAATGTGTCGGTCTGAATCTTTCGAGATGCTGCGGATGGCTGGAGCTCACTGCTGCAAGGTCTCATACGCGGCTCGATGTATATCTGCTGAATCTGTCTCGCGCATGAATACAATCTCCTCAACATGGACTAACTGCTCATTGGATTCGACGAAGTGCTTCAACAGTTGTCCATTCACCAGGAATGTCGGTGCATCATCTGCGAGATCTGAGATCTCGACACATCCACTATCATGCACCGTACAGACGACAAATGGGTCTATCCACTTGGACTTCAACTTGCCTTGGAAGATCTCCAGCCTAGCATTAAACAACCATACCTTCTGTCCAGGAACAAAGGTCTTTCGTCTGATGTACCTATCATGCCAACGCTTCACCTTGTCCTTGTACACCAAACTGTTGTCATATGCGCGGTTTCTGACTTCCACAAGCTCATTCAGATCCATGTCTCTCTGCTTCTACCCAAGGTGCGTGTTCCAGTTGACCTTCTTGATTGCCCATTCTGATTTGTGCACTAACTCTGCGGGCAAATGGCACGGCTTTTCGAATACCATTCGGAATGGGGAGGTTCCTAACGGTGTCTTGTAAGCTGTCCGATATGCCCATAGGACTTGATCCAAAGTCTGAGACCATTCCTTCCTGTCTGGGTGGACAAGATTTTGGAATATAGTTTTCACCTCCCTATTCGACACCTCAGCCATACCATTGGTCTATGGGTGGTAAGGGCTAGCGACACAGTGTTCGATGCCGTAGTCCTTCAGGAGTTTGTTCACCTCCCGATTCACAAAGTGGCTACCCCCGTCTGATATCATCATTTTGGGGATCCCGAACCTAGAGATTATGTGATCTCTGATGAATTTACAGACAATCCTGCTATCTGCGGCTCGGGTTGGGATAGCCTCCACCCATCTAGATAGATAATCTACCGCAAGAAGGATATATTCGAACCCGTGGCTAACAGGGAATGGGCCCATGAAATCGATGCCCCAGGCGTCAAAGACATCACAAATGATGACAGGCTGCATCAGCATCTCATCCTTGGAACCAACGGTTCCTCCCATTCTCTGACATACCGGACACGACTTCGCGAAGGCGATGGCATCGCGAAACAGAGTCGGACAGTAAAAGCCACACTGAAGTACCTTCCATGCGGTCCTCTTCCCAGAGTGGTGTCCTCCTGCCTCTAAGTTGTGGCATAAAGAAAGGACACTCTGGTATTCCTCCTGAGGAATACATCGTCTCCAGACAAAATCCGGTCCTTTAAAGAAAAGGATCGGATCCCCCCAATGGTAGTGTCTAGCGTTCGACTTTAGTCGATCGATGTGGCTCTTGGGCCAATCTGCGGGAACTTTCTTGGAGACAAGATAATTCACGATATTGGCGTACCATGGGAGTGAGTCGACAACAAAAATCGACTCGTCAGGGAAGGAGTCTCGAATAGGTGAATCCTCGGAAGTATTAAGATCTTTGAGACGAGAGAGATGATCGGCTACTACGTTCTTCTTTCCAGGTTTATCACAGATGTCCAAATCAAACTCCTGGATAAGTAAAATCCACCGAAGAAGACGTGCCTTCACGTCCTTCTTCTCCATCAAATATCGTAGAGCCATGTGGTCAGTGAACACGATTACCTTGGATCCAATTAAATGAGATCTGAACTTGTCCAAGGCAAACACTACCGCAAGCATTTCCTTTTCCGTAACTGTATAGTTACGCTGAGCGGTGTCAAGCACTTTGCTTGCGTAGTGAATTGCGAACGAGACGCCCTCCCTTCTCTGTCCTAACACAGCCCCAACAGCAAAGTCTGAGGCGTCCGTCATGATCTCAAAAGGTAGAGACCAATCTGGGGCTTGTAGGATTGGTACGTCCGATATCATTCCTTGCAATAGCTTAAAGGCCTCAAGACATTTGTGATAAACAATAAACTCCATGTCTTTTCCTAGAAGCTTACTTAGCGGTCGGGCAATCTTAGAAAAATCCTTAATGAATCTCCGATAAAATCCAACATGACCGAGGAATGACCGCAACTATTTGACGTTGGTTGGTGGCTGGAGTCGTCTGATCACATCCACCTTGGCAGGGTCAACCTGTTGGACATGCGAGCCTACGACGAGCCATTATGCAATAAATGTTATTGCAAATATCATTCCCTGATCTGAAATGAAGAATACATAATTTGCATAATAGGTCCCTTAGTACAATTAGGGTTATGTGCCATGACCATCTTGATGATCATACAGCTGTTGATTCAATTATTGAATCATAGAGGCTGGTGCTTGGATGAATATCTAAAGAGTTAGATTGAGGACTCATCAAGCACCGTCAAATGATTGTTAAGAGATGATCTCCAGCCAGAGTAGGAGATGGCATTCCTATCTCAGTTAGGCTGATATCTGACCGACCTCTTGATGCATGCCCTCTTTATAGGAATAGAGATTCGGAGGTGTCAAATTAGTTAGGTCAAAGAGCTGACTTAATGAGATCGAGATAACCAAAGTCCTATATCGTATGCTGTCACGATACATGCATGCATCCTTTGACCGGAGACAGATGTGTTACTATATGTTTTAGTATGTACATTTGGCATACCAATAGGTTGATGACCTAATCAAGGTCTATACACCGGTGCGCTGGTGTGCATATAAGGGCATACGAGTAATACGATCTCTCAAAGGGATCATACAGGTTCAGTTACTGAACCGGAAGACATGAGCTCACTCATGAGATATTGGGAAGAATCAAATTCCATACGCATGGTCATCTCGCTTTGGAAGCTTGACTGAATTTGTAGGTTTGATATATACTTTGGGAAAGTATATGATCAAAGAACTAGGTATGATATATGCTTTTGAAAAGTATATGATCGATACCGACTTCCAATGATCGAATGAGTAACTTACTGATAGAACCCTGAAGTAGACAGTGTAAAGTTGATCTAATACTTCTGGTTTATTCTGAGTCTTCCAGTATGCAGGATGTACATGTATTAGGAATACCTGAGGGTGATGTGATCATAAACGATTGTATAACCATGACGCTTCCATTCCTATGGAGTGATGAAACGGGTCTGGATTTTAGTGACTCCTCTCATTAGAGAAGTAATCTGATCTTAGTCCAAATGTTGGACATTGATTTGAATGTGATTCGGATGCGATGAGAAGATTAGATTTGCCGTCTTGATTTAATCAAGCATCTATGGGAGGCCTGCGATCTGGATTTGAGATATGATCTCAATATCCATGTCACTATACGTGGAACAATACAATCGCCCTGTCCTTATATCCAAGTATTCGCGGAGAAAGCACATTATCCTTGAAAGAGTTCATGGATAATTCTATTGTTGATGTATGTATCAGAGCATTGAAAAAATGGATAATTAAATGTGATTTAATTGTCATAAACAATATGAATTTGATTCATATTATAAGGAGAGTTATCTTAGATAATTAAATGTGATTTGATTATCAAAGATGTAAACAATGTGAATGTGATTCATATTATTTGAGCACATGAGAAGAAATTATCCAATGTAATTAAATGCTATTTAATTATTATGGATAAGGATAATGTGGATAGAAATATCCAATTATTCATAATATATTATAAATGTGATTTATAATGTATTAGAGAGAGCTAATTACAATTTATATGTGTTGATTAATTATTATGTGTATTGGATACACATTGTGTAATTAATTAACAATGTAAATTATATGTTGTTTTGGGTTGTGAATATAATTCACAATTTTTTTCATGGCAAGATTGCAATATTCTCAAATATAACTGTGAATTATTTTTGAAGAATAAAAACCAACAAATGTGTTGTAAATAAATAAAGAGAGATTTTCATGGAGATATGCAATCTCATGAATTATCATGAGATTGCTCTCCCCATGGAAATAGTGGGCGGCACCCTATTCCAAATAGGAAAGGGTGGTCGTCCACATGGAAGGTGCATGGAGATAAAATCTCCATGCACATTCTCTCCTTATTTATTGGTTTGATTTAGGACTAATTTATATTTGATTTTGTCAAATATATTTTAACCTAAATTTGTTGGTTTTATCAACAACAATCTTGACCATTGGATTGACAAAAATCAATCTCAACTATTGATTTTACATGTCACATGGATTGAGATCCATGGATCCCAAAACCCTATAAATAGAGAGGCATACCATGTTCTCTATTAACATGCAATATTGGAGCAAACTCTCTCTCTCTCTCTTTCTCTCTACTCGACAGCCCTCTCTCCCTCTCATGTGGCCGTCCACCATGGATGACCTAGAGAGGTTCTCCATCGCCGCGACATCGTCGTTATGCTGCCCGTTCGTCTGCTCATGGATCTCCATCTCCTTCGGTGCGCCTCGCTCGTGAAGAAGACGTCGGATCTCGTGTGTCGAGATCAGGGGATCTGCCGCTTGGATCATCAACATGGATTGCGAGAAGCACACGGTTCATCCCCGCGCTCGCTAGCATCTCCTCCGTCGGATCGGAATTTGAGACAAGAGGTCTCTTCGTTTAGAGACTCGATCGCAACAACGCTTCAAGAGATAATCCTATTACTTGTTTGTGGTTTAGACGAAATGATCCGAGAAGTGTTCTTGGATCATGTGGTTTCGTCGTAAGATTTTTTTTTTTAAATTGAGCTGCATCGAGCAACTAGTACGACTAGTCGCTCCTCGTCATATTCAATAGGACGCTCACGCTTCCGTGATGCGCTTGAGGATCTAAACATATCCGTCAAGTGGTACCAGAGCCTTAGGTCGATGGTTTCGAATATGATTTGCTAACCGAGGACGACTTGGGTTCGTTAAGGTCGCAAAAGTTTTTATCGCATTTGATTTCGCAGATCTGTTTAGTAAATAAATTCGGCACTGTTTAAATTGTTTAAATACTAATTTAATACTTGGATTTTGTTCCCCATTAAATAAGGAAACCATAGGATCTGAGTTTGCGTAAATTGGATTTCGTATGCTCGAGATATGGTTGTTTTAATGAACATGTATGCACTGTTGCGGGAACTGTAGATCTGAACGTGATTAAAATGTTAACTACTGTTTATACTTGCTCTAAATGCGTTAAACATCACTTGGGTTCTGTCCTAAATCAAATTAGCAATCGATGAAAATTGATTTTGTCTAATTTGTATTTATTATGATTGAGATATGCTAATTTTAGTAAGTAGGGGTCACTGCTGAAATTACAGTCCTAATCAAGAACCATGCGATTGTCAATTAATGAGATTAATGGTTAATTTCAAGAAATAATTATGGAAAATATTTGAGAAATATTGGAAGATGATTATTTCCTTAATTGACTTTGCCTCAACCAATTAATTGATTAGATTTGATCAAAATCATAATTGGAAACACAATCATCAAACTCCTTGCTTGAATAGGATTGGGAATTTGTCTAGCAAATTTCCTTATAATCAAAAATTGTTTTCATTACTATATGGTATAATTTCAGTTGAAGAACCGATGATCATCTCAAGTACAAATTAATCAATTTGGCATTATCCTTTCCCGAGGCGGATATGGTGACTAGTCGGAGATCGCTGGGGTAGCGGGTTGCAACGTATGTGGTCCGTCCCACTCTCGCCTGCACTGGCCATGACAGCGGGTAGGACCGGGATAATGTCTGAGGGATTAAGTTATAATTTTTTCTAATTATTAAAATACGAATTAATACGTACTTTGAGAATAATACCATATATATTCAAGTAATACAATCATGTTTGATTGATTGAATTGGATTGATAATTAATTTAATATGATTGAATTAATTATGTCCAATTAAAATACTCTAATATAATTAGAGTTGATAATTCCCTTGGAAGAATTAATTATGTGAATATGATTCATGATAATTAATTATAATTTGTATATGATATGAAGGATCACATAAGTGACATCCATGGTCTCCCGTCAAGGCGAAGGGTTTCGTCGCCAGATATTGTATGTGGGAGACGCCTGTCTGAAGTGACAGCTCCTGCATATGATCCATTTGGATAGGGCTCGTCGCTTCTCGAAAGAGTAAGGACGTATGCGTAGTGACCCCAATATCGGGTCCTCATATTATTGGGGCGATATTGGATTGCACATAGCGAGTTGTATTCCTGTTGACGGTTGGTTCAATTAATGACGGGTCAACATCACCTTAGGGGTGGTGGGCCCGGGTGTTAAAGATCGAATTGGGAGATGCAAGTTGGACTTGCAAGGCGGAATGTGTTCCCGCTTCTTTTTATCCGAGTTGTAGGTTCTCATATTATTGGGATACAACAAAGATAAGGAAGGAGATCCCAGATCTTGCTTGAGATATAATGGTAAGTATATCTCTTACTTTGAAAGTGATTAAGGGAATGAACTTTCATTGTTGACATGGCAAGACAACTTTGATATAAAAATTCTTAAATCAAAGTAAATTATATATTTATATATGTTTATGCAAATTTCTTATTTCAGATAATCCTTCATTAAACCCACTCAATAATATACTCAATAATAACCAGTAGAATATCATGGATTGGACCCATGATCCAGATATTGTACTTGCAATTGGACACATAATGTATGTGGTTGCAATGTGCAAGTTTCCTCATAATAATGAGGAATGATAATTAAATAGACAATAGGACTAAAACCCTAGGGTTTGTATGTCTCTATATATCTTGATCTCATCGAATGTACTTAGGAAGTAACATGTCGATGATGATCGCAATTGTCAAATAATCCTTATAAAATCAATGAAGATATTCTGGCATACATATGTGCTCTTGACATTTAATCATGAATGACATGGTTCTCTGCATTATGTAGAATGGTAGCTCTATAAGAGATGATGTATTCAAATTGTTTGAGTACCTACCTGAACCTATGTTTTAAGAGTTTAGATGGATGTAGATGATGAGTGTCATCATTCTACTGTCTATACTCTAGTCATTCATGAAGCTTCATAATATTCATATTGTATGAATTGGGTGAAGCATGTATAAATGTCGAAATGCTCTTACATTAAATTCTTTTGAATTTAACATTAGAGGTCCTTAGTCTTAAGCAATGGTTGTTTATAGATAAAGGGAGCGCAGTGGAAGCATGGGTTGGACCCAAGAAAGAAGTATAATCAAAGAGTTGATTGTACTTCTGTGACTTCCATATGACATCCAAAGAGTTGGATGAATGCCAATACTGCAATATGTTGATGTGTTGATAATATGACTATCAAATCCATCTAGAATCCTTTGAGAAGGAATCGGATAATACATCAGAATAACCTACATATAATAATTGAAATTGACTTACTTATTTGATAAAGTAAAGTCTAATAATTGTACCTCAATCTTCTAATAACACTTGCAATTGGTTGCATATGTAGTAGAATATTAGAAATTTGATCTTAAGGTTTATTAGTCATCCATGTTGAAAGTGATGCAAGTGTTGCAACAATTTCCATTGGATCAATAGACTTCATATTTTCAGTGGGAGCCCTTAGTCTTAGAGAATGTCTCTATGACCAAGATATTAGAATACACTCATTGTTTATTTCTAATTGTTGGATATAAGCATGAATTCTATAATAAATCTATCATAAAGAGTTATGATGGAGATATTTCAGATAGTAATCTAAAATCTAGTGGACTCTACTAAATTAGAAAATTAATGAATGGTTCATTAAGATTTCTAATACTGAAAATTAAACCTTTAAAGATCAATAGGAGGATAAAAGATCATTTGACAATGATCAGGCATCAAGTTTTAGACATATGTCTATTGATGAAATCAATGGACTAGTAAGACATGAAACTTTAGATTGTCTAAAGATTCAAATCTCACATACTGGTGAATATTGTATTCAAAGTAAAATGTCCAATACACCCTTCCTTGGAAAAGGTGTAAGATGTTAAGGTATTCAAGATCTCATACATATTGATGTATGTGAATCATCTATATCAGAATAAACATTATAGATATGTGATATCTATTAGTGATTATTTGTGATATGAGATTTCTTCTCTTCACTTAGAAAACTTTGAAATGTTCAAAGATTTCACAATTTTGATTTAGAACCAAAGTTTGAAGGAAGATGAAATGAATTTGATCTAACCAAGGTAGCCTGTACCTATTAGATGAATTCTAGAAATACCTTACGGAGATATGAATATCATTCCTATCTCAATCCTCCTAATGAACCTTAACTCAATGGAGTTGTAGGGAGATACAATTGATCATGTGTGACATGATTTAATCAATGATTAATCCTAGCATAATTATCTCTTAGTTTCCAAGGTACATATGTAGTAGAGACTACATTATATACTTAATAAGGTTCCATGCATGTAAGATACAATCTAACACTAGAGAGTGCTACTTCATTAGGAAAATAAAGGATGGTATTGTATACCTACTTTATGACCTTGAGATTCTTAAAGGATCTCATCTCTGAGAATGTGATTCTTAGAGGATGACTCTCTTAAGAATCAAGATAAAATGAAGTGAAGGAACTCATTTAATCTTGAGAAGATAATGAGGCTCCTGAAATCAGAAACTAAAAGAATAATTGAATATGAAACATTAATACTTCTTTAAATAAGTTTGAGGATGTATTCCATGTGAAAATGATCGGACTTCATGTAATGAAGTTCCTGAGGATCATGACATGGAAAGATGGATGTTAGAAATAAAAGTCTAATGTAGATTTCATATACAAGTGTTGTATATAGACCCTCGAAGATCCACCTATATGGGTAAGACCCATCAAGGTGTAAATGAATCTTCAAGAGAAAGAGGGAACCTGATGATAAGGTAGAGACCTTCAAAGCACGGTTCGTAGCCATAAGCTACACACCGAAGAGAAGACATCGCTAGCGATGAGACTTGCTCTCCGGTGACCTTTCTTTAATCCATCAGAATATTTCTAACTATAGCTACACAACTTGACTATGATATCTTTATGATATGAGTCAAGATTGCATTCCTCTATAAATACCTCTCTGAGGATATTCATATGAAGTATCCCCAGGGGTTCGTGGTTGAGGAAAGAAAGGTATGTGATTAACAGGTCCTTAGTGGTTTTAAAGAGTGAAATTAAGTGATTTTAGTGTCGTTGTAACCGCAATTCAACCAATTAAAACATTAACTAATTTCAAAGTTTTACTTGTGTAATGATGAGCACAAGGTCGAATCACAGGGACACGGAGAATAATCAAAGTTCAATCCCAACATGAATGTGATGCACAATTTCACATATCTCATTATTGCAATTTTCAATAATAATTTTTTTGTATTTTTAGCAAATAAAGGGAATCGATTTTTTTTTGTTTTCCAACTTTTAATTTTTTTTAACACATCACTATGTGAACGTACTCATGATTTAGTAAATTACACAAGATGGTGATTTTTTAAATAAGCAATCATAATATGGCCATTCGGCCTTTTGAAATTCAAAAAGTTCAACAAAGATTCAACAATCACGTTTGAAGGAAATCAAATAGAGTCTAAACTTAAATTAACACAAACTTTATGAAAAGAGGAGTACAATATTATCACCAAATATCCGATGGTTCTCTTTGCATAATCACGGACGACTGGCGGAAGTTGATGGCCACGGTGAAGCAATTAGTCCAAGCATATCCACGGGTCGTCGCCGTTGCCGTCAATGATGAAGAAATTGTGTTCACGGGTACTATCACTACCCGAAAACAAAACCGATGGCGAATAATATGTAGAGGTGAGGATGTCGCAGCCCCAGAAGAAGAACTCGCCGGTTCTCGACTCCTTCGCGTGCGAGAGCCCGCTCCCGGTTCGGTCCACGTTCAGTCTATCTCCTTCTCTTCTTCATTGTCCTATGCGCGGCTCAAACCGTTGGCGCTCCTGCGAAGGTGGAAGAATAGGGAGTTAGGAATCGGACCCGGCAAATGAAGAAAGGGCAATGACATTTATAGAATGGCAGGCGAGTGCGGATGTAGAAAAAAAACTAATGCAGTAACCACTGCATATGTGCGAGAGGGAAGGCAGTTAATCAAGAACTGGGAGCGAGGCTTGCGTTAAACTGCAATGTTGATCGCGGTTTCCATGCAACCGCTGATGGAGAAAGAACAGGCACGATATGGAGATGAGTCGGTTGCGGTTGCCTGTGCGCAGGAAAAAGAAACGTGGGGCACAATATGGAGATGAAATGAAAATTCGAGAATGGGGAAGGGGTCCACTTGATTTAAAATGCACGTGAGTGTATGCATGGGCTATTTTTATATGAGTGGAAGAAATGCATGGCAAATCACGTGAACTCATGCACGGTTTTTTTAGATGAGTGGGAGAAATGCATGGCAATTCCATGGACATAATTTCATGCATGGGATTTTTTTATTTTATTACTAGAATTACAAAAAAAAATTATCATTTTAAAAAGGAGTTAAATAAATTTAAAACAAAATCTATTAAAATATGTACACCCAAAACACATCTCAACTAGGAATTTAGCACAATTTTTCAAGGCAAATTGATGTAATTTTAGCACTAATAGGAGTCCATCTGACGTATAATAATATGATGAGATTTGGTCTCATCATACCCCCGTGCTTAAACTTTGCTAGTCCCTAGCAAGACCATCAAAGAAGAATCCTATGTGGGAGTTGGGACCAAGTTTTGTACGAAGAATAAAAAAACAAGCTTGATTTGACCTTTGGATTCATAATGTGTTCGAGACTTGCATAGGCTCAAAATTTCAGATTCAGCAGTCTCCAAGTTCCATGAACCATTAAGCAGGTTTGACTCCTTAGTCAATTCAGCTCATTCGATCATAATCACATCCTCTTATGACATATGAGTCGGACTTGAACTTGTGAGTGTGAATAGGTAGCTCTTCCCAATTAAAAAGGTAAAAACTTATGCAACCATGCCCAGCACCCTTGGATTCCCTTTCTAGCTACTCTTTCCTCGCGGAGCGGGGTATTTCCTTCTAAGTTCGGGTAAGTTGGCCGAAGAAGTAGATAGGAAGAAGTAGTTATTTGGAGTATGACCAGTGTAGTGACATCTCTCAATTTGAGCTTGGCCAGTATATCCAAGTCTCACAGAAAAGAAATGCCGGCTTCTTCTTCTTCTTTTTCTCTCTCTTCTTTTCTTTTCTTTTTTTTCTTTTTTCTTTTTTTTTGGCACGGCTTCATGCGGGTATAAAATCTTTTTCCCGCTCCTTTTGAATTTTTTTTATGTGGACAATATATGAGCATTGTGCTCTATTTGGTGGAGGAGAAGAAGATTTTTGCCGACTGACCGTTCCTCATCCGAAGCTTTATTTCAACCCACACTCTCCGGTCCTCAGACGTCCATGCCGCCAGAAAGGGATCCATATAGATACCATTCATAATCACAATCGCTTTCACACATCCTATTTGAGTCGAGCTACGTGCATGTGAATTAAGTTCAAGTAGATCAATCATCAAACAGTATGTGATTCTTCTAAAAAATGAGCAACTTAGACACAGGGAGTCAAAATCTGCGTAAAGATTGCGGACTTGGAAAATTAAATCAAAAAGACCTGAAGAATCCGAATTCTCAAACCTATTGAGTCTCTATGGATATTAGGTAGATTAAAGTCAAGATCAACCTCAATCTCCTTAAGCTTTGCCTCAAATCTTGGTCCAAACTCTCACAAGGAAGAGATATGTACAAAGAAGAAGTTTTTTTTAATATTTTTAGTGATTTTTTTGAGATTTTCTTTTGCAAAACATAGTGATACATACATATATATATATAAGAAAGAGATTATAAAAAGCTTATAATATATATACATAGATAAATGACCACCCCCCATGCTTAAATGAAACCATGTCCTCATGGTAGAAAACCTGACCTCCTCAGAGAGAGATTTTTTTAGTTGTTTTTGTTTTTGTTTTTTTTAGTATGATTTAAGAAGAAGTGGAAAGAGGAATACCCCCACGCTTATCTGATACTAATTCACAAGAGAATGTAGTTAGCATGGAAGTAAAGAAAAATAGAAAAGAGAATATGCAAAAAAATACAAGATAGAGATGGGGTGCCTCCCATAAGCGCTTGTTTTACGCCTCAGCTTGCCATACAGGTTCAGAAATCCTGAAGAACTAAGGACTCGGCAGCCGGAAGGGGGCCGTCGGGTTCAATGACAGGCTTGAGTCTCTGCCCATTGACCCGAAAAGAAGATAAAGTGGAGGGGTCAAAGATATCAATAGATCCATTATCATAGATATTCAAGATGGTGTAAGGACCTTTCCACTTGGAATGGAGTTTTCCAGGAAAGAGTTTGAGCTTGGAATCAAATAACCAAACCTTTTGATTGACACTAAAAGATTTGCGTGAAATGTGAGCATCATGCCATTGCTTGATTTTGGTTTTATAAATCAAATCATTGGAATAAGACTTCGCTCGCAACTCTTCGAGCTCATTCAAATCCAAAAGCCTTTTCTTGCCAGCTTCATCATGATCCAAGTTACATTTTCGAATCGCCCATTCAGACTTGTGGTGAATCTCTACTGGGAGATGGCATGGTTTCCCATATACTATACGAAATGGGCTCATACCAAGAGGTGTACGAAAAGTTGTACGGTATGCCCATAGTGCGGTGGGAAGATGTTGAGACCAATCTTTCCGATCAGACCTGACTATCTTAATCAAAATGGTCTTTATTTCTCTATTGGAAAGCTCAGCCATGCCATTCGACTGGGGATGGTATGGTGTAGCGACTCTATGTTCAACTCCATTATTATACAGAAGCCGTCGCACCGATGCATTCAGAAAGTGGCTACCACCGTCACTAATGACTACTTTGGGTAAACCAAAGCGTGAGAATATGTCATTGAGGAACTTAGTGACAATCGTGCTGTCAGCAGCGCGGGTGGGAATTGCCTCTACCCAGCGGGAGACGTAGTCTACTGCCAATAAGATGTACTGAAATCCCTGAGATACCGTGAAAGGGCCCATAAAATCTATTCCCCAAGCATAAAAAATCTCGACCACATGCACAGGAGTGAGGGGCATCATATCTCGTCTACACATCCCTCCAGTGGTCTGACAAACATGGCATGCCTTAACAAAATTGTGGGCATCACGGAATAGGGTCGGCCAAAAGAAACCAGACTGTAAGATCTTAGCCGCAGTACGCTTTCCAGAGTGATGTCCTCCACACCTAAAGGTGTGGCAGTGGGTAAGGACACTAAGTATCTCAGACTCTGGAATACAACGTCTCCAAATGCAATCAACCCCTTCCTTAAAAAGGATGGGGTCCTCCCAGTGGTACCAACGTGAATCAGATCGAAATTTTTCTTTCTTGGTCTTGGGCCAATGATCAGGAAGTCGAGAAGTGACAAGGAAATTCACCATATCAGCATACCAAGGTAACTGACTGATGGTGAGAATGGACTCATCAGGAAATTGGGCAATGATAGGAGTGGGGGTGGCATCAATGAAAGACTCATATGATGGGAGAGAAGGAAGCCGAGATAGATGATCCGCCACCACATTTTTTACTCCTGGCTTATCTTTTATTTCAATATCAAATTCCTGCAGGAGCAGGATCCATCTCAGAAGTCTCGGCTTAGAGTCTTTCTTTGTTAACAAGTACTTGAGGGCTGAATGATCAGAAAAATGATAACATGAGCTTCTAACAAGTACGATCGAAATTTCTCCAAAAAGAAGACTACAGCCAGCAGTTCCTTTTCAGTAACAGTATAATTACGTTGGGCCTCATTCAATGTCTTGCTGGCGTAGTGAATAGCAAATGGTTTGCCATCCTTCCTTTGTCCAAGAACCGCCCCTACTGCATATTCAGATGCATCACACATGATCTCAAAATCTAAAGTCCAATCGGGGGGTTGCAAAATCGGGGCTTCAGTGATGGCCTGCTTCAAAATCTTAAAGGATCGAAGTGCTTCTATAGACATCTCAAAATCACGGTCCTTTTCCAACAGCTGAGTCAAGGGACGGGCAATTTTTGCAAAATCTAATATAAATCGTCGATAAAAGCCAACATGCCCTAAGAAGGATCTGATTCCCTTGACGTTCGTAGGCGGAGGTAAGTGTGTAATGGTATCTACCTTGGATGGGTCAACCTCCATGCCTCTTTCTGACACAATGTGTCCCAGCACTATCCATTGCTTAACCATAAAATGCGATTTCTCCCAAGACAACACCAGATTAACATTAATGCATTTCTTTAAAACCCTCTCCAAAAACTCTAGGGTCTCATCAAATGAGTCGCCGAAGACGGAAAAATCATCCATAAAAATTTCCATAAAATCCCCCACCATGTCTGAAAAAATAGCCAGCATACATCTCTGGAATGTAGCTGGTGCGTTGCATAAGCCAAAAGGCATTCGCCGGAAGGCAAATGTCCCGAATGGACATGTGAAGGTCGTCTTTCTCTTGGTCCTCAGGAGCAACCGCGACCTGATTATAACCCGAATATCCATCAAGAAAGCAAAAGTATTTCTTTCCTGCCAATCTTTCGACAATCTGGTCGATGAAATGAAGAGGAAAGTGATCTTTTCGGGTTGCTTTATTCAACTTCCTGTAATCTACACATACCCGCCAATATGTTGCAACACGGGTAGAGATATCCTCCCCTCGGTCATTCTGGACCACAGTGAGGCCAGCCTTCTTGGGAACCACATGAAGGGGGCTAACCCACTTACTATCTGAGATGGGGAAAACGATCCCTGCACTCATCCATTTGCCAGATTTCTGTCTTAACAACTTCTCGCAAATTTGGATTCAATCGTCTCTGAGGCTCTCGAGAAGTTTTGGCATCCTCTTCCAGGAAGATCTGGTGTGTACAGTAAGAAGGGCTAATTCCTCTTAGATCAGAGATAGTCCATCCAATAGCCCTTGAATTTCTCTTAAGAACCTCAACGAGTCTAGATTCCTGTATATCATCTAAATGGGCATTGATTATCACAGGAAGCGTCTGATCTGAGCCAAGAAAGACATACTTTAGGTCCTTTGGGAGAGGTTTAAGTTCTACTTGGGGAGTAGTGCTGGGCTTATCAAACAGATCCGAGAAATCCCAATTTTTCAGAAATGGGGTGATTGGAATACACAGCTTCTATGAGAGAGACAGGGGAAACAAGGGAAGAGGCATTAGGGATCATGCACTGCAGCTCTCGAATCTCATCGGCCATGATCTCTATGCAACGCTTCACTAGGTCCATATCAAGTTTCTGATTAATCAATAGTGAGGCTAGTGAAGGGTCAACCTGGACTGACAGAGCCAATGGTGAAGGATCATGATGACCTGAGTGTGAAGATAACTGATTCTGTCTGTAATACTCCATCAAAGTAAACATATCAGCTACCTTCCTTGCAATGTTAGGAAGGTCACTATCAGAATGGAATTGAGATAATGAATACCCCCCAGATGGGCTTGTTATCTCGAAGGGTGGACTCACTCATGGGCATGACCATAGACGAAAGAGCACACAACTCTGCATCTAAATCATCCCAAGCCATATCTAATTTGCAGAAAATCTCATCGTGAGAGATGGGAGTCGAGTCCAAACACTCAGACCAGTACTGTATGTTTTCTGCATGTCCAATTGTGTCAGCCAGAGAAATGGTGGCATCGAGTGGGTCAGATGCCACATGAGCAAGAATAATCTCAGTGTCCAAATAGGAACACTCCTCAATCCATCCCACATTCATCATCTTCGGTCTCATGACCAGTGGGACAACCAGATTGACAGAACGATCTCGCCATTGACCTTGAATACAACTTTTCCCAACTCAAAGTCGAAGTGGGCTTTGGCCGTAGAGAGAAAGGGACGACCCAAAATTATGGGTGTTTGGGCCAAGGTTTTAGTGGGGTCCATCTCCATAACTACGAAATCAACAGGGAACTGCTTCCCTTGGACCGTCACTATAACATCCTCCAAAAGTCCTTGTGGTCTCCTAACAGATCGATCTGCCATCTGTAAAATCATTGAGACCGGCTTTAGCTTTCCAAAATCAAATTGCCGCAAAATGGCAGCAGGGAGGAGGTTGATTGAGACACCATTATCCAAGAGAGTGCGCTCAAAGGTCATATTACCAATGGTACATCATACCAAAGGTGCCCCAGGGTCCTTCAACTTATGGGGGAGGAGTGAGGAGATGGCATTGGATGTAGCTCTGGGAAGCACATGCCGTTCCTCTTCTTGCTCATTATTTTTCTTCTTCTTAGATCGCCTCCGTCGCGTGCATTTTTCTTTTAAAAATTTTGAGTAGGCGGGAACCTGCTCAAGCGCCTTCAGAAGAGGGATCTCAATCACAATATTGGAGAACAGTTTCTCCAATTCTGGGTCGGTGGTGGATGATTTGGAAGCTTTCCGTAAGCGAAGGGCCTCCGGAAAGGGGACGGAGATGAGAGTGGGTGAAGGGGATTGTGGAGAAGTTGAGACCACTTGAGGTGGAGTGGAAGTGGTCCTGCCAGAAAAGGGGTGAAAGTCATTCTCTCCATTAGATTTCTCTTCATCACTTGTCTTGAGATTACAAGGTTGAGTTGTGGGTGTAGACATGGACGGAGATGAGTCAACCACTTTTTTTCCTCGCCTGGTCAAGACTGCATTGGCAGACTCGTTACTGAAATTACCAGGGGTCTTGAATGTCACAGGACCTTTTTGTGGATGATGTAAGGTCCCTTGGGAAGTGCCCGCTACAGAATTGGGATTCTGAAGGGCTTGTGGTGATAGCGTAGGCAAATAAGATCGGATATCTGCAAATTGCCTAGCATTCTCTTGATTATTCTTCTCCATATTATTCTTCAACTCTTGCATCATTTTCATGAGAGCACCAATGTCATTTGAAAGTGGTTGGTTGCTCACAGGAGAAGTTGGTTGTGTACTGGATGAGGCTGGAGCCTGTGGCAAGTACAACGGTTGTGCTTGTGGTGGTGGTTGCGGTGGTGCAGTGATGTATCGACCTTGTTGATTTACCTGGATAGGTTGTTGCGGGTTTGACGTTCGCCATGCAAAATTTTGATGGTTACGCCATCCAGGATTGTAAGTGGGTGGCACTGTGCTTCCTGAAGTCCCCGATCCCATGGCAACCGCATTGACATCAGGAGTAGGTTCTGTGACCCAAAATACCTGCTCTGGTTCTTGAACTTGGTCCAAATGTGTAGGAATGGCAAACATCCTACTGACATTCTGTGTCACTTCTTTGGTTATATTCCTACTCATGTCATCAACCTTCTTGTTAAGAATTTCTAAATTATCAAACTTTTGAGCAATGAGTTGGAGGTCAATCACCGTACTATCCGATCGGGTTTTGGTATCTTCGATTTACTCAACAGGTTTCTTATGGCGGCTATATTGATTAAGGGATGCCTTATTCAATGAAGTCTCTGCCATCTCCTCGTATAGTTTCCACACAAATGTTTCTGATTTGAGGAGGAAACCACCTCTGCAAGTGCTATCCACAGCCACCTTAAAATTCTCATGCATGCCCTCATAAAAAATCTGGACCAATTTCCATCTATCCACGTCATTATTTGGGCATTTACGCAATAGCTCCTGAAACCTATCCCAAGCCTCATGAAAAGGCTCATTTGGGCGCATTGAAAAGGAGGAGATTGCGTAGTGGAGTGCATTCGCTTTTCCAATCGGGAAGTACTTCTTAAGGAAGGCTGAATTCAATGCAGCCCATGTGGTGATTGGTTTCCCATAGCTCCGGAGCCAATTTCTCGCCTTGTCCTTCAAGGAGAATGGGAATGCCTTAAGATACACAAGGTCTGGATTATTATTTTCAATATGCATGGTGTCACACACCGCAAGAAAATCATGAATGTGTTGGTAAGGGTCCTCGGCACTCTCCCCATGAAACTTGGGAAGCAGAGAAACTATAGACGACTTTATATTGATCTGGCATGCCGCAGCAGGCAACTAAATCCATGGAACTAAGATTTGTTGGGCAGGATTGTGTCTTTCCCCCATAGGTTGAGGGTTTTCCTCTTCATCCTCAACAATGCCCATTTGAGCTTCAATTCGAATTTGGCGATCATTGATTCTTTCAAGTTGGGCCATGATGATCGCCAAAGGGTCTGGATTTTCGCCTTGTTCAGCCATGATGGAAGATGAAGAAGATAGCGGAATAGAAGAGAATGATCTGAGTGATGTCGGAGAAGAGGGAGGTGAAGAAGGTAGTGATGTGGCAAGTGGAGGAATGTCAAGAGAAGAAAGGGAATGAGAAGAGTTGGGTCTTCTTCTCGAGAAGAAAGGATTTGAATTTAAAGGAACAGCAAGAGAAGGATTGAGAGATCGTCTCCCTTGCATGCACCTCCTATTCTATGCAATCAAAACACAAAGCAAGGTCACTTTGATACGCACACTGGTGAAGCCCTTTGTGGCTTTATCTTTTCAATTTTAGTCTTATAAACATGAAGTTGAACATCCAACGTTTACACTCGTCCTTCCCTCAGGTCATCCAATGTACCTTGAGAGAGTCACAAGGCACACCGATGGGATTTTTGGCTCTAGTGACCTTAAGGTGCGTTGTGCAACAAACAACCAAGTGTGCAATCCCACAAGTGCAAATACAAGTAATTAATTCAAACAATGGTGAGATTAATCAATTTTAACCTTATGTGACCACTTGACTAGAAAAATTGATTTTAATATCTACGTCCAATTGCTTTGAGTGATATTCAATCAAATCGAGTGAGGTGAATTTCCTTTTTTTCTAAAAAATATTTTCAAGGGAAGAAGACCATGGAGAATGATGCATGCAAGGAGGTTAGAATCGCGTACCTTTCGCCAACAATCTACATGCAAGAATGCAGTGCGAAAATATAAACCTATTCTAAATGCTCCTAGCAGGCAATTTCTAAAGAACTCCTTTTTTTGTGATTTTAATTTTTCAATTTTTTAATTTTTGAAAACCGAGCACAAACAAATTACACTAAGGAAATTAAACCTAATGCAATCTAATGCAATGCAGAAATCTAGTAAAATTATTACAATAATGAATGTCCAGTCTCTAGGCCACAACTCGGCCCGAAATGAATATAAAACAAGAAATGATAAACTAAAAGAGAATGAATCTCTCAGATGGGAATTAAACGAGCTCCTCGTCCACGGGTTTGCTTTCTCCTCCGCCTCACCGGCTCGAGATTCGAGTTGAGAGAAGAATCTCTCGAGCTTCCCGCGCAACAGAATGTATGCGGTCTCCTGCGAAAAGAGAAAGCCAGTCAACCGGAACAAGATGGTAACATGTAATAACAACAAGTCTGCATAGAAAAAGTGAATCAATCAAAAATCAAGCCGTGTCCCCGGCAACGGCGCCAAATGATTAACAGGTCCTTAGCGGTTTTAAAGAGTGAAATTAAGTGATTTTAGTGTCGTTGTAACCGTAATTCAACCAATTAAAACATTAACTAATTTCAAAGTTTTACTTGTGTAATGATGAGCACAAGGTCGAACCACAGGGACACGGAGAATAATCAAAGTTCAATCCCAACATGAATGTGATGCACAATTTCACATATCTCATTATTGCAATTTTCAATAATAATTTTTTTTGTATTTTTAGCAAATAAAGGGAATCGATTTTTTTTTGTTTTCCAACTTTTATTTTTAAACACATTCACTATGTGAACGTACTCATGATTTAGTAAATTACACAAGATGATGATTTTTTTAATAAGCAATCATAATATGGCCATTCAGCCTTTTGAAATTCAAAAAGTTCAACAAAGATTCAACAATCACGTTTGAAGGAAATCAAATAGAGTCTAAACTTAAATTAAAACAAACTATATGAAAGAGGAGTACAATATTATCACCAAATATCCGATGGTTCTCTTTGCATAATCACGGACAGCTGGCGGAAGTTGATGGCCACAATGAAGCAATTAGTCCAAGCATATCCACGGGTCGTCGCCGTTGCCGTCAATGATGAAGAAATTGTGTTCACGGGTACTGTCACTACCCGAAAGCAAAAACCGATGGCGAATGATATGTAGAGGTGAGGATGTCGCAGCCCCAGAAGAAGAACTCGCCGGTTCTCGACTCCTTCGCGTGCGAGAGCCCGCTCCCGGCTCGGTCCACGTTCAGTCTATCTTCTTCTCTTCTTCGTTGTCCTATGCGCGCTCAAACCGTTGGCGCTCCTGCGAAGGTGGAAGAATAGGGAGTTAGGAATCGGACCCGGCAAATGAAGAACAAGCAATGACATTTATAGAATGGCAGGCGAGTGCGGATGTAGAAAAAAAACTAATGCAGTAACCACTGCATATGTGCGAGAGGGAAGGCAGTTAATCAAGAACTGGGAGCGAGGCTTGCGTTAAACTGCAATGTTGATTGCGGTTGCCATGCAACCGCTGATGGAGAAAGAACATGCACGATATGGAGATGAGTCGGTTGCGGTTGCCTGTGCGCAGGAAAAAGAAACGTGGGGCACAATATGGGAGATGAAATGAAAATTCGAGAATGGGGAAGGGGTCCACTTGATTTAAAATGCACGTGAGTGTATGCATGGGCTATTTTTATATGAGTGGATGAAATGCATGGCAAATCACGTGAACTCATGCATGGTTTTTTTAGATGAGTGGGAGAAATGCATGGCAATTCCATGGACGTAATTTCATGCATGGGATTTTTTTATTTTATTACTAGAATTACATAAAAGAAACTCTCAAAAGGAGTTAAATAAATTTAAAACAAAATCTATTAAAATATGTACACCCAAAACACATCTCAACTAGGAATTAGAACAATTTTTCAAGGCAAATTGATGTAATTTTAGCACTAATAGGAGTCCATCTGGCGTATAATAATATGATGAGATTTGGTCTCATCAATATGCAAGCTAAAGAACTCCATCTTTGGACTCAAATCAGCTTCTTGTAGTTGGAATATGAGATTTGATGAAATTATAAATGTTATGATTTCAGATAGAATCTTGATGAACCATGTGAAGCTTAGTAGGAGTGCCATTGTGTTCGTCGTGCTAAATGTAGATATTATCCTGATCATTTGGAATGATCTAAGGATGTTAATAATAAGTGTTTTATAATCTGATTATCCCATACATTGAGATATGATCTCAAGGATAACTCTTAGATCTTAGTTTCTAAAGTAATTCATAAGCAAAGAGAAGAGGGTATTGGGACCAACACATTAGTAGTACACCTTGAACTTAATCCATTTTCTGGAAAAATTCCAAGAAATGCTTCCTTCCCTTAAGATATGGTACTGACCTGTCTAAAGAGATAACACCTCAAAGAGTTGAGGATGCGAGTGCTAGAACTGCTTGCACTTGTGCATCAGTTACGAGAAGCTGAGTGTATACTGGATGTGTACAAATACCAGATGTCTGCCATGCAGTGGGAGTAGTAAACTGTTACTAATCCTACTGTGGAGATAAAACACTTGATTGCAGTAATAACAAAATCTTCATAGATGATAAGATTTTTTTTGAGATAGCGATCTCAAGGTCTTATCTTCAAATACTTAAGGCTTTATAGATAGTGATCAAAAAGGGTCTTAACTTCAGATACCTTTGGAGATAGTGATCTCCAGGGATAAAGGTATTCTGATAAGGATTATGGAAATACTGGTTATAAAAATTATTAAGCTATAGTGTCAAGGACCCTATAAAAGCTTTAACAAAATTGAGTATTGGTTGAATGAGATGCAACAATCGCATTAGATGCGAGCACTGTTACTGGGGATATGCAAGTACCGTAAAAGACTTGGCGTAGTCTCACGGGAACAGAGTGACTGATCAACTTACCTAGCTATTTTCTTAATAGCCTATGATTGTCACATGAGTACAGTTTTAAACTATTAGCCCGTTAATGGCTCTTTGGCTAGTGGGAAATTGTTGGACATGCGAGCCCACGGCGAGCCATTAAGCAATAAATGTTATTGCAAATATCATTCCCTGATCTGAAATGAAGAATACATAATTTGCATAATAGGTCCCTTAGTACAATTAGGGTTATGTACCATGGCCATCTTGATGATTATACAACTGTTGATTCAATTATTGAATCATAGAGGCTGGTACTTGGATGAATATCTAAAGAGTTAGATTGAGGACTCATCAAGCACCGTCAAATGATTGTTAAGAGATGATCTCCAGCCAGAGAAGGAGATGGCAATCCTATCTCAGTTAGGCTGATATCTGACCGACCTCTTGATGCATGTTCTCTGCATAGGAATAGAGATTCAGAGGTGTCAAATTAGTTAGGTCAAAGAGTTGACTTAACGAGATCGAGATAACCAAAGTCCTATATCATATGCTGTCACGATACAGGCACACATCCTATGACCGGAGACAGATGTGTTACTATATGTTTGAGTATGTACATTTGGCAGATCAATAGGTTGATGACCTAATCAAGGTCTATACACCGGCGCGCTGGTATGCATATAAGGGCATATGAGTAATACGATCTCTCAAAGGGATCATACAGGTTCAGTTACTGAACTGGAAGACATGAGCTCACTCATGAGATATTGGGAAGAATCAAATTCCATACGCATGGTCGTCTCGCTTTGGAAGCTTGACTGAATTTGTAGGTTTGATATATACTTTTGGAAAGTATATGATCAAAGACCCAGGTATGATATATGATTTTGGAAAGTATATGATCGATACCGACTTCCAATGATCGAATGAGAAACTTACTGATAGAACCCTGAAGTAGACAGTGTAAAGTTGATCTAATACTTCCGGTTTATTCTGAGTCTTCCAGTATGCATGATGTACAGGTATTAGGAATATCTGAGGGTGATGTGATCATAAACAATTGTATTAACCATGACGCTTCCATTCCTAGGGAGTGATGAAATAGGTCTGGATTTTAGTGACTCCTCTCAGTAGAGAAGTAATCTGATCTTAGTCCAAATGTTGGACATTGATTTGAATGTGATTCATATGCAATGAGAAGATTAGATTTGCGGTCTTGATTTAATCAAGCATCTATGGGAGGCCCACGATCTGGATTTGAGATATGATCTCAATATCCATGTCACTATACATGGAACAATACAATCTCCCTGTCCTTATCTCCAAATATTCACGGAGAAAGCGCATTATCCTTAAAAGAGTTCATGGATAATTCTATTGTTGATGTATGTATCCGAGCATTGAGAAAATGGATAATTAAATGTGATTTAATCGTCATAAATAATATGAATTTGATTCATATTATAAGGAGAGTTATCTTAGATAATTAAATGTGATTTGATTATCAAAGATGTAAACAATGTGGATGTGATTCATATTAATTGACACATGAGAAGAAATTATCCAATGTAATTAAATGTGATTTAATTATTATGGATAAGGATAATGTGGATAGAAATATCCAATTATTCATAATATATTATAAATGTGATTTATAATGTATTAGAGAGAGCTAATTATAATTTATATGTGTTGATTAATTATTATGTGTATTGGATACACATTGTGTAATTAATTAACAATGTAAATTATATGTTGTTTTGGGTTGTGAATATGATTCACAATTTTTTTCATGGCAAGATTGCAATATTCTCAAATATAATTGTGAATTATTTTTGAAGAATAAAACCCAACAAATGTGTTGTAAATAAATAAAGAGAGATTTCCATGGAGATATGCAATCTCATGAATTATCATGAGATTGCTCTCCCCATGAAAATAGTGGGCGGCACCCTATTCCAAATAGGAAAGGGTGGCCGTCCACATGGAAGGTGCATGGAGATGAAATCTCATGCACATTCTCTCCTTATTTATTGGTTTGATTTAGGACTAATTTATATTTGATTTTGTCAAATATATTTTAACCTAAATTTGTTGGTTTTATCAACAACAATCTTGACCATTGGATTGACATAGATCAATCTCATCCATTGATTTTACATGTCACATGGATTGAGATCCATGGATCCCAAAACCCTATAAATAGAGAGGCATACCATGCTCTCTATTAACATGCAATATTGGAGCAAACTCTCTCTCTCTTTCTCTCTACTCGACATCCCTCTCGCCCTCTCATGTGGCCGTCCACCATGGATGACCTAAAGAGGTTCTCCATCGCCACGGCATTGTCGTTATGCTGCCCGTTCATCTGCTCGTGGATCTCCATCTCCTTCGGTACGCCTCGCTCGTGAAGAAGACGTCAGATCTCTTGTGTCGAGATCAGGAGATCCGCCGCTTGGATCATCAACATGGATTGCAAGAAGCCGCGGTTCATCCCCGTGCTCGCTAGCATCTCTCCGTCGGATCGGACTTGAGACAAGAGGTCTCTTTGTTTAGAGACTCGATCACAACCACGCTTCAAGAGATAATCCTATTACTTGTTTGTGGTTTAGACAAAACGATCCGAGAAGTGTTCTTGGATCATGTGGTTTCGTCGTAAGATTTTTTTTTAAATTCCGCTGCATCGAGCAACTAGTGCGACTTGTCGCTCCTCGTCGTATTCAATACGACGCTCATGCTTCCGTGATGCGCTTGAGGATCTAAACATATCCTTCACAACCTCCATTCCTCTCTTGGAGATGACGTGCCCCAACACAATGCCCTCCGTCACCATGAAGTGACTTTTCTCCCAAGAGAGCACCAGATTAACCTCACAATATCTTTTGAAGACTCGATCCATATTCCTAAGACTGGAATCGAAGGAATCACCGTGGACTGAGAAGTCATCCATGAAGACTTCCAGGAATTCGCCGACCATTTCGACGAATACAACAATCATACACCTTTGGAAAGTACCTGGAGCATTGCATAACCCGAAGGGCATGTGCCTGAAAGCATAGGTACCAAAGGGGCATGTGAATGTGGTCTTTTCCTGGTCCTCCGGAGCTATGGCTACTTGATTGTAGCCTAAGAACCCATCTAAGAAGCAGAAGAATTCTTTCCCCGCTAGTCTCTCTAGAATCTGATCAATGAACGACATGGGGAAATGATCCTTCTTCGTCGCGGCATTCAGGCGTCTGTAATCCACACAGACGTGCCACAACGTGGGTACTCACATCACGATCTCCTCTCCGTCTTCGTTGGTGGTCGTCTGAATTCCTAACTTTTTCGGGACAACATGGATTGTGGCCACCCACTTAGAGTCGGAGATTGGGTAAATGAAACCCGCGTTGCGCCATTTCTCTATCTCCTTCTTCACGACCTCTCATAAATTTGGATTCAAACGACGTTGGAATTCACGAGAGGGTTTGACTTCATTCTCCAAGTAGATATGGTGCGAACACAGAGCGGGATTTATCCCGTGGAGATCGAAAATGCTCCAGCCTATCGCCTTGCGGTTTTTCTCCAGGATCTCTAGCAAGCGAGATTCCTGTTCCTCGGTCAATCGCGAACTGATGATGACCGGATATTTCTTTTCCTGACCTGCAAGGAAGGCGTATTTTAATGTTGTGGGTAAAGGTTTGAGCTCAGGAATAGTGTGATAGTCTAAGAAGTCTGGCTCAATCTCATCTGGTTCGGTGTTGGAAGTGGCTGGATCTTTCTCTGTGATAGCTGTCACCAAGTTGTTCGGCTCAGGAGTTGGATCGTCAAAAGTCTCCATGTAATCGGCAAAAGCCTCGTCCGACTCGTCATCCTCATCTTCCGATTGTCCTAAAGAGGGAAGGACTGATAGGCCCAACTAGGTCTCTAAGTCATCGAAGATGTAGGGCGATGCAGGTTCTGAGCTGTACTCGTTCCCGAGGACCTCGCAATCTGACTCATGCACTGGATCATCTCCGGAGGGGATGGACTCATCGGTGCTGGCTGGGTTCTGTCTCTATGGCCCAACTGTGTCTACATGCTCGCAGTCTGCTTCGGTTGAAGAGTACTCGGTGCTGGATTTGGAATCCGGTCTCTGCCATCTTGTTTGCTTCATCTCAAGTTACTCATCTCCGCCTGGAGTTTGGAACTGGATCTTCCCGATCTTATAATCGAACAAGGCCCCCGCTGTTCTGAGGAAGGGCCTTCCTAAGATGATCTGGGAATCTCTCCAATTACGAGGGGTTTCCATATCCAAGACAATGAAGTCCACCATGTATTCCTGCCCCTCGACTTTGATCACAATTTCCTCAATTCTCCTTGGGACCTCTTGGTTGATTTATCAGCAAATTGCAAGAGGGCTCTAGATTTCCTAAGAGGTCCGAGATTAAGCCGCTCATAGAGGGCTGTATGCGTTAAATTGATTGAGGAACCATTATCCAGGAGAGTGCGTGCAAACGCGATGTCATCAACATGACTCACTACATAGTGTGCACCCATGCACCCATGTCTCTTCGTTTCCTGGGAAACGAGTTCTTGATTGCACAAGTCGTGGCTACTGATAGAACATGTTTCTCAACACGGCTTTTGATCTTCCTGCTAACCCTAGTAGGTGTGCATCTCACCTTAAGGTATTTTTGGAATGCAGGGGTCATCTCCATGTACTTGTCAAAGGGGATTGTGACCTTAATGTGGTTGTTGCAGAACTCTGCCATCTCAGGGTCATCTTTTTGAATTTTTTTCATTTTCTTCTTTCCACCCTTGAGAGCTCGGGGGAAAGGGATTATTGACTCCAACTCATGTTCGGAAACTGAAAGATTCTCATCAAGATCAGGAACTGAGTTCTTTACATGACTCAGACTCTTTGACAGACTCTGACTCTGACTCTGACTGAAAAGAAAATGCTGTGGCGAAACCAGTGATGCTTCTTCCGCGACTGCTGGACGATCCTCCTCAGATGGAGGTGTGGGCTCCTCATCGATTCCGTCGGACTCTATGCTGATGCGAGAATGATGCTTCGAGGACTCAGACGTCCTCTTCTTCTGCCGGTGATGGTGGTGGTTTTGCTCTTCCTCTTCCTCCAAGTTCTCCTCAAGTAGAGACTTGGCAGCTCCTTCCTTCGTTGCCCGTGCCCGATCAGGTATGGTCATGGTCCTTCCGCTCTTGAGGGACATATGATTTACATTATCGTACGAAAGGATCTCATGTTTAGATAAATAATTATCTGAATAATGTACCTGATCACGAGGTCGGTTCTGGCCATGGATTATGCTGTTCGGGTAGGCCTGAACCTGTGCGGGAATTGGGGTCTTTGGCACCATCTCTTGGTCCTGGGTACGAGAGACACAATTGATATCGGTTCTCATATCCAGATAATCATTCTGCATCTGTTGGACCCTATTAGACAGGGTCTGGATCGCCAAGGTGAGGGACTCCAATTCGGTGGGCTGGGCTGGCTTATTCGCGAACGAGGTTCTATACTGGCCCTGCTTGCCATGCCGATACTACTACTGCTGGTGGGACGGTGCTGGGCCATGCTGATATGTACGCTGCTGCTACTGGTGTTGTTGAGGCTGGTACCCTTGTTCTGGCCTGGACTGCATAAAGTGCGGTGCGGGGGCGGAGCTGGTTCCTTGGTAAGCTGGGGAAGGTTGGTGAGACTGACCATTCCCCATCCCCGACTGTCAACCGACGGGGTCACGGCTGTACCACAGCCCATTGATCTCGAACACCTGCGGAGGCTCCTCGTATCCAGTCTCTACTTGTGGGGGTGCATGCTGGTCCTGATGGGTGTAAGTCTGATCCTCCACCCAGCCACTTTGAGGCCCCGGTGCCTGCTCCTATACAAGATGGACTCGATGCACAGGTGCAGGTGGTGTAGAAGGGGCAGGTAGCTTTATCTTGGCTACCTTCTCAGTAAGTTCCTCCACTTGTTTCGGTCGACGTGAGAGAGACTCAAGGTCAGTGACCCTCTTGTGGATCTGCTCGACCATAAAAGCTTGTCGGCAATCATCCCCATGTTGGGGATGAGGTCTTCGGTCAGATTTGCTACAGTCCTTCGGGTTGTCTCGTTGGATATGATTGAAGGAGACAACTGATAGGCCCTGATGGCCTGCGACCTGCCGGTTTCTGCCATCTGCTCCAGGATCTTCCATACGGCGTGCTCGTTTTTGTTCAGATAGCTTCCTCCACAGGCAGCACTGACTAACCCCTGCATCTTTGGGGTTAGACCACAGAACAAGGTCTGGACTAGGATCGCCTTAGAAATGCCGTGGCAGGGGCATTTCTGCACTAAGTCATTGAACCGATCCCAGGCATCATGGAAAGGTTCACTGGGTCCTCGAGAGAAACTGGCGATCTTTGTTCTCATTTGGTTAGTCCTACTGAGAGGGTAGAATTTTTTCAGGAAGAGGTCCTTGAACTGCATCTAGGTTGTACATATCACCCCTTGATTCTACAACCAATGTATTGCCTTATCTCCTAAGGCAAATGGGGTGGCCTTCAGTCTAATGTAATCTTGGCCAACATTGGGATGGCTAAGATTGTTGCAGACCAGCTCGAAGTCACGGAGGAAAGTATACGGTTCTTTATTGGTATTTCCGTTGAACTTCGGAAGCAGACTAAGGAAGTGGGGCTTCAGCTCAAATGCCTCGGCGGGAACCGCTGGTGCCAACCAATTCTGTATCTCGTTCTCCGCTGGGTTGTAGGCATCGACCATTGGTCGATCGATACCTCCTGCTACTATGATTTGTCCCATCCTGGCTGTAAGATCTGCATTTCTTTGTTCGGCTTCAACAAGGCGATTAAGGATATGTCATAATTGCTCCTCATCCGGTGGTGGCTGCTTTGGCGGCATCTTGTCCTCTAGTCCTGGGTATGAATTAAGATCGGTGTCAGAGGACAAATCAAGGAAGGGGTTCTTACCGAGGCGATGGTCTTCCTCGGTAAGCTCAGAGGAGATGAAAGGGTTGGTTTGAGAGTAACCACCCTGAGTATGAGGGAACCAAGACTCAAGAGGGTCATGAGTCCTGGGTGGTCCAAGGTGCGCTTGGGCCAATGAAGATGAGTTACGTGGGGGACTCATAGAGAGATCGGTGAATAAAGAGTCGAGATCTCCCCAGTCACTCATCTTGATATGGCGAGAAGAAGATAGGATTTTACTCCTACCTGAAGCAAACAAATCAATCCAAAACCCTGGGTTCACACTCAACACAGTGAAGGACTCGAAATCGAGTCCAATTAATCTTGTAGATTTTAAGTGTGATTTTCAAGAAAGATAGCAAGGATTACGCGGCCTATAGGGAGGTCGGCTCAGAGCCGGATGCGTCTTCCCTGTTTAACCTGTCGCCTAAGATACCGCTGGTCCTTCCTTTCTTTGCTCCTATGCCAAGTCGATGGATTCAAAGACCACACCCCTATCTACCTGCAAGCAGGCGGAGGCTGACAAGGCCAGAACTTCACCCCGGGGGGTTATTGGCAGCTTGTCGCAAAGTATCGCAATTTTGCCGCTATCTACCTGAGACAGGAAGAGGCAACTTGGTACTAGTCAGTGAACCTTAAAGATTACGACTTGTGATATTTGCTAGGATTGGTCGGAACGTGATATGGAAGGCGGGGATTTGGGCTCTGCCTTAAGGTGTTCACATACACTCAAGTACCCTCACTCAGCCTGAAAACAAGGTCGGGGATTAATCTCCCGCAAACAATTTTTCCAATTTTATTATTTTTTTGCTCAATAGTGTTTAGCAGTCTCGATTTTAAGTTAGGTTCTCACTGATTAAGTTCAACCACACAGCACGCCTATCGGACAGTCCCAATTTCTGTTTAATTAAATGTGAAAATCAAAGGGGGAAATCGAGAAAAGCCAATGCAAGATAAAAACAATGATGCTATGCTGAGTTCAGGAGACTTATAGTGATCCCTTCGTTTTTTTTATGCAGGATGCAAACCAGAATTGAAATCTTTTTAAACTAAATTCAAATGCAAGCAATAAAAGTCGCTCCTAGACAAGCAGTTCTATTAGCGTGAAGAACAAGTTGAGTTTGGCTAAGTTCTGCGGTCTAAGTGCGTCTTTTAAGGGAGTTGTGTGGTCCTAGAAGTTACGAGCACAAGCAATTCCTAGATTGGATCGGGGAGCCGCTAGTGCAAGCTAAATTACATTCACCCACACAGCACACGGGGACACAATTTCACTATATTTACACACGCGAGAACCCAAATGGGAACCACTGGAAATGATGCGAAAAAGAAATAAAGAAATAAAAATGAAAATTACAAAGCCTCTATATTCACTCAATAAATTTAAATGCTAGATCTTCGGAGCGTCTTCGACTCCTCGCGTTCCTCGTACAAAAACAAATTGAGGTCAGAGAGTGACACATAAAAATATTGCAAAGAAATAAAAGAGAGAAAATAATTACAAGAAAACCGAGGGTCAGACTACCCGGGGATAGAAAATCAAACAATCACGATTTCACTAAAAATTAAGTCGTGCCTCCCCGGCAACGGCGCCATTTTGATGTCTAGTCCCGCACCCTATGTTAATTCGGTCAGATTAATGTCCAAATTAATTTAAAGTGGTCGTTGTAGTCGGATACGAGAGGGAATATCAAAAACCACTTTTAATTAGATTCGAGTTAATTTCAAGCGACAGGTTTTTTTTACTTGGTGAAGTCTAAGGTCGAACTCAGGGAGGCATCTGTCTCCTTAGGTAGATTTTTCGCAAATTTCCAAGTGCGTGATTTTCAGAGGATATTTTTTTGTTCTTTTTTTATTTTCTATGCAGACACATGCAAAAATCAAGCCAACTTAAGTTAATTCAGTTAAGGTATCAAATGATGTCCAAAAATTATAAAAATTGGCTAGATGATGAAATATGATGAAATTAAGCTACCCTAATTTTTTTGAAATTTTCTGACGCTTTATGAATTTACTGTGAATTAAACAAAACTACAGGGTGATTTTACTAATTTAATTTTAATAAATACCAAATAACATTTTTTTAGGAACAAAAATTATCCTAGATAGATCTAATGATAAGGAATCTAGAAAATTTGACAAACCTTAAATTTAATGTGAAATGAACCTGTTAAAAATAAACTAAGGAAATCACCAATTAATTTATCTAGGCCTCGATATGTGTGCAAAGCACATGAAATTTTTATGCAAGGTTGAGTTAACTATCCTAGAGCTACTAAGATTTTTTGAGAATTTTTGGAGCTACAGAGAATTAATTATCCATTAAAAGGTCCAACTGGGCAAAATAACACAGAAATCAACCAATTAATTAATTTAAAATCTTCTGATACCACAAAAATATGACAAGTGTCATAACAACTAGAGGACGAGTTACTCAACAACATGCAATTTTTAGAATTTCAAAATGATGCAAAATGACACCTAGGGATGCGTGCAAAGACAGGGGTGTATTTGCAATACAGGAAATAAAAACTACATAAAAATAAACATGCTGATAGGGACTTAAATGCAATTACGTAGAATATTGGGGGGTGGAATGGAATTTCTCCACTAGGCACGTGCTTCTCACGTGGGGGCGCTTCACAGGGACCTTTTTGCAAATTTGGAAAGTTCCCAGGGCCTCTGTGCAAATTACCCATGCCGCACGTGCTCCTCACATGGGGGGCCTAGGCTCGGGCGGCGTCGGAGGCTCGGGTGCTCCTGGAGGTTTGGAGGGAGGCTCGGCTAGCCTCGGGTGGTCCGAGCCTAGAGGTCAGGGAAGAGGCTCGGACCCCTCTACGTGGCATGCTGAAGACCGTTGGATCAAGAGTGATCCAACGGTTGCTGGAAGGAGACATGTGGCGCGATTAATCCCGTTGGAACTTGGATGATCCAACGATGGCTGAGTGTGGCAACGTGGCTGTCTATGGATCGTAGGATCAAAGAGAGATCCAACGGTGGCGTGCTGCTCTGGTCGTGGACGACGTGGCTCGCTCCTGTCTGTGGGATCATAGATGATCCTATGGCTCCTCTGATGCTCCAGATATCGATGACGTGGTGCGCTAAGCGCCGTTGGATCTGGAAGTATCCAACGGCTAGGTGAAGCTCTAGTTCACTGGCGACGTGGACGGCGCGGGACCGTTCGATCAAGATGATCGAACGATGGCTGGACC